>OY747702.1:59171785-59349285 GCA_963556495.2 Valencia hispanica | reverse complement strand
TGGCCTGTTTAAGGTCACACCTCGCCATCTCAATCAACTTTAAGTCCAGAAGTCGACTTAGGCCATCCTCAAACCTTCACTTTAGGGTATTTACTACTCAGAGGTAGATTTGTTGGTGCGCTTTCCTTCATTCTTCTGCTACATAACCATATTGTGCATTTTCCTGATTGGTAGAGAACAGAATTCGTGGTCCCATTGCTTCAAGTTGTCCGTGTCCTAAAGAAGCAAGGTAGACCTTCACACTACAGTGGAACCCACGCCTATTCGCGGTTCAGTATTGATTGGTTTTTATGTCTTTGTTTCTCATCTATTATTAAATGTTTTTTCCGATAGAAGAAAGATGTATGAGTTACATGGGTTGTCCGTAGAGGGAGGACACACTGATGAAATACATCCAGGCTGTCACCTATAGAGTACAGTAAGGTTTGTTTGACCTGTTGCATAGTGATCTAACAGAACCGCAATTTTTGTTTATTTTTCTTTCCTTCTCTTTCTTTAAAAAAAATGTACATGTCTACTTCATCTCATCTTAAAAAGGGCTTATTTAAGTGATTTCATGACTCTAAAGGAATAGAACTGAACAGGCCTTGGTGTGGTAAGGAAAACTGAAGAAAAAAAGTGTGGTTGATCAGATACCTAGGATTTTACATAGGGAGGTGGTTACTTTTTCACAAATGAAAATGTTTGTTTTGTTGCCTTTTGTGTTTACTTAGATAATTATTGTCTGATAATAACATTTGAGTGTCACAAAAAAGCAAAACCATTTAAAATCTGTAAAGGAGGCAATGTTTTTTCACTGCACTTTATGTACAAAGATGTGAGGTGTTCATTGCTCTAACAGACTACAGTGATGAAAACAAAAAGGTTGGCAAAGGCATGCTGAAAATAGTGGTTTCCATGGCTACAGACAAAAGAAAAAACTGAGCATCTCTTACCCTGAAAAACTCTTTAGTGGAGCCAGAGTCCAGAGTCCCATATGCTATCTCCGTCTGTTTGGCCAGATCCTCCGCACTTTCAATGGGAGAAACCATTCTCTCGACAGTCAGAAAGGCAGCCAGGTTAGCCGTGTAGGAGGAGATGATGATTAGAGTAAAGAACCACCAGACGCCACCGACAATACGCCCAGACAGGGATCTATGGCAGGAAAAAACAAAACAAAAGGATTTATCCTCAAACGATCACTATCAGCAAGATACTCTTTTGCTTTAAAGTACTAGCATTAAGCTGCTGGATTTTTTTGGGATAATTAATAATAAACAACAATCAGAGTACGGAACAGCTTTGAGTCAATGCACTGGGTATTTCTTATCCATCCACTTAAGCAAAGTCATATTGATATATTTTCTGGTAAAGAGTTCACATAAAGAATGGCAGTAATAGCCAGGAAAAAAAGGTTAATTTTAATTTCTTAAATATTATAACGTAAAAACTTTCCATTGCCCTCGAGTACCATTTTTTGGGTGTCTGATTACTGAATGAGCCAGTTGACTATTACCAATTATAATCAAACCAAAATATTTACATGTAGAACAGCAAAGGGGCAAAATGAGGTGCGCCGGTCCATGCAGAATGGATCATTTTTCCATTAAGCAAAACAACAATCTAAGAAGCAATAAGACTAAGTTTCTGTCTCTCGTGTAAACATGGCACCCAGGAGATTTAAAAAGTTGCCAAAGTTCAAAAGTTCAGGCAGTTGAACTGCATGTTCTAAATTGGCAACACAGTTTTCGGTAAACGTGCAACATTGATTTGGAGTCATGTTGACACCCTTCACATCATCAGCGTGTGATGTAAAGGGCTTGTCAAGTCACAGGCTGATTCATCTCTGGAGCAAACAACTCTAACCTCACAGCTCAGCACCAGTCTCAACTCCCACGAGCTTTCTACTCTGTGTTCAAAGCAAGGCGAAAGTATTTGGATAGCACACGCTCAGCAACACAACAATTCAGGGGGCTTTGGATGATAAGAGGGAAAGAAAAGCTGCAGCAAACCAACAATAACACCAGAAAACACAACATCAGAAAAATAAGGAACAGTACACAAAACATACTACTGTTATGACATTCTAGCTATTATTCATCTGTTATTAATAATCAGTGTTTCAGCAGCCTTGCAGTGGTCTGGAAGTTTGTTCTGAAAGCTGCTTCTCCATGTTTACTACTTTACTACTTACTTACCACTTTACTACTTTTGTTATTGAAATGTTACATTGTTAAATGTCAAATTCAATGTAGAAATAATTTGAAAGATGGCTAATCATTTTATTTCCATGCATAGACAACAAACTAAAGGCTGGCAAGCCAAGCATATAACATCATCGTCGTCGTTGTCATCATCATCATCATTTAACCAACTAATTTCAACTTGTTATACTTGTGTCACTCAATAAAGAGCAGACTGTCAAAAATGTAATATGTTCTCTGTAATTATAGAAACTAGAAATAAATGTAGCATTTGCTTATTTTATACTATAAAAGAGCAAAAAACAAATGTAATAGAACGCTTTACTGTAAATGTAATAATTCATTTGTTATATTATTTTAGCCGATGTAGGAAAAAATTGCCACGGTTTAGTTTCTGGCCTTTATTAAAAGCCTTAATCTCTGAAAAAGCACTACAATAATTAAACCATTGTGAAAGATTAGCCAAGACATTATGAGGACGCAGAATACTGCTGAACTCTTTAGGGCTCAGCAATATGCTAGATTAATGTCATCAATACGTATACAAATATATTTTAACTGAAACAGTCCAACTGAATCACTTGAAATTTAAATGTTTTTTTTCTTGTAGATAATCCCAGGTCTATTTGTTCTTCAACTGGACAATATGAAGTGCTATCTTTAATACATTTTGCTTCAAAGTTCCTTCAATCACACTACACATTTACTGTAGTAAAATTGGTCAAAGTAAAAAGCAGAAAACACTTATTGATACAACTTATTTAACAGTAACATAACCAGTTACTTCGGTAAACAATGAGACCAGTTTAAAAAGCCAATAAAAATGTATAATTTAATTCAAGGTCATTCTCTCCAAACTAATCATTAGCAATATAGCAGACTGAATGGTTTTTAACCTACCTGGGAGAGATGTCACATCCTTGTCTCATGAAGGCTCCCAGTGAGAACCACAGACTGTTAAATATGCCAAACTCGTTCGACGACTCATTGGTCTGGATCTGCCCGTCCTCGTACTCCTCAGTGTGCCACTCATAGGGGCTGAAGCGGCTGACGAGAAACAGCACCACGCTGACGCCGATGTAGGCGAAAACGATGCACATCCAGATCTCGTAGGCCAGCGGGTCCAAGAAAGAAAAGACTCCGGGTTTGGATTTCTGAGGCTTCTTGATCATGATGGAGATTCCCAGAGACATAAAGGGCTTAGAGAAGTCAATCACTTCCTCTCGCACCAACGTTATGGTCAAAGGGGCCACCGCAATATCTGCTTTCTGTCAAGTAGATTTTAGATGAGTGTTATAATGCTGTCAAAACATTTATTGCAGTTTTGCAAAAAGACTAAATGTGTGCAATTAAAAACATACACCATCAAATATTTATTGAATATCTCTATTTTTGTTAGCGTTAGGGTTACAAGGTAGCATCTACTACCACTTATTGAGGCCAGGGAGCTGAGCAGTATAACTCACCCCATACACCAGCTCTCCAACCATTCCATTCCAGATTTTGGTTTCCGCATCTCTGGCTCCATACTTTCCATCGCCAACTATTTTCAGCTGATACTTGAAGCCACAGTGCTTGGCTATCTCTGCAGCCAGATCAACACAGTAACCCTCGTAGCGCTCGTTGTCCACAAAAAGGTCAGCGTTCTTTTTCAGCATGACATACGGAGCTTCCTGAAGGAGGAGAACAAGTCTGAATAACAATGAGGGAAACAGCTTCAAAGATAAAGTATTTGCCTCAGGCTTAACATTTAGTGGAGATGGCCTCATTGTACAAAAAAAAGCACCTATGCTTTTTCAGTCAACCCCTTCAGTTAGAAATGCATCATAAGAAAAATCTTCAAAGTCTATATGTTGTGATACTAAAGGTTGGTTGTTTTTTAATTTGTCATGTTTCATTAGTTCAAATTTGATCACATTTTCTTTCCTTTGTGTGATTTCGAAGCTATTTTCATTGTATGTTTTTTTGGTGGAGGTTATTTAGTCATTTTTAGATTTGAAGGCTTGACAGGAAGTGTTGAAAAAGATTTTAAACAAATGAGTAAAAAAAAAAAAAAAAATCAACCTAAAGATTACCAAGATTGTGGTGACAATAACTGTTTTGTTCTCCATTCCTGTTGTGTCATTGGTAAACACATCTGATTTGGTCACAGCCATTTTGTCAACTTCATTCCAGTATCCAATCTGTGGGAAGAAATATAATAAGCAATTCAGTTAAAACAGAATATTAATCAGAAAGAATTACACTGTGGATTTGAAGAAAGGTACACACTATGGATAGGAAATTATCATACAGTTTATTGTTATCATGAACAAGTTATAGCTAAAACAATTCTGATTTATCAGGACAACAATATATTCAAATGATGATGTTTGGAAAAATATATTTTTTCCTATGTTGGTTGCATAAGAGCTTCAATTAAATACACTTAATGCAACCGGTGTACTGAAGAAGCATATTTAACAATCGGTAAGTTTTATTCTTAAAGCAGTATTTGATTCGTTGGGCTCTGACTGTATGAAGTGATAGATTTATTGCGAAAACATGACACCGATCGTGATTATAATTTTTTTTATTGTTATCCCAATAATTGCCGCAAGTTATCCCTCGCACACACCCCTGGTAAAATGCCAGATTTTTGTGTAACATGTATCTTTCACAGTTAAACTGAAAAGTAAACAAAATGAAAACAGAGGCAATAAACCTTGTTGCATAATTGTGCTCACCTTGAAACTTTGTTTTATGCACCCTTTAAACAATTTCAACATTCAATCTTCTTGTGTAGACACCTAAAATCAATTAAAGTTCATTAAAGTGAACATTAAATAAAGTGGGCATCAGCGTTCCTAAAAAAGCTGCAGGAATTTCTCACAAACACCCGGCTGTGTTCTACTTATGACTAAGACACGGAGAAAAACATCAGACTGAACGAAAACACCCAGGCGTTGCTAATTGTTTCTTCCTTTTTGGGGAGAAAATATAAATTTCCCAGCCACAATTCCAAAAGATAAGTTTATGTGAAGAAAACTTTACAGCTCCTCACCAAAAGAACACCTTACCCACAGTGAAGCATAGTGGTGGTAACATCATGATCTGGGCTTTTTTCTCTCCAAATGGAAGCAGGGCGTTTGTCAAGGTGTAGGGAATTATGAACAATCCCAACACCAGTCAAATATTTCCCCAAACCTTCAGGTTTCTGCTAGGAAGCTGAAAATTATGTGGGATTTCATTTTTCAACATCACAGTGAGTTTATGTACATGACAGAATATATGTCTTCATCTGGAATAATCTAGTTATTCCAGGACTACGTTTTAACAAAACATCTGTGGAGTGATCTGAAGAGTTCTGTGGACCAGAGATGTCCTCACAATTTCACTGATTTGGAGAACTTATGGCGAATATAACCAAGTGAAGAGGTGGTATGCTAGTAAAATCCTGCCAGAGAAGACTAAAAGCTGAAATTCAACCAAAAGGAGATTCATTTCATTTAGATTTTTACACAAAAAATGTATTTATTTTGTTGAATTGTAAAGGATATGATATTAAAAGTAATTGATTAGTCATGAAAATCTGTCATTTTATCAGGGTGCGTACATTTTCCTCCTTTATGCACTCATTTTATACACATTCAGTTCGTACACCAGGCATAAAAACCAAACAAAATATGAAAGACGGAGCTCTTGGATACCTGTGTTTCTTGCTAAAGACTGGTTCACAGGGCAAGAATTTTAAATGGTAGTATGGTTTCCAAGCCGTGAGAGATGACGCATGTGGTGATAAAAAAAATTGCGGATACAACAGTTTTGGTCCTGGTGGTGAGCGGCCACACGGCAATTATGAGAGACCACACAGGAACCGAATTTACTCACAATCATTCCAAGCTCAGACGGGAAATCTCACAAAAATCTCACGAGATAAAAAGTGACTAGTTAAGTCAAAGGAGTAGACATGGTGGCCGAAGAAGAGGCATTGGCAACAGTTTGTGGACTAGTTTTACCATAGAAAAACGACACAAAAAGAAAAGGTGTTGGATAAAAGAGTGGAGAGAGCAGGAGCAGGGGCTCTACTTGCTACACAAAGATATGGAGGTGAGTTATCGTTTTATTTTTCACTCTAAGACGTGTTACTCACTTTGCTCTGATTGATCTCGGTTTCTATGCGTTTGTGGACTGCAGTCAAGTGAAACTTCGAAGGGTATCGCTTCCAGGGCGTATCGCTGCCCATCACCTTGCTTTGTGATTGGCTACACCTCATATTCAACAGGCGGATACGCGATATCGGGCCAAGACATTCCAACACGTTAAATATCCCCGATTTGCGACCGGAGCGGACCGGGGCGCTCTGAACCCACGACAGGAAGATCCGTGTGGATCATCTTAAAAGCAGTCACGATTATTGCGGCATCCTCGCGCTTATCTGAAGGGGAGAATCGGGCCTGGAATCGGCTTATAAATCCTGCTGTGTGAACCAGCCTTAAGATGAGTTTTCAGACACTTACCTTAACAGGACCATTACTCTTTAATTCCATTATATTCACAGAGTAATTGACTCTCTTGCCATGTTGATCAAACTGAATGTTTCCAGAAAGGCCTTCGACGCGCACCTGATGGACACAAGGTTAAAAAAAAATGTACAGGCAGATTTTACAAATGTCTCTCCACTTCAAAATAATCTTTCTGCAAGGGCTGCATATGAAAAGATAAAGTTCCATCATTAAAGACTCTTAGCTGAGTTTGCTAAACCAAAGGTATCATTTGTGATGTTTAGCTGGAAGAATTTCTAAAAAAGAGGAAATAAAGCAGGTAAAGAAAAATCACAGCAAGTGGGTGTTTCTGCTGTTCAGGCAAGGCAAGGCAAATTTATTTGTACAGCGCACTTTCAACAACAAGGAAATTCAAGGTGCTGTACATAATTAGAGGAGAACATCAGTCAAAGCATAAAATACAACATTAGGGACACAAAACATATGACAGATTTAAACATACAAACTATTATTAATCACTCGGCTGCTCTAAACAGATGGTTTTAAGCTTTGATTTAAAGGAACTCCGTGTTTCAGCAGCTTTGCAGTGGTCTGGAAGTTTGTTCCAGATTACAGGAGCATAGAAACTGAAAGCTGCTTCTCTATATTTGGTTCATATTTAGGGATGATTAGTAGACATACTTTGGCGGTAGGCAATTCAATGATTTATAAACTAGTAAAAGTATTTAGAAGTCTATTCTCTGAGCTACAGGGAGCCAGTGTAAGGACCTTAGAACTGGGGTGATGTGTTCTACTTTCCTGGTTCTAGTGAGGAACACAAGCAGCAGTGTTCTGGATCAGCTGCAGCTGTCTGATTGACTTTTTAGGCAGACCTGTGAAGACAATATTACAGTAATTAATCTGACTAAATATAAATGCATAGATGAGGTCCCGTTGTGTCCTTTAACCCTAGAAATGTTCTTCAGGTGATAAAAGGGTGACCTTGTTATTGGTCTTATGTGACCCTGGAGGTTCAGATCTGAGTCCAGTACTACATCTGGACCTGTTCGGGCCTGATCAGTAGTTTCTAGCTGTATCAATTGAAGCTGTGTGCTGACACTGGATCGTTCTTTAGGTGCAAAGTTAATTACTTCAGTTTTGTTTCTATTTAGCTGGAGATAATTATGGCACATTCATGCATTGATTTGCTCAGTGCATTCCTTTAGGGTTTGGATGGATTCAAAGTCATCTGGTGACATTGTAATGTAAAGCTGAGTGTCATCTGCATAGTTATGGTAGCTAATCTTATTGGTTGCTTTAATCTAGGTTAGTGGGAGCATGTAGATATTAAATAAGACATGTTATTTCTGTTCGTTCTGATGAAACATTTCCTATTAAAACAACATTTCCTATTAAAACAAAGAACTCCCTGTTCTTTAGGTAAGACTCAAACCAGCCAAGTACTGTACCAGAGAGTCCGACCCAGCTCTCCAGTCGTTACAATAGTATATCATGATCAACACTGAGGTCCAACAAAACCAGCACTGTGGTTCTACCACTGTCTATGTTTATGCGGATGTCGTTGAAAGCTTTGACGAGGGCAGTCTTAGTGCTGTGGTGAGCACGGAAACCAGACTGAAAAATATCAAAACGGCTGGTCATTGTTAGGAAGCTACTTAACTGCTGAAACAGCTTTTTCAAATGTATTGCGGATGAATGGAAGATTAGAAATTGGCCTGTAGTTCTGCATTAACATGTTGTCCAGATTATTCTTCTTTAGCATGGGTAAATAACTGCTCTTTCTAATGCCTGGGGGAAGAGACCTGACAGGAGGATTGAATTCACTATTTGAATCAGATCAGATCCAATGACAGGGAAAACTTACAGAAAAACTATGGGTTATCGAGGCAGCAAATGGAAGAGCTTAATTGGTTAATGATTTCTTCAAAGTTTTTTGGTTTGGTGTTTGGAATTCAGACATTTTCTCTACATTGGTGTTGAGTGGGGATGACACTGGTAATGGGTTTGGTACTGATGTACAGATTGACCCTCTAATTGTCAGAATCTTTTCAGTAAGAAAGCTGGCAAATTAATTGCAGGCCCTGGTAGAATTTAGTTCAGGGGCTACTGTCACAGGATTACTTAATCTCTCAACTGTTGCAAATAAAGTCCGCACATTATTAATGTTTCTGTTAATGATTTTTAAAAAAGAACGATTCCCTTGCATCTTTCAAGGTTAAGTGATATCTGTTCAGTCTGTCTTTGTAGATCTCACAGTGAACCTGGAGTCGAGTTTTCTGCCATTTTCTCTCATCTCAAATATTTTCTCATGTACCAGTGGATCACTAGTCCATAGAGACTTCTTTCTACCCGAGACTGCTTTCACTTTAGTAGGAGCAATGGTATCAATGATGTGTGAAATTTTAGAGAGGCAATTATCTACCAGCTTGTTTAATGAGTTTGTGTTAGAAGATGAAAGGGATGGGGGTGAGGTATGAAAGTAAATTTGTTTAAAGGTTTCAACTGGATCAGCCCCGAGAAAATGCTTAATTACAGTGGTCTCACTGTGGCTAGATAGTTTAGCAGAGATGTTACTTTCAAAGAAATCACAGGAATGGTCAGATAATGCAATATCATTTAACGCAATGTTGGATATATTTAAACCCTCCATCCATTTTCTATACCCGTCCATCCTAATGCAGGGTTGCGGGGGGGCTGGTGCCTATCTCTAGCGGTCAAGGGGCGAGAGGCGGGGTAAACCCTGGACAGTTCGCCAGTCCATCGCAGGGCCTTTGCTGATAATTAAGTCCAGAGTGTGTCCTCGATTGTGTATTGGTGGTTTGACATGCTGAGTCCGGCAGAAGTTATGAAGAGTGTCACCTAATGTTTTTGCTAGTCTATCTTGGGGGTTGTCAGTATGGATGTTGAAATCCCCCACAATTATAAGTTGGTCATAGTTGATACATATTACTGAAAGAAGGTCGAAGGTCAGAAAGAATCATTGAAAAAGTTAGTCAAGTTTTGGTGGTTTATATAAAGTGAAAAAATACTTGGAGTCAAATGTGTCCAGGAAGACCTTTTTAAAGGTTCAGTTATGAAATGTTTTTGCAATGCCTCCACCTCGTCTGTGTTTCCTGCTCTCACTTAGAACATTGTAATTTGACGGAGTAGATTCTATCAATGCAGACGATTCATAATTACTGCCTAACCAAGTCGCCAATAGAAATAGAGCATCTAGACTGCGCTCAGTGATGAAGTTATTAATAAGAAACTACTTCCCTTGAGACCTGATGTTTAATAATGCTAATTTAAGAGGTTTGGTGGTCAGTAACAGATCGTTCTGACAGGTGATCAATTTGGTTGAATATGGCAGCTTTGGGTTTGAGAAGCACAGCAATACTTATTTCAGGGTGGCCAGACACATCCTGGTGAATGATGGGTCTATAATTAATGTCCAGTTCCCTTCTTTACTTTAGGATCTCTGCTTAACTCCTTTTCCTCATGTGCTTTCTTCTGATATTTGTCATTCTTGTCTTTACTGGTTGATAAACTTAAAAAAATATTTTTGTGCAAGACACCCTGCAAGTTTTGACAGTCATAAATAATTCATGCTGTTTTTAAATGCAGACAGGAAATGTTAAACATTTCTCGTAAGATACAGTAGAGCCTTCGAAGACAGGCTTTCACACAACTGAATGAAACAGCTGAGCATGACTGCCTGTTATAAACAGAAACTGAATCATTTTGTCAACTAAAAAGACCTTTCTAAAGTAAATATATTGAAGGGTTGTGGCCCTGCACATTAGCAACACAAAAAGGTTTGCAGAGTACATTTAGGTAGTTGCAACAATAGCTCCTACAGTTGCCGTATATGGGAGAAAGGCAGGTTTAAACACAGGAATTGGGACCAATAGCTCAGCCGATGGCCATCTCCAGGAAGTGTCAAAGCTAAGCAGAAATGCTGGGCCAGGTGTTACTTCTATGAAGAGAAAAAAAGGTCAACAGAGTGAACCAATTGATCAATTATTAGGAACAAAAGTACACTTAAAACAATACTACAATGGTTTCAATGTGCTTGAGAGCTGATTGGTACACAACAATGGAAAGAGTATCACAATTAGATTAAGTGAAGTTTTAATCAATGTTTTAATTGAAAGCTGTACCTCACTCAATGTTCAATGACTTAAATGTTCTATGATGTCAGAAATATGCCTTTGAAGGCCTTAGTTCCTCTTTAGACAATACATGTTTCTTCAGATGGCTTAGGTTCCCCATATGTTATTTAATTACTCTGTATTCATTTGAATCTGTAATAGCCTAAGTGTTTTGGTCTGTTTTTATTGCCAATAAATGATAAACATGTCAGAGAAAAGAAGACTTACAGGCATTACTCTATATCAAACCAATTTTTTGTAATACATTTTTCAACAGAACCCTTTGTTTTTCTAGATTAAAGACCTGTCAGAAAATACATATTAATAATGCAAGCTAAAAACCTCAATCTTTGATCAATTTCTTTAGTCTTTGAAGTAATTATAGCTTTTTTGGGTGTGAGGCGTTTTCTAAGGGAGAGCTACTGTTACCACAGCAACATGTCCTCACCAGTTTAACTGGTGAGGACATTTTGCATTGTGGCATCACAGACCATGAGACGAATAATAATGTAGCTCTTGTTGTGATTCTCACTCTGTCATTTTCTTATAATTGTGAAATAGGCAGACTATAGAAAAGAAACACTTGATGATGGATTGATTCCTGCATTCTAGAATTGCGCTGCTCTGGGTGGCTGCATGTTGGATTGGCTCTGTTGGCTACATATTAAGTTTTGGTTTTTTGTACATTGGTTCCTCTTTTTTCCTAAAGAAGATTGCATTTTTTTGACCTGTATATTTTCTAGTTTTTGGTGCTGTGAAGCTGGAAGGATTTTTGCTGTAAGTTTTTCTCTTTTTGACAATTTGTTATGATGCGTAACCATGGCAACAATGTGGTTTACAGCCGGGAGCAGCTGATTAACATCGCAAAAGCTGAAATAATACCTCAACTGAAGCCACAAATCCCTGATGAGTTAATAAGGAGGAGACGTGGATGCAGAGCAGGAGCGAAAAGGAGACAGAGAAAGGGGAAGTTCAAGCCATCTCTTCCATCGATCATAATGGGCAACATAGGATCACTGGCTAACAAGATGGATGAACTCCAAACCCTTACAAGGACTCAGCCAGAGTACCGTGAATGCAGTGTTATGTGTTTTACTGAGACGTGGCTGCTGGATCATATCCCCGACTGCAACGTCTGTCTGCCAGGCTTCCTGACTGTACGAGCAGACAGAGATCTGAAGACAAGGAGAAAAAGAAATGTAAAGGATTCATACATGTCCAAACCAAGACCACCTCTGGGACAATCGGATCACAATCTTGTTTTTCTCTGTTCAGAATATAAACCACTTGTTCAGAGACAACCTGTGACAAAACGAACTGTGAGAAAATGGTCACAGGAAGCTGAAGAAGCCCTGCAGGGTTGTTTTGCAACCACATACTGGATGACTCCTTGGCAAGAACATGGATAGGACATCAATGCCATGACTGAGTGTGTGACTGACTATATAAACTTCTGTGTGGACAACATCATCCCCACCAGAACAGTAAGATGCTTCCCTGATAACAAACCCTGGATCACCAGTGACCTGAAGGAACTGATAAACAAGTAAAAAAGAGCCTTCAGGGAGGGAGACAGGGAATTACTCAGGAGTATACAGAAGCAACTTAAAGTCAAGATCAGAGACAGCAAGGAGGCAAACAGGAAGAAGATGGAGAACACACTACAGAGGAACCATATCAGAGATGTCTGGTCAGGAATGAGAAAGATCACAGGTTTTAAGGACAGAAAGGATTGGATAGATGGAAGTCTGGACAAAGCCAATGAACTTAACATATTCTTCAACAGGTTCAGTTCAGGAACTAGCTCAGCATCCCCCTCTCCTGTTCCCAGCCAAACAGACATCCCACTCTCCTCTGATCAACAGCTTTCCTGTTACACCTCGGATGTTTTATCCTTCACCTCAGCCATGGACTCTTCTAATTCCACAAGTTTGACTTCAACCAAGTCAGGAAATGCTGCTACCCCCTTTGCCTCCCCCTCCCACTTGTCTGTCTCCAAAAGTCAGGTGAAGAGGCAGCTGGAGAAACTGAACCGGAACAAGGCTGCAGGTCCAGATGGTGTCAGCCCCAGAGTCCTGAAGGCCTGTGCAGAGCAGCTCTGTGGGATCTTGCAGTACCTCTTCAACCTTAGCCTAACTCAGGAGAAGGTCCCAGTGTTGTGGAAGACATCCTGCCTTGTTCCAGTACCAAAGAGAACTCACCCATCAGTCATCAATGACTATAGACCCGTTGCCCTGTAATCCCACATCATGAAGGTCCTGGAGAGACTCCTGTTGGCACCCCTGAGTAAGCAAACAAGAACGTATCAGGACCCACTGCAGTTTGCTTATCGCTGTGGAGTTGGAGTTGAAGCAGGCAGCACTGTGAGGATCATGTTCTTTGATTTCTCCAGTGCATTTAACACAATTCAGCCTGATTTGCTTTGTCAGAAACTCCTGAAGACACAAGTGGAGCCCTCAACAATCGCCTGGATCAATGACTACCTGACCAACAGACCACAATTTGTGAGACTGAAGAATTGTGTGTCAAACTAGGTGGTCAGCAGCACAGGAGCACCACAGGGGACCATATTCTCACCATTCCTTTTCTCTCTGTACACCTCAGACTTCCAGTACAAATCAGAGACCTGTCATCTGCAGAAATACTCAGATGACTCTGCAATTGTTGGGTGTATCAGAGATGGACATGAAGCTGAATACAGAGAGCTGGTGGACCGCTTTGTGACATGGTGTGGAAACAATCGTCTTACTGTGAATGTGAACAAAACAAAGGAGATGATTGTAGATTTAAGAAGAAACAGGGATAAGTCAAACACTGTTTCCATCATGGGAGAAGAAGTGGAGGTGGTTGAGGGGTATAAATACCTCGGAATTCACCTGGACAACAGTGGACTGGAGGCGCAACGGTGAAACCGTCTACAAGAAGGGACGGGGCAGACTGTACTTCTTGAGGAAGCTTAGGCCCTTCAAGGTTTGCAGCAAGATGCTGGAGATCTTCTACAAGTCTGTTGTGGAGAGTGTAATCTCTTCAGCCGTCATCTGTTGGGGTAGCAGCATCAGAGCCAGGGACTTAAAAAGGCTAAACAACCTGATAAAGAAGGCTGCCTTTTGTTTTGTTGGACAACTGTGGAAAATCTGGAGATGATAATGCAAAGACGGATTCTTCATAAAATCTAAAAAAATTATGGACAACCCTGAGCATCCTTTTCATGAGACAGTCATACAACAACAGAGAGTCTTCAGTCGGAGGCTTCTTCAAAAGTTTCTTTTCAGAGTAAAAAGAAGTTACAGCAAGGTATAAGACCAGATGATTTATATGTAAACAACCCTGGAATGGACACAGAGTGTAATTTATTTTTAACAAGATTGTGGTCACAGCTGCAGGCAACGCTCATAGACGTGTTGAAGTAATGAGTTGGTGATATTCAGTCAGTGAGTCCACATTTTTCAACAAAAATTGCAAAATTATGTTGCTCATCAGTCCGGATTTGTGCATATATCACTGATATCCTGCTTGTAACTATCTATCTGACCAGTAACTGGTAAATTGTACCTGCAGTTCTAAATGGTTGTCCTTACCATACTTCTGTTTTTTTTTTGTATATCAACCATTTTTTCATAAACCTGCCTGAATGCTAGATCATTGTCATCAACTTTGAGCTACAGTCTGATGAGAGAGGATATTGGTAGGTGATACATGTATGAGAGCTAATGGTCAACATCGACTGAATACAGAACACACAAATGTTATCATGGTTATAACGTCATGACTTGCTCTACTCTGCTTCTGGATGGGACAGATTTAGGTGATCCGGGGGACAATTCACGAGGAATATTAACTATTTAATATTTCACACTCAGGACTTAAGGTTTCAGCTGGTAGTGTGATTTTATTTTTTATTTCCCCAGCAAGTAAAATTGCATTGTCCAGATGATTGTAAAGAAAGAAAAAAAACCAAAGACCTGTAGAGAAATAACTCCTAATGTCTTCAAAGTAATAGAACCGAACTCATAGCAAAATATAGAAGGCAGTACTCGGCCCCTGGCTATGGAGCTCTAGTGTTCTGTACCAGCTAAGGCCCAAACTGCGCAAAACCTCGTGAAGAAGCTTCTAACCTAGGCTTTATACAGGAAAAAACAGTTAATTGGTTTTCATTCATAACTGTAAGTTACAAGTAATCAAAGGTAAACCTAATATTTACCATTACCCAGTTCTATTAACAAAACCATTTGTTTATTAGAAACAGAACATCCCACAACCCGCCTGTCCATATAAGGCTTTGGAAGCCTTTTGCTCTGGTTTGACGGAGAAACACATGAAGGTAAGATGAAAACAATACTTAATATCTAGTATCTGGTACTGGAACAGCTCCAGCTCAGGAACACAGGGTTAGGGTTATCACTTTAAACTGTACATTATATTTATACAAAGGCCAGGATACTGAGTTATACGCCTCTGGATTTTATTTTATTTTACATTTTTTAAATGTTGATATTTTTTATGGGATTACTCAGTACTCTTAATGTTTATAAATGTTTATAAACATCAACTTAAAGTGCTGCAAAAAGTCCCTTTATAATCTAGAAAATTTGAACCCACACCATAAAAGTCATGGACATCTGTATAAACACCAGGGGCGGGCTGGCCACAGGGAGGTTCGAGAGTTTACCCGAACGGCTGGTATGTTCTACACCGGTGACCAGAACATTTGTTTTTTGTACTCCAAACGCGACCGCGGTTAAGCCACTGTCATAATCCTGCTGTGTCTGCTTGTGTATGTAAGTGAGGCCTCTTCCTTTATAGAAGATCTTTGTAAGTGCTACTGGTGCTGCAGCACCTGCAGATGATTAGAACCTCTCACTGCTGCACTTAATTCTGCAAGGTTTGGAAATATCCTGAAATATTTTTATGTCAACTATTTTGATATTGTTTGCTAGCTGCTACCAGACGTCAGTACCTCTCCTCTGCTTTGAAACAAAGCCCGTCTATCCTCGCAGGGCATCCAAATATAGGTCGCCTCGGTGCCTGATAGTTTGAGATTATCACAAAAGTAATCATTTTCTCATCCACAACCCACCCGAACTAGAGAAACCTCCAAGCTCCCGGGCTGAATCTTTAACACCGGCCCACTCCTGATAAACCCACACACTGACACAAACACACACCACTTTACGCCCGCTCTATTCTGCTCTTTGTGCAGGAAATATTTAGTGTACCTAAGACAATATTATCTTTCAGGATTTTGTACGGAAACCCAGCGGATTGCATTGAGCCATTGACTCCTCCTGGACCAACATATAGCGACAGTAGACAGTCGCCTGCATTGTGTTGTTGTCTTCACAGCAATCCCTCATACTGAGCAAGCATGTAGCGAAAGAGGAGAGGAAACACTCCCCTTTAACAGGAAGAAACCTCCAGCAGAACCAGAACCTGGCTCAGTACTAGCAGCCATCAGATGGGCGCTAGTAAAACATGTAAAACCATGTTGATGCATGTAAAACCCTGTACAAGCCACTATTTTTAGTTCAATAACATGACCTAAAGATTACCAGGAGTTTATTTTAACCACGCTAAACACTAGTTCAATCATAATAAAACATCTGCAAGGTCTATTCACTTGGCAGAGAGCAAATGGACAAACATTTTTGAACAAAACATGTTTTGTTGTCTCTCTGCCAAGTGAATAGGCCCTGCAGATGTTTTGGGATTTTCAATTTTGTTCAATTTTGACAGTAGGTATTCTGATTTATAAGCAGGCAAAAAAAATCTGTAACAACCAAATGAACTGTTGTAATTTTCTGAAGATGTTTTTCTTTTTGTTCAAGATATGATAGGAACCTGTATCGGTACTGTTACCTGTTTCAGCGCTCGCTCGATTTCCACTCCCTGAGCCCAAGGCACGGCTGGATTAGCTAGACAGTCACCCGTGTTGGCCCTCCGTGTAAAGTCAATGCGCTGTTTGTGTAGGTATCTGAAGGCTTCTGTCATCACCTGTACAGCATCGTAGGTCAGCGCTGATGTGTACTAAAAGGGGGAAAATAGGATTTAATTATAAATTTCTTTACAAAATGTTCACAACCTCCAACCTAAAATTAAACTAACACACCTGATTCTAGTTCCAAGCTATATCACTACAGCAGGCAATGGGTAAAAAGCACCCTCGATAGGCTACCAGTCTATCACAGCGCAACACAAAGACACTCAACCATGCAGACACACTCGCTCCTCCAGCCAATTTAGAAAGATCAATTAATCTTAGCCAATTGGCTAAAGTTGGACTTTGGGAGGAAGCTGGAAAACACAGGGAGAAACCATGCATGCATGACCACAGTGCTACTAATAATAAAATAATCTCTGTAATGCGATGGATTGCCTTGCATCATGGGATTACAACATTAAAAATCTATTAGTTTAACATGGTGATAAAGTTTAAGCTGTTTTATTCTCTGACATATAATTCTTAAACATGTCAGTCACTCAGATTTAAGCAAAATGCATAAACTAGGTTGTTTCTACTCTAGATGTCTTTGTGACCTGTCTGAACAACATAATCAACAGCCTCTCCATCCATTCATCCATCCATTCATCCATCCATCCATCCATCCATCCATCCATCCATCCATCCATCCATCCATCCATCCATCCATAAATACAAATAGATTCCACATTTTGCCTTACCAAATCAATGAACCTCCTACTGTTTTTGATCAGAGGCACGTAGTAATTAATTACATTTACTTGAGTCACTTTTTTGGAAAAAATTTACTTGTGCGAGCACTTTTAACACACATTCCTTTTTACTTTTACTTTAGGTAATATTATTATGAAGTATCGCTACTCTTACTTGAGTATAAAATACTCTACCCCCTGTGAGTTAATTCACTGAACGAAGAACAAATATGTTTTAATAAAAAACAAACCAGACACAGACATACACCTACAGCTTATTAAAGGAGTTTCTACAGAAAAAACTTTGTTGAGCTTGTTGCTGCATTTTGTGGTCATTTGAATAAGAAGTAAAACACCATAGATTATCCCTGGAAGTACTTCTGACCCTGTTCTAAGAAACAGTATATACATTATCCACTGTAAGTATTGGTTTCAAAAAGAAAAATTGTGACTTTGAAAAGAGTTTCTTCTGCTTAAAATGTGTTATTTTAAAAATTATTTATTTGCATCGTTTTTTAATTTTTGTCTTTAAAATACCAGAATTTACTCAGAACTTGATTTTTTATATATCTAATTACATCACTTTGAAAATATTGAATAAGATGTTACTCTGTACTCAATTAGCCTTTTTACCAAGTTCTTTTTTAGTCTTCGAGTATTGTTTTTTACTTTTACCGAAGTAAAAGTATTTTTAAGCTGTGCTACTCTTACTTGAGTACAGCTTTTGAGTTCTCTACTCACCTATGCTTATGATCTTCCTATATGTATTAATGTTTTAATTAGCATTATCTTGTGTTTATCCTGGTATCATGTTCTTTTGTTACAATCTGTTATGCAGTATTGAGCAGAGATAAAATTGAATCTGCTGTTTAGATTTCATGGAGCTTTTACAGCTTCACCTTCCTTTAACTTGCAGATCATTGTGTGTGGCCTGTGAGGCAACGATTACTAGAACCTTTCCTTTGTGTTGTTGTATTATTCAGTTGTTATTGCATTTTCCACTATTTCTTTGTTCCATTTTTGAGCATCAGTTTAATTTCCTATTACACTACTGTTTTTGAAGTAATATTTGCATAAGTCAAAGACTTCAAAGGTGGAAAGTGGGCATATTTCCATGCTGGAGCTCACTCTTATTTTGCTGTCTGCTCCTGGATATTCCTTCTCTTCCAGGGCTTCCCATCGTTGGTCAAACTTCGAAACCAAAGGATCGTCGAAATCAACAATCTGAAAGCCTGACACGTTGGCTCCACCATACTGAATTTTGGAAAGGTCTCCATCAACAAAACCCTGAATGGAAAGTAGAATGGACATAATATAATTTAAATTAATTATCAGACAAAATGACTTTGAAAATTATTCAGTAATATGGAGGAGGCACATTATACAAACTGTTTAAAGATGTTTAAACTCACCAGATTAGCAATGATGTAGTGATAGCCTTTGACATGACGGCCGATTGTGATGACCTACAGGGTTATACAACATATATATTATATGGAAGAAGACAGCAAACCAGCAACAGTAAAAAGAGGGAAAATCTCAGCTCAGACACTTTATTTAAAATAAATCTCATCTCTCGAATAAACAAAAATTTTACCTGAACAGATTTTCTTTTTTCATAAAGAGGCGACTGACTGTAGAGACTTCAGCCAGTGATTACCTAAAAAGATGTTTCTATCCACTAAATGTTTATCAATAAACTTCTGTAAGGAGTAAAAGTTTCAATAAAAAGATCTTGTTCATTTTCTTCTGTTTCACCTTTAATTGAAGTTTTGCTTACAGACTAAATAAGGAATCAGTATAATTGTTCTGGTTCAATTTTAAGTCAGTCGAAGGTTCTATGTCATTGGAAATAGTTTTTTTCTGAATGGGTGTATTATAACTAAATGTAATTTCTGGTCTACTGGGGTAATTGTGCAATAATTGAGTTGTTAGCGTTCCTTGCTTTCAACCTTTCCCTCACTTGTTTTAATTACTGCATCTATTTCCACATTAATGGAACATTTTAATTAAATGGAAGGTCAAACCTCACATAAATAGCAAGCAACAAAGAACCAGCAAGTAAAACTTTCTGTAGTGGACTCATAAATAACGATCCCCTTGTTATTCATGATTACACCCCATCGCATGCTGTTCAAACCAATTGCACACAATTGTCTATCCATAGTGCAGCTTCAAGAAACGGCACAGTTTGTAGCACCTGCTCCATGATGTCTTTGACTTTATCCTGTTCACAGTCCAGGATCACCCTCCTCTCTTTCTTGTTCTCCAGATCTTGGAAGAGTGAGCGGTAAGCTTCGTCCTTCCTCTCATCTTTCAGGTTTCCCACATTGATGGCTGTCACGTGCCACTTCTTTTCTGCCGCTGTGTCCAGAACAACCTGCAGAGTTGTCAGGCCTGGGGACAGAATTAACAGAGAATCAGAGAATTACAACTCTTCAGGTTGCAATAAATCACTATCAAATTGTACAAATATCCTGAACATTATATTTCACACAAAAAAGCTCTAACTCTGAAGAAAACACATGATCTTAACAGGTATGTAGCATAATTTGGACCTAAAAATCTTTAAACCGACAAATATTGTCTCCCTTGTCATTATTTTTCAAAGCAGATAACACGTTTTTAAAACAAACAAAGCCATTTGAGTCTATATACTGTATTCATGATGGCATGTTGATCTCCGTGATACTTTTTGCCTCTGGGTTATGAACCAATGCAGCCGACAGCTTGAGCAGATAATCAGCTAGACCACCAAGGCAGCTGCAAGTGTTGTTTATCACTTTGTTGCATTTAAGCTGTTTCAGTCATGCCTTGTCAGGTTCTCTGTTGATGTTGGTTCTGTTGGCTTCCCTTTTGTTTCTGCTGCTTTTGTCTCAAGTTTGTTGTCGTTGCCTTGTCTCCTGCTTACATCAGCCTAAGCTCATCATTAAGTCTATATTACATCATACTCCTCCCCACCTTGCCTCTGTGTTTAGGTCCACAACAGCACCCTAACATGTCTAATTTGGCAGAGAACATCTGACCGCAGCAGCATTCTGAGGATTTTCACTTCCCTTTCACCCACCTCATGTTGCTAGCCTGAAAGGACTTGTGAAATTTGTTTACTATTGACAGACTTATAGATTTTTTGCAGCGTTACAAATGTTGTCTTTGAAACAACATTTTGAAAGTGACATAACTGTGTGAGTAAAACACATACCATCCATCTGGAGAAGGTAGGCAAACACCATCACCACATGGGTCCATTAGATAAACTCAGAAAAACAATGCTGGTCAGCGCCATGCAGGATGTAGCATGTCCTGAATGCTTCAGTGATTTGAATTACAGTATTTGTCACGAGTGGACATGCAGCACTATTGTAAAATATGGGCAGACTTGACTCACCACTTTTAAAACTTCCTGCAGGATTGTGGCTTATTAAGTCTCCAAACTTCTGCAGTCAGACACATTTCTACTGGATAAATCCACCATAAAAATATTAATGATATGAACTCATCTTTAAGCTGGAGACTTTGCTATACACTTTGTTTTACTACTTGATTTTTAATGAAAGTTGTTCAATGCATCGGTATATGAGTACAGAATGTAACGACTCTTCAGGAAACATTTCGTTTCTTTCACGCTGTTTTACGTATTACTAAACGTCAGACAAGACCTATAATTATAACTAACTACATCAATGACCACAAGAGAAAATGTTGTAAAAATGGTAATATAGGGCTGGACGATATCTCACTTTAAAAAAATTAATTTCACACTTTCATAAAAGTCACAAGATGACCCAGTATCGTTATCACCTCACTTCCTTGCTGAACACATGTCACACTAATTGCCAACCACACTTCTGCACTCAGTGACCACTTGGAAACAGAGGAAGGCACAATGGAAAGTATTGAAGAGCAGGTTAGTAAAAATAAAACTACTTGCTCAATTATTTGGAAGTGAAACAGTGGAGAATGTCGAAAACACGTGGTAACAAAGAACTTCAGCACTATGAATCTTTACCACCATTTACAACAGCGAAACAAACAACAGTATGTAGAATGTGTAAAACTTCGTTCTGCAGGCCAGAAAACAAGACTTTCCTAGCCTCCTCCTGACCCAAAAACAGGGCGAATCGGTTGGTTCACTGTTATGATCCTGCTGTGTCTATGTACATGAGTGTGGCATCTTCCTTCATAGAAGATATTTGTACGTGCTACAGGTGCTGCTGCATCTGCAGTGAATTAGAACCTTTGGCTGCTGCGCTTAATTCTGGAAGGTTTGGAAATATTGTTTTAATGTCAAATATTCTGATATTGTTAGCTAGCTGCTACCAGATGTCAGCAACTTTCTTCTGCCTCGAAAGGAAGGAAGCCCAACCTCCAAGTACAGGGTGACCATGGCGCCTGAAAGTTTGAGATATTCATAAAAATAATTTTCACATCCACGACCCACCCAAAGTAAAGAAACTTCCGCCAGCACCAGCAAAATTTAAATTATATATTTTTCACCCGTTGCAGGACTCCGATTTCAGCAGTTGACATTGAAATGTTGGCTCAGCCGCACAATCAGTCAACAACTAAACTGTTGCTTCCCTTTTACAAAACTAAAAAAGAGAAAATAAAAAAATAGGAGCAGACATGTCTAAAAGAAAGGATGCACATGTAAAAGAAAGGTTATGCACACGGGGAAAACTGAGCCAGGGAAACAACCAGATGAAGATGAGGGTTTTGATTTTTATGCACATCCAAAGATCTAGATCTGTTTTTTTCTCACCATCCTCACCATCCTCAACAACTCATTTTATTTATTTTGCTCATATCATTTAACATACACTCATATGTTAGATGCTATATATTATGTTGTTATGCAACATATAGATATTAGGTATGTAATAAAATATCGATACACCGATATATCACAATATTTAATGTCACAAAATAGTATCAATATTCAAAAGCAATTTTAACTGTATTGCACACTTTCAACAACAAGGTAATTCAAGGTGCTTTACATGATTAAGGGGTAAAATAAAAATGGCAGTAAAACACAGACAAGGCATATAAAGTAAAAACAGCAATAAAGCAAGAATCATACACAAAACACATGATACATGAAAATATTACTCAAAAGCAGCTTTAAACAGATACGTTTTTAGTTGTAATTTAAAAGAACTCAGTGTTTCAGCAGCTTTGCAGTTGTCTGGGAGTTTGTTCCAGATTAGGCTAGGCAAGGCAAGGCAATTTTATTTGTATAGCAAATTTTCAACAGCAGGGTAATTCAAGGTGCTTTACATGATTTGTTGATTTAAAAAGCAAAAAAACAATGGAAATTAAAAGTAAAAGAAACACACATTACACATGATACACAACAAAGTAAGAGAAAGATCAATAAAGCAAGAGAGCATGAACACATTTCATACATATGACATCAAGCATTTACTCAAAGGCAATTCTAAACAGATGGTTTTTTAGTCTCGATTTAAAGCAGTTCAGAGTTTCAGCAGCTCTACACTCGTCAGGAAGTCTGTTCCAGATAAGGGGAGCATAGAAACAGAAAGCTGCTTCTCCATGTTTAGTTCTGAGTCTAGAGATGTTTAGTAGACTAGAGTTGGAGGACCTGAGTGGTCTTGGTGGTTAGTACCGTGACAACAGGTCTTCAACCTATTTTGGTGCTAAGCCATTCAATGATTTATAAACTAGTAGGAGTATTTTGAAGTCTATTCTCTGAGCTACAGGGAGCCAGTTTAAGGACTTTAGAACTGGGGTGATGTGCTCTACTTTCTTGGTTCTAGTAAGGAACATGAGCAGCAGTGTTCTGGATCGGCTGCAGCTGTCTGATTGACTTTTTAGGTAGAACTGTGAAGACACTGTTGCAGTAATCAATCGGACTAAAGATAAACGCATGGATGAATTTTTCTAGGTCCTGTTGCAACATCAGTCCTTTAATTCTAGAAATGTTATTCAGGTTATAGAACACTGACCTTGTTATTGCCTTTATGTGACCCTGGAGGTTCAGGTCTGAGTCCATTACTACACCTAGGTTTCGTGCCTGATCAGTAGTTTCTAGCTGTATTAATTGAAACTGTGTGCTGACTCTTGATCATTCCTCTTTGGGTCCAAAAGTAATTACTTCAGTTTTTTTTCTATTCAGCTGGAGAACGTTATGGCACATCCAACCATTTATTTGGTCAATGCATTGATTTAGGGTTTGAATGGGTTCAGAGTCACCTGGTGACATTCTAATGTAAAGCTGAGTGTCATCCGCGTAGTTATGGTAGCTAATTTTATTGGTTGTTATAATCTGGGCTAGTGGGAGCATGCAGATATTTAATATGAGGGGCCCCAGGATGGAGCCCTGGGGCACCCCACATGTGATTTCTGTTTGTTCTGATGAAAAGTTTCCTATTGAAACAAAGAAGTCCCTGTTCTTTAGGTAAGACTCAAACCAGCCAAGTACTGTACCAGAGAGTCCGACAGTACTTTGTAATAGCAAAGCTATAACTATTTTGGTTTGGAAGAGTAGATTATTATTTTATTCAAAAACGTGATATTAATATATGCCGATACTTTATTTCTGACACCGTTTCTAATTTACAGGACTGCAGCTGTATGCCAACAAAAGTGCCTATGTGACATTTGAGACATGTCGCTTAGATTCTTAATTGCTTTTTGTCAATACTTTTTAGGAAGAAAAATATCTAGATATATATCAAAAATCGTATTTCAGCAGAAAAATATCGAGATAACTTTTGTTCCATATCGACCAGCCCTATGGTAATATTTGCCCTTTATTCCCTTTTGTAAAACAAGGCAGGAAAAGAGAATTTGAAAGTCGTAATAAGAAAGAGCAGTCAGAAAGTTAAAAGAAAAATATATAAACTAGCAGTTGATGTTTTACAGTGACTTGCTAACTTATGTAAAACACTCTTTATGATGAGTCACAGTTGCTCTGCCATGAACCTGAACAACATGTGGGAGGAAAATGGCTGTAGCAAACAATGCACTCAACTACATCCGTACCGGTGATGCCTATTATGGCTGTGTGTTTTTGCTTCGTCTGTTTTGAAATTACTTTTTGAGAAGTTTATTTGATTGTGTAACGTATGCCAAATGAATCCCAGAGGATCAGCTCATTCCCTGTGATTTCACTTCAGAGATTTCCTCAAAAAGGGAAGCGCTTTATTTCTGATCCACGCAATCATTTCACTACAAATAAGGGAATTTAATAAATGTAATATGATAAAAGAACCTTTTGGTTTTATATATATAACTATAAAATCAAAATAATGGGAATCAATATAACAATCTTGGTGTTCAGGCACTAAACAGTATCCATGAATGAATATTCTTATCACCAACTAGTTTCCTTGGTAAATCTTTACTGCTATTGATCCCTGGCCAACAGGGAGCAGTTAGAGAGTGGTGTGATGAAAAGGCTGGGTGTTTCACTCCAACTCACTGTGGTGAGGTGAATTACAGATGTAATCAATTTCATATGATGTAGTACAGTTTTATGGCAGTGGTGAGGAAAACAGAGGCTTGCAGTTTTATCTAAGAGGGTGGTACATCATGGTTACAGTGAGGTCATCAAGGTCTAATTAAATTGGACTGTTTTATTAATCCTTATTAAATGTAGTAATTACAGCTCAAAATGAGTTACAGAAACATTAAAAAACAACAAAAGTAAGAAATTAGCAAAGTTTTAACATCATTTAAGCTGAATTGTAATTTTAGATAAATAAATGTTGTGAACGTCATTAAGAGAGGAGAGGTACACCCTGGGCAGGTTTCCTGTCCATCACATAGCTTTGTGAACGTCATTTAAAACAAAACACAAATGTCTGTGTTGCATATTTCTATACACTGCTGATTATTTTTGCAGGAATAAAAATATTTGAGTTGCCTGGTTGAAAAAACTTTCCAGAGAAGTCAAACGTCACCTTTTCTCAACTTTAAGCTCTGCCTGAATTCTTTTCTGCCTTCCTACAGCTGATGTTAAAAAAGAAAATGTAAGTATTATTCATATATATAAATGAACTTGTATCTGTTAAGATTTCAGTAGCTCAAAGAAATAACCAAAAACAATATTTTTTTAAAATCCAGGCTAATTCACAAAACACTTCAAACCAGGACTTAAGTGCCTTCTATTGCTGTGTGATTTCTGTTGGAACTGATGTACCAAGCATGGTTAAAGTCAACCCTGTGCTGTTACACCTTGGAGCCACCCAGTGAGGTAGTAACATTGCCATAATGACCAATTTATGAAAAGCTAAGCCAGGTTATGTGTTCCAGGTTTAGATGCAGCAATGACAGTTAATGTCACAAGCCAGCGGCAGGACATAAGCTCACAAAACATGAGGACATGTTGGGCTGTTACATTTCATGCTGGTTTGTTCTCCACTTTACCCAAGACTGAATGAGTCACTATCGTGAGATAGGAGCAAATCAATGGACTGGTTTAATCACTATTTTTCAATTCAATTCTGAATATTTTATTATAGCACCAATTCACAACACATGTCATCTCAAGGCACTTTACAAGTCATTTCAATTCAATCGTACATACATTCCAATTAATCCGTCAGTTCATTATTCCAATCAGTTTAAACATTTTCTATCTAAGGAAACCCAGCAGATTGTATCGAGTCGTTGACTTACCCAACCCTTCAGCCACATAGTGATCGGTGGTCAGCAGCCAGACAACTCTAGTCTGAGTAGGTGTGAAAAAGGTCATGTAGGTCTTTATTTTATTTTTAAAATGTATTTAGAGAATCATTACATGCTTCCAATGAGTTTTGCCATTCAGAATGGTAGAATATGGTAAGAAAGTAGAGCTCCATAGCATTAGCGCTCCATGCTATGGCCAGTTTGACATGGCCAGCTTGACAGAATTTCAATTTTGACTGAAGTATGATGTTTTATAGGTGAACCAACTTAAATGAGTTTGACTGTATTTTACTGAAAAGTTTAGCCTGTAGCTAAAATATTATGTAAACTTTCTCTACAAATATTCAAATGAGAAGTCTAGTCTGTGACATTACTACATACAAGTTGCAAAAACAAAGTCTTGAGAGCTGACTTAGACCATGCACACAACGGGTTTAAAAAAAAACTAATATTCTCACCACCTCGTTAAAAAAAAAATCTCTGTCCACACCTAACCGCATAAGTGCGTTGTTAAGCCCATTCATAGTGAAGAGATAAAAATTCTGTAAATGTATGAGGGTTAAATTCTGTAGTGCATGTGGAAACACTTAGAAACAGTGAACAATCAAGAAGAATGTAGTACATCACGCGTTGCCTTATGTGAAGAGGCTTTGATCCTTATTCTGTGAACAAAAATCGATGTGGGAGGGGTTTCATGCAACTCGAGTTTCAATAAAAACTCTATGCTGAAGTAGAACTGCGCCCAGTTAAGGAGAATTGAGCCCAGCCCGCGAGAGCCTAGGGGCCATAAAATTGAATGGGTGTCTGTTCCTTTAAGAGAGGCTTTAAATTAGAGTGAAAAATACCTTACAACAATAGACATGCCAAACCTATAGGGGGCTGTAGTTCCCCCAAATCCTATCCACTTTCTATGTAACTTTCTATGTTCTAACTTCTACATGGAGCAGTAATTGAGCTTGTAAAAACAAGCAAACAAAAAGCGCTTGGACAATCGATGATGCCAACACATCTCTGAGGCCATAAATGCTGTTTAAAACGGAGAAAACGCAGGTCTTCACTTTGGCCGGAGTTTTCAAAGAGATTAATTTTCGGTGCCGTGAATCTGCGTTTTTGTGTGAATCAAAGGCCAAACTGTAGAAAAATATCTTCGTTTTGTGAGATACCCGGCTAAGTGTGGACAAGGCATTAAGCTTACGCTATGAAGACTCCAGACTTTACTTAGACTCGAGTTCTAGGACTTTTGTCTAAAAAACAATGTTTATCCCCTGTATTTAGGGGTGAGAGCAAGCCAATATTAGTAAATCATTTGAGTAAATGAGTAATGTTGTCGTCTCCCCCCGCACAGACTTTGAAAAGTTGAGAGACCTTTACTTTATTAAAAAGTAATAATGGCAGATCTAGACTTTTAAAAGAAAAGTGGTGAGAAAATATAAACCCTGTTTAGATCATACTTGCAATCCATGCAACGTCAAAGTGAACCCATCCTTATAGTACCTGCAGGGCTTAATTAAAGCCGGATCCTGCCGGAACAGGATCCCCCACCTGTTGATTCTGACCTACCCGCGTTCCGGGACCTATTTTGGCCAGTCCGGCACCCCTCTCATGTATAAAATATTATTATATTCCGGCACCTAATGATTTACAAATTAAGCACTGAGTACCTGTAATATACCTTGGTAGGTAATCACAAAGCCATAGTGACCATGAGATGGAAGGGTAAGAAAAGATCCCAGATCATTGTGACATAGTGATACAATACTCCTATGTCTTTTTAACATTTTCAGAATGGTGTTGTAAGATAATTGTCTCTGCAAACAGTCAATAAAGTCAAGCAGAGAAAGCACAGCACTATTAGTTCACGACTTCACAGCCACCAGATTATCTTGTGTTCACCTTTTCCAGGGTTGGACAGTAATGTTTCCCAAAGGGCCATATGGCAACTATATGATTTTTTAAAATGACTGCTGGTAACAGCAGGAGTTTGAATCACATCATAAAACGTGACATGTCATATTGACAGCTAAGACTTGCTATTGTCTTCCTGCAAACCGGCTGAATATAGCAGTCTATATACATGAAAACTGTAAAGAACCTTAAAGCTAGATTGTGTAAGATCTTCTCCCATCTAGCGGTGAAACAACCAGCTGAATATTACGTTCTAGCCCCGCCTCCCACCCCCCCATTCCGAGCGCGTTTTAACTCCTACGGTGGCCGTTTCATGCCAAGGTTAACATGGCTTCCAGTACTACAACTTCGTCCAGTGTTCCTTCCAGTGATGTAGTTTTACTTTAGAAAACTACATTGCTTTTAGTTATCTAGTCAGACGTTTGCCGCGTCCCGAGTAGACAATCTCCCTCTGGCATTCGTCACGGTGCAACCAAGTGTAGCCAAAGCGCGAAAGGCGGAGCTAGAATTTCCAGGAATGTCCCTCGTTGGCGAATGTATTTCAAAGATGGAGGCTCAACATGGATTCAGCCATTCGAGCTACTCGTGCATATGTATTCTGAATAGCAGATTCTACACTTACGAGAATACTTTCATTAGTAGGTGGAAGTAATTACACATGAATGAGCACATATTTTTGAAAGAACAAAGGAGTTTTTGCTAAGAATTAACTAAAAAAAATACACAATGTAGCTTTTAAAAATATCATACTAAATATTCGTTTGCAAAAATGTTAATGTTTACAAGAATGATATATCATGTACCCCCTACTTATTAGTTGATGCATTGTTAAAAACTCTTAATTCAGTACCAGGCTGTCTTTGAGCATGAGCTGACATAGGCACACACACAGGATTGCAAATGTTGGTACCCCAACCAAGGGTGTTTCTCACTGCCAAGGAACCTCGCCTTGATGCCTTGGTCCCGCCCTGATTGCCTAGGAGATACGTCATCAGGGAGGCGTCTGCCTTCCGTTTGTCTGCCGTTTAGCTAACTGACCAAGAATACAATGGATGTTCCTTGATGCCTTCCCTCAGTCAAAAATTTCCCAGAACACAGTGCGGTATTTTCGAAGTTGCTACCGGCAGCAGCAACTTCAGGAGCGAATTTCCAATTTAAATGTAAGTCAAGTAATTGTAGCTATCGGAAAATGTTTTTTAGATCCAAAGCAGTTATCTATGGTTGGTTAGTTGCTTAGTAGTTGCAGCTTCGGTTGCTAGCAGGTACTAACTCGCTTACACATTTGATTTACCCAATATATACACAATTAAAAAAGTAAAACTCTCCTTATACATCTACATTGAAACTTATACGCATATAATATGATGATGGGCAGGACGTAAACAGAGCGCGTAAGCAAAAGGGCGGGCCCTGGGCAGCTGTAGTCACGTGATGTAAGTCTGTTTCATTTAACACTTTTCTTTGACCAAGGAAGGACAGTGTCCTCGTAAGCGAGGAACCTCGGTAGGCGAGGCAACTTGACATTTAAAAACACCCCAAGAGATGACCTTCAGAGATGAAGAGTCGCCTTCAAAATAAAAGTTGCGTTTTCAAAATAAAAGCAGAGCAGTTAAACAGAATTGCATATTTAATAAGAATCAGAATCAAATCTGTCGCCAGGTCAAAAGCCTTACTACTTAACTCTCAGTCACACCTATAAGGGGCAGCTTGTTTTTTGATGACATGGCCGTGTTTGTTCCTGCATCAAAAAGTGGGGTGACTGGCACACATAATCAGAGGAACATCTTCTTCTCCTTTCAGATACGCTACTGGCTTTGGCAAACAAGCACTATTTAATAAACTGGGGACAAGAACAAACTGCATCTTCACTTGCTTGCAAAGAAAATCATCATTTCTGTTAGAGAACATTGTAGTCCCTGCATTAACATCAAAGGTTGACTCTTTAAATTTCTCCAACTATTGAATTATTTCTCTAGTGTACTGGGATGCTTTTGAAGAGTGGGTTACCTTTATATTCGGTCGCCTGGGAGTTTAAGAAATGCAGCAATAAACCCAAAGCAAAAATTGTTTAGAATTCACGCTGCTGATGCTAGCTCACCCATTAGTTGGAAGGTGCTAATCAAATTCGTCATGACCTTTAGTAACTCCAATGCCTCCTCGCTTTTCTTCCTTGAGAAACACCCACGCACAGACACGCTCACTTCATTTACCAGCCGGTTCAGGCACATACAATCTCCCTCTGTCGTTCTCTCTCCTCCTCTCTCACTACGCTTTGGTTGCCATGGGAATGAGAGGATCACGCTGACCTAATTAGACAGCCATGCAATGATGAAATATGCACAACATGCTCCTCTGTGCTGCTGTGGACGTACAGTAGGGAGATCAGGTCATAGCCAGCATCAGCTTGGGGATGATCTAAAAGTGCTTGTTCGTCTGATTTTAGAGAGGAGCAGCATGTGATCCTCTCTTAAGTGGAAGGCACTGCCATGAGAACAGAGAGTAGTAGAGGAAAACTATACCAGTGAGAAAAGACAATGTGCACAAGTTAGGAAACAAAAGGGTTTTACTATGTGCAATAAAGGGAACTAAAAATCTGTCTGAGCTCAATGGGAGAGTTTAAGCGATGTAAATGATAAAGATTCTAAGGTAATCCCTGTTAATCTGTCCGCAGCTCAGTCCATTGTATTCAGCCTGGACATGTAGCTATGCAGCTTGTGTGATCTGATTTTCCTTTAATCACCTTAAGCTACTAAGGGGGAAATTCAGGAGGCAGAGACATCTCTTCCAGTTTTGTTTTTTTTACAGATGTTTTGCTCCTTCTATTTGCTAGATTTGTATTTCATAGATTTACAAAGCAGTTTGCACTAATAATGCGCACATGGTAGCAATTAAAAACAGTTTTTTTTAAAGATATCACAGTTCTCTCTTTATTATCATCTTACATTTTATTATTTTGCATGACTTTGCCAATGCAAATTCTCAAAAAATTGCCTCTGGTTTGTAATTTGGGGAGCATTTTTATTTATCGTAATATTTTCTTTTTAAGGCTTTTATAAGCATTTTAAACTACGGTGTTTGTTGTCCCCTTTTGCATTTTCAGAATTCCAGGCTCTGGCTCGACCATGCTTTCCTGAAAACTTTAGGAACAACATCTGACTGAAGGAGTAATGTTGCAACACTGTTTTCAAATCAAGAAGTGATGCTGTACATTATAAAACACTGGAAGTAATGATTCATCCCCTTAACTCATTTATATGAAAATAAAACGCATTGACTGAAGGTAAAATAGTTCAGATTGTAAAATTATTATATGTAGTTTTCACAAATATGCTACAAACATTAAAACTTGCACAGTTACATCAGGATAAAACGAAGCACTTGTGCATGACAAGCATTTCATCGATTTTCATTGTGAAGGGCTGTGCAGCGCCAATGATTCTGACACCAACCCTGCTGTATTCCAGATAGCGATATGAACCCTCACTCCACATCTTGGCTTCACACAAGCCAGGTTGTGCTTTAGTCCTGATCCACTCTGTAAATTATTATTCCTCTACAAAGAAAGGAATTACACACATTTAAAATAACAAAGGAACTCTTTAGGGAATGAAGATCAAAGTCATAAAGTTTAATATAAAAATGTGAGGCAACAGTTACTAACCTAAAGAAAGTTGCTGATATTGATCCCTGGCCATCCATTTAAATCTGGACTGCATGCTATTTGATGAAGTGATTTTCAGAATAGATCTGTCTTTGTGTCCAGCTTCTGAATTAGAAGCATGCTGAACATAGTGCAGCCCCTGCTTATATTATTATGGTAAGGCATGCATTTTGGTGATGTCATTGACTCTGAACGCATCAAAAGTGGTTTTTGAAAAAAAACAACCTGAAACATCTTTCTAAAAACTTGCTGTTTGTCACAAGAATAGAACATAAATTCAGTCTTTATTCAATGTTTCTTATCACAGCAGCGCTGTCAAAAAATGACACTATGTATGCAAATGAGCTTTCGATTTTTATTATGGGCTAGTCACTCTTTGCTGGAGACGAATTAGTAGATGGCAGCAGAAAATGAGTTGCATGACGCAGCAAAGTCCGATAACTTACTAGAAGCAATTTTTATGTTATCGTCTTTATTACAGGTTATGATGGGAAGCTTTCTTAGCCATTCCCTTTTTGTATTACCATGTCTTTTTCTTTGTATAATATCTTATTGCTAGTGGGTTTAAAAAAACCTTCAAGCTTTTCAGTCTACAAAAGCCTGCTCTGTCTGTTAAACTTTTTCAAAGAGTCTTCAAAGAAATCTAATCATACTTTCAGATTTTGACACAATCAGTGTGAAATAGAAAAGAACCTCTGATGAAAAGGATCAAAGAATAGTGTCAAATTTGATTTATATATCAAATAACTCTGGATATTAGTTTGAAAGTAGATTTCTTTTCATCTACTTTACAAATCCAATCTATGATCTAATTTAGGGCAGTAATCTCATACACATGCCTCTGAATGCAGCAGTTTCATTCATAAATGAGCTGTTTTTGTTTTTCTTTAAATATTAATATTCACACATACAAAGAAACCAAAGCAAAGTAGGCCACAAATTAATTTTAGTCAAAAAAAGAGGTGCAAAAAGGCATAGAAAGCCATAAATCAGCTAAAAGTACTTAGTCTTTAGAAAGCATCCCTGCTGGTATTTGCAAATCAACATCAGCAGGTTTAATATTAATTGATGGCCCACAAAAGGTTTCTCTTTACAATAGTAATACAGCAAAGATACTTTGTAAACTGGATACTTAAACACAACATAAAATCTAAAACACTTTGAGCTGGAAAATGATGGCACTGATGAATTTGGCTAAAGCTGCATTTCTAAATGCCTAAATGTTTCAGTGATCGCCACTGAAACCATAATCTGGAAGTGGAAAGTGGAACCACTTCCAAGTGCCCCTCAAAAGATTTCTGAAAAAGGACAATCAAATAAGTTGTCCAAAAACCAAGGAGACTTTCGGAAAGATCTGAAAATAAAATGTTAAGTGGTTCCCGTGAAATCAATACGTAATACACCAATGACCTTTATGGACACTCCCTGCGCAAGAGTCTAGTGTTAAAGAAAAAGCAGACTGAAGCTAGTTTAAACTTTGCTGCAGAAGATTTGGGGAAACAGTGAAATGCTTGGAAAATGTACAGTAGTCTGGTCAGATTAAATCACAGCTGAACTCTTTGGATGTCATTTCACACACTGTGTTTGGATGAAGAATGTTCCTGCCCATCACCCCCCAAAACAGCATGCCAATAGTGAAGTTAGCAGGCGGGACTTATTATCAGGACTGTCTTGCAGCATGTAAGTAGTTTCTCCATGCAGTAGACATCTTGACATCACCATTGCCAAAAAGGCGTTGTCACAAAATGCTTTTAGAAATTTCTCTAAGTGTGTTAAACATGTATTCCCTGCGTCATTCAGTTTACCCATAACTTTATTTATGAACTAATTGTCTTCTTATGTTTGGATAACTTGGATTGTTGCCAATATCTGGAGTGATTTTCAGGTCAATGGCCCCATTTGAAATGGTAAAACTGATTTTTTTTTAAAAGGCATTGAAATATTTGATACTTATTTCACCCGCTGCATTCATGAACTCTAGCAGGAAGCAAGTGGAGAAATGGAGAAAACCCACAAATCTATGTGGGGAACATGAAAAACCCAGGAACCCAGGACTTTCTTGAGTTACAAAAAGGTTAATACTTATAGAGGAAACCCATTCACTGCTAACAATTTAGATTGGTTCCATAATCATAAACTCCACAAGCAAATACTAGTATGCACAACCTTAACATAACATCAACAATGTATTTCTATACTTATTTATTTTGCTCTGAAGATGAAATAGCTGCTTTCCTTTTGGCCACTGGTTTGTAACTTCAGCCCTGCGACTTTGCTTCCGCACCACCATTTGATCAGAATTGATTCATAGCCACGAGTTGTAAGGAGTTAGAATTGGGTTTGACCAAAGCTTCAGCTCACGAGTACCACAACGTGAAGGCAATGTAAAATGGAAAGTGAAAAAGTTCCATATGTTTTGTCACTCATTTTCAGAAAGTGAAACTCTATTATGTATTATATTCATTCATTACACATACACAGAGTAAAATATTTCAAGCCTTCCTGTCTTGTAATTTTGATGATTGGTTTACAGAAATCCAGCATATCAGAAAATCAGAATATTGTGAAAAAGTTAAATACTAGAAAGTCCTTGTGTTACACCCTAATCAGCTGATCAACTCGTAACAACTCCAAAGGTTTCCTGAAGCCCAACATGGTCTCTCAGTCTGGATCAGTAGGACACAATCTGCTGCCTTGACAGATGTCCAGAAGACACCCAGGGGTGGGTAGTAACTAGTTACATTTACTCAGTTACATTTCCTTGAGTCATTTTTTGGAAAGAAATGTACTTTTAGGAGTATTTGTAATACACTTTTTACTTTTACTTGAGTCGAATTTATGGCTACTCTATCCGCAGCAAGTATCTTTATAAGCTTGTTTTGACCAAAAATGCATGACAATCACACCTAGTTTATGTTAAAGTGAGACCTCTTGTTTGTACAGAAGCTTCATTATTTTAAGGTTATTTTCTATCTGCTGAGGCTGTTGTGCCATTTGGAGTTCAAGTCAAGACCCCGGTCTAACATATATAGGCTACATTACCTACTGTACGTAGTGGTTTCATTAGTTTTACTTTGAAAATAATTTGGAAAATGTTTCTTCTACTCTAATTTCTTACTTTGCAATTATGTCATGTATTTGTATTTATTCTAGTGTTTAGAAGTTGCACATAACTTTATATTTTTGTGTAATTTCTAAGTAGTAAATCATATGTTATGATCTCAAAACAAGTACCCAAGTACTCAATAGTTGAGTACCATTTTTACCAAATACTTTTTTTACTCTTACTTGAGTAATTCTTTTTTTTTACTCAAGTAAAAACATGTTGAAGCAACGCTAATTTTACTTGAGTACAATTGTTGGCTACTCTACCCACCTCTGATGGCCCCTTCCACCAGGAGCGTAAGCCACAAAGGTCATTGCTAAAGAAGCTACTTATTACACAGACAGCTGCAAACATACTCATAGAAAGTTGAGTGGAGAAATTTGCATTTCATTTGGAAATCCAGATCCCAGAGTCTGGAGGAAAAGTGGAAAGGTACAGAGTTAGGATTTGGGGTGCCATGTCACGTGCTGGTGTTGGTCCAATGGGTTTTCTAAAGTCCACAGTCAACATAGCCTTCCAACACTCCATGCCTCCTTCTATGTATAAGCTTTATGGCGATACTGATTTCCTTTTCCAGCAGGACTTGGTACCGGTCCACACTGCCGAAAGCACCAAGCGCTGGTTCAGTGTCCGTGGTGTTGCTGTGCTTGACTGACCAGCAAACTGGCCTGACCTGGACTCCCTGGGGAATCTTTGGAGTATCGTCAAGAGGAAGATGGGACACAGAACCAACCATGCAGATGACCTGAAGGCTGCTATCAAAGCAACATGGGCTTCCTGAACACCTCAGCAGAACAAAAAGTGGATCACCTCCATTCCATGACACATTGATACAGTAGTTCATCCAAAATAAGCCCTATCCAAGGATCTAGTTTACAGAAATAATGTTTTTCAGATTTCTTACAGGTCTGTTAAAATATTCCTTTTAATGATCTTATACAATATAATTTTTTTTGAGATACATGATTTTGTAAGCCATAATGATCAGAATTACAACAAAATAAATGCTTGAAATATGTCACTCAATGAATCTATATGTGAGTTATATATTAAATACGGAACTGTTTTGCAATATTCAGTTTTTAATATTCAGGTGTTTGTTTAGCCAATCTTTTATTGAAACACCAAAAATGTGACCTTATTGTTTCATTGATCCAACAGGTCTTTAAAATATGAGAAAAAAAGGGAGTGTATCAAACTACTGGGTGGAAAAAAAAGTCTGCATGTGACTGAAAACATAGTTCATATTATTGCTGTCAAATTCGGTGTGGATAAAGGTAATTCTTTAGGCTTTAGATCAACACTGTGTTTCAGTCCACCATCCACCATTAAAGCATGTATTTTTAGAAAATAAATAGGCAGACATAAAATGTAAAACTTTCCAGTGTATTCAAAATCATTTTGGTAACAATAGCACTTATATTCTCACTGTTTTGGGGGAAACTTCAGCGTGTTTTCTTTCCAAAGAGACCACAGCCATGTCACTATTCAAAATGATTCAAGAACAGCTTTAATTCTAAGTTGGGTAAACGATTTTAAAACATTTAGGGTCAAAATTGCAGTATTAATAAGTGAAATGTTCTGGTCTGCAGCCATTTAGCCCGATCTGCTTCATGAATCTGGTGAAGCTGCGTAAAGTAAGGCAAATGACTGTGAAACATGGAGGAGATTGGACTGTTAAATAAATTCCCTCCTCAGTGTCAAAGAAGACAAGCAAAGCAATTTAGATTCTTAAATAACTTATTTGTGGTTTGTTAAGTACCAAAGCTTTTCGTTTAGAGTTATTGTCGAATATCCAAAAGAGACAGTCTTCTGCACCTTGTGATAATTAAAAGCTGCAGTCTGCCTCATGGTGGCAGACTGGGAATACACTGGAAATCTTACTTTTGAATAAAGGAATGTAACTTTATAGCTGTTTTCAAATAGGGGTAGAAATTTGGCCAACTGATGAATAATTTTGTGTAAACAACACATCTGCAGTCATGTGCACACTTTAGTTTCTGTTTTTATATTGTTGGGAGTGGGGGTGGGGAGTACATGCACACATGTCTATTTATTAGCAGAGATTTTACTGCTAATAAATATACATTTGTGCATGTACTTATTTTACTTGAAAACAGGCAGGATCTTTTCCTGTGCAAGAGTGTGTTCACTTCATTTACAGAAGGTATCATGTAAACAAATGACGCATTTCTGGAGCGGGTATGGAAATCAGCAGCTGCAGGTCATTTTATCTCCACTGTGTGGTACGATGACTCCGATTGCACCTCCTCACCCATGATGTTACATAAAAACACCCTTAAACGCAGGAGCTGCTCTAGCTGATTACGCATGACAAGCTGTTTATCAAGATGCCCTTTAGCTTGCTTTACCTGTACAGTGTTTGCTGCAAACAGCAAATTTTGAGTGTTTTGTACAGCAGCTGAACTGTGTGAACATGGATCATTGAAGCGAATTCCAAATATTTAACTAAAACAGCGCTGAAGTAAACCCTCCAAATTGTTCTTTCTTTTGGTCTTTTGTTTGTGACTTACCTCGATCACTGTCATATAGATAGGCAAACTTGTCCCACTTGTAGTACTCAATAAGGCTTAGGAGGGGCCCCCTGATATCAGGCCGCATCTGGATGATGAACTGCTGATTTCCATCCAGAGGGAAGCTGGGCGTTATGAAGGAGACATGTAGTGTGCCACAAAACGACGTGATAGTGTTGACAGACTTCTTATCGTAGAATCCAAAAATGGCGTAGACTCCTCTTGAGAACTGTGAACAGACTGAAAAAGAGAGAGAGAAAAACTTGCTAAGACATAAAATGATAAATGGTCAATTTTACGACTTAAGACATAAAACTTAGAATGCAATCGAAGTCATTTAAATATTACATTGTTGTGGAGCATATTTGAGCTTCTGTGCCAAATTCAGAGAAATTATTTCCTTTATTGTGCATTTTTAAGCAATCTGATGGAACTCATAACGATATACAGTATAAATCCAAGACCCTTATTATAAACTCAGAAAAAAAAGAAATGTCCCTTTTTCAGGACTGTGTATTTCAACAATAATGTTGTAAAAATCCAAATAACTTTACAGATCTTCATTGTAAAGGGTTTAAACAATGTTTTCCATGCATGTTCAATTAACCATAATCAATTAATTAACATGCACCTGTGGAATAGTCGTTAAGAGCTTAACAGCTTACAGAAAGTAGGCATTTAAGGTCACAGTTCTAAAAACGCAGGATACTAAAGAGACTTGTCTACTGACTGTGAAAAACACCCAAAGAAAGATGCCCAGGGTCCCTGCTCATCTGCGTGAACGTGCATTAGGCATGCTGCGGGGAGGCATGAGGACTGCTGATGTGGCTAATGTCCGCACTGTGAGACGCCTAAGACAGCGCTACAGGGAGACAGGAAGGACAGCTGATCATCCTCGCAGTGGAAGACCACGTGTAACAACACCTGCACAGGATCGGTACATCCGAATATCACATATCACAGGATGGCCACAACAACTGCCCGAGTCAAACCAAGAACACACAATCCCTCCATCAGTGCTCAGACTGTCTGCAATAGGCTGAGAGAGGCTGGACTGAGGGCTTGTAGGCCTGTTGTAAGGCAGATCCTTACCAGACATCATGAGCAACAACGCCGCCTATGGGCACAAACCCACCTTCGCTGGACCAGACAGGAGTGGCAAAAAGTGCTCTTCACTGATGAGTCACGGTTTTGTCTCACCAGGGGTGATGGACGGATTCGTGTTCATCGTCGAAGGAATGAGCGTTACACCGAGGCCTGTACCCTAGAGCGGGATCGATTTGGAGGTGGGGGGTCCGTCATGGTCTGGGGCGGTATATCACATCACCATCGGACTGAGCATGTTGTCATTGCAGGGAATCTCAAGGCCTTGCGATACAGGCAGACATCCTCCTCCCTCATGTGGTACCCTTTATGCATGCTCATCCGGACATGATCCTCCAGCAGGACAATGCCACCAGCCATACTGCTCGTTCTGTGCGTGAGTTTCTGCATGACAGCAATGTCAGTGTTCTGCCATGGCCAGCGAAGAGCCCGGATCTCAATCCCATCAAGCACGTCTGGGACCTGTTGGATCGCAGGGTGAGGGCTAGGGCCATTCCCCCCAGAAATGTCCAGGAACTTGCAAGTGCCTTGGTGGAAGAGTGGGGTAACATCTCACAGCAAGAACTGACAAATCTGGTCCAGTCCATGAGGAGGAGATGCACTGCAGTACTTCAAGCAGCTGGTGGCCACACCAGATACTGACTGGTACTTTTGATTTTGAGCCTCCCTTCATTCAAGGACACATTATTCTATTTCTGTTAGTCACATGTCTGTGAAACATTTTTAGTTTATGTCTTATGGTGTTGACTCTTTTAGTGTTCATACAAATATTTACACACATTAAGTTTACTGAGTGTAAAAACAGTTGAAAGTCAGAGGATGTTTCTTTTTTTGCTGAGTTTAGTTAATATTACACTTCAGAGATTAACTCAAATATTAAGGAACACCTATTTCTGCTGATTAATAGATACAGATACAGTTACTGTAATTATAAGGTTATTACTACTGTTTAATATAATCTTTAACACATCCCTGTATGCAATAAACCTGTAATTTCTTTTTTTTAAGTATGTGAAGCACATTCAACCAATTCAGTCTTGCTTCATTATCTTAATATTACCAGATTGTCATTCTGAGAGCCTACCAAAATCTCAACTCATGTACACAAGCTACAATATAACCTTTCCTGCCTCCAGTATTTAACGTGCGAAGCAAGAACAATTATCACGAGAACTCATGTTAAGAATGAATACTGAACGTTTGAGTAATCCAGAGGATGCTGCCTTCTTCTTCTCTGCCCAGAAGATTGGCATGTTGCTTGTAAATGTGCATTGATCAAATTTGGAGTAAATTTGAGTTTATTGATTTCGACATGTGTGTCTTGCCAGGTAATCAATCAAATGAGTAGTTTCCACTCACAATGTTGGAGAGGAGACTTGCTGACAACAGAAATAGAGTGATCTTTTGTAGTTCAGTTATTAGTAATGTTCTGTGATAAACTGACTATACAAGGAATAAGCATGTGTAGAAAACGGATGGATAGATGTTTAACACAATTACAAAGTAAGTATTTTAGATAGACTTTGTCAAACTGTCTTACACCAAGCAGTTTTATTCTTAAAGTTTAGGTTGAAGGTAACATAAGATGATTTAATCTTAATCTTGGTTATCGAGGTGAAAAGCCTAACTGGTCACAAGCCAGTGATTTCTCATGCCTGTCCCAAGCCCATATAAATGTAGAGGGTTGTGTCAGGAAGGGTATCCGATGTAAAAGCTAAACCAAATCAAATATGCGAATCACAAACATGGACTCCATACAGGATCGGTTGAGGCTGGGGTTGACAACAACCGCCACTGATACTGTTGACTTACAGGGTGATGGTGGAAATTGGAAAACTGTTGGTTGATGGAGGAGGAAGGCATGTTCAAAGGCAGAAAGGGAAGACAAGAGTGTTGACAGGTAAACAGGTAAAGCTAAATAGCTGGTGGACATGATACAGAGAAGGTAGTTGGATATACTATGAGTTCAGGACACCAGGTGGAAAGGTAACAATGCTAGGAGCTTAGGAGAAGGGTTCAAGTTGTTCTACATGATGTAGAAGGAAAGCAAAATAGAGTAGGAGTTATCTTGATAAAGGGGTTTGTTCAGAACGTTCTGGAAGTGAAAAAAGTGTCAGATAGGCTGATGAGTCTGACACTTAAAATTGAAGGAACAATTATGAATGTTGTTTCTAGTTATGCGCCAGAGGTAGGATGTGAGTTAGAAGCGAAGCAGAATAGAAATTCTGGAGTGAACTAGATGATGTGATGCAGTGTGTCCCCAGAGTTGAGAGGGTGGTGATTGGTGCAGACCTTAACGGACACGTTGGTGAAGGGAACAGAAGTAATGACAAAGTGATGGGCAGGTTTGGTATCCAGGATAGGAACGAAGAAGAACAGATGGAGATAGACTTTGCGAAAAGGATGGAAATGGCTGTTGTAAATACTTCCAGAAGAGGCAGGAACATAGGGTGACTTATAGGAGTCACCCTATGTTAATCATAAGAGCAAACAGGTAGACTACACCTTTTGTGGTCTGTAAGATGAAACTGATGGTGATCAAGTTGAAGATAACAAAGGAAGACTAGAGGACCAAGTGGTAGAAACCGAAAAAAAGAGTGTTGTGAGGTTTTCAGGGAGGAGTTAATACAGGCTCTTGGTGGCCAGGAGGCGCTACCAGATGACTAGGCAGCTACAGCTAATGTAAATAGGGAGACAGGTAAGAAGGTATTTGGTGTGTCATCTGGAAGGAGTAAAGTAGAACGTTAAAGTCAAGGAGCATATACAGAGAAAGACGTTAGCTAAGAAGAAGTGGGACACTGAAAGGAATGAGGAGAGTAGACATGAGTACAGGGAAATGCAGCGTATGGTGAAGGTAGAGGTGGCAAAGGCCAAACAAAGGGCGTATGATGACCTGTATGCTAGGTTGGACAGTAAGGAGGGAGAGAATGATTTGTACAGGTTGGCGAGGCAGAGATGGAGATGGAAAGGATGTGTAACGGGTTAGGTTGATTAAGGATAGGGATGGAAATGTACTGACAGGTGCCAAGTGTGTGATGGGAAGATGGAAAGACTTCTTTGAAGAGCTGATGAAAGAGGAAAATGAGAGAGAATGTAGAGTAGAAGAGGTGACTGTTGTGGATCAGGAAGCAGCTAACATTAGTAAAGATGAAGTGAGGAAAGCTTTGAAGAGGATATAGAGGGTAATGGCAGTTGGTCCTTATGACATATCTGTGGAGGCATGAAAGTGCCTGGGAGAGGTGGCAGTAGAGGTTTTGACTAGGTTCTTCAACAAAATATTGAAGAGAGAGTAAATGCCAGAGGAATGGAGGAGAAGTGTTCTAGTGGTCATTTTTAAGAACAAGGGAGATGTACAGAATTGTGGAAACCACAGAGGAATAAAGCTAATGAGTCATACAGTGAAGCTGTGGGAAAGGGTGTTGGAAGCTAGGTTTAGGTCAGAAGTGATCATCTGTGAGCAGCAGTACAGTTTCATGCCAAGAAAGAATACTACAGATGCAATATTTGCTTCCAGGATGCTGATGGAGAAGTACAGAGAAGGTCAGAGAGAGCTGCATTGTGTCTTTGTAGATTTAGAGAAAGAATATGACAGGGTGGCGAGAGAAGAGCTGTGGTATTGTATGAGGCGGTCTGGAGTGGAAGAGAATTACATTAGAGTGGTGCAGAACATTTATGAGAGCTGTGAGACGGCAGTGAGGTGTGCTGTAGGCTCTCGGCTCTACACCCCTTCTTGTTTGCTTTGGTGATGGACAGGCTGACAGATAAGGTTAAACAGGAGTCTCCATGGACTCTGATGTTTGAAGATGACATTGTGATCTGTGGTGAGAGCAGGGGGCAGGTAGATTAAAACCTAGAGAGGTGGAGGTATGCACTGGAAAAAAGAGGAATGAAGATTACCGGCAGAATACACAGTTATGTTACAGGTAGTAGAAGTAAAGAAGGTAGAGGACTTTAAGCACTTAGGGTCAACGGTCCAGAGCAACAGAGAGAGTGGAAAAGAGGTGAAGAAGCGTGTGCAAGCTGGTTGGAATGGGTGGAGAAAAATGTCAGGTGTGATGTGTGATAAAAGGGTTTTAGCAATAATGAAAGGAAAGGTGGACAATACAGTAGTGAGACCAGCTATGTTGTATGGTTTAGAGACAGTACCAATGAGGAAAAGAAAGGAGGCAGGACTGGAGGTTACAGAACTCAGGATGTCAAGGTTCTCTTTGGGAGTGCTGAGGATGGATAGGATCAGGAATGAGTACATCAGAGGGAGAGCTCATGTTAGATGTTTTGGAGATATAGAGTCTGATAGCCCAGACAGAGATGGTTTGAACATGTTCAGAGGAGAGACGGCAATTATATCGGTAGAAGGATGCTGAGGTTGGAGCCACCAAGGCAACTTTATTTGTATAGCACACTTTCAACAACAAGGCATTTACCATTTTGCATGATTAGGGGAAACAATAAAATCAGCAATAAACAAACAATAAAAGCATGAAACACAACATTAGAGACACAAAACATATGACATTCCAGGTATTATTGATAAGTTGCTCAAAGGCAGCTCTAAACAGATGGTTTTTAGGCTTGATTTAAAGGAACTTAGTGTTTCAGCAGCTTTACAGTTTTATGGAAATTTGTTCAAGATAAGAGGAGCACAGAAACTGAAAGCTGCTTCTCCATGTTTGGTTCTGATTCTAGGGATGATTAATAGACTAGAGTTGGAAGACCTGAGTGGTCTGGTGGGGTTGGCATAGTGACAACAGATCTTCAACATACTTTGGTGCTAAGCCATTCAATGATTCATAAACTAGTAAAATCATTTTAAAGTCTATTCTCTGAGCTAGAGGGAGCCAGTGTAGGAGGCATAGAGGAAGACCAGAAAGGAGAATTATGGATGTGGTGAAAGAGGACATGAAGTTAGTTTGTGTGAGGGTGGAGGATTTAGAGAATAGGACTAAATGGAGACATACGATTAGCTGTGGCAACACCCAGAAGGGAAAAGCCAAAAGATATGAAAAAGAAGACAAGAAAAGTCTGCAGTGCACTCTAACGTTGTTCGAGAAACAACAGATTTGCTTGAATTATTTAAAAATTTAATAATTTTATTAAACTAATAGCTAGAATGTAAAACAAAAGAATTCAGAATGAGTAGAAAAAAACAACTCTTAAGTTGCAGCTCCACTGTGTAGCAGCTGATTTAAAGATTTTCCCTGAAGGTGGAGGTTTTACTAAAAAGAAACTAAAAAGACAAATTATCACAGAATATGTGTAAAGAAAACACTTTACTCTATTTAACATTGTATTTAATTGAGTTTTGTGTTTGAGGGAGAACAAGAGGTGGAAAAGAGCACACCTCAATCTGATAACCAATTCCACATTTTATTTCCACATTGCTAAAGCAGTACAGCTCCACGATTTTCAGATACTAAGGTGTTGTTTATCAGATCTTGAATGTAGAATTGTGCTCCAGTTAAAGGAATTTTTTAAAGGTTTATAATAATAATAATAATAATAAAAATAATAATAATAATAATAATAATAATAGCTTTTAAAACCTCCACGGAGGATTACTGCCTAATTTCTTGAGGTAGAGTTTTCCACAAAGACAGGGCACGAAAGGAAAAGGCTAACAGTTTATTATCTGGCGGCTTTGGGAACTTTTAAAGGTCATTGCCCTGAGATCTCAGAGCACAGGTTGGAACATACCGGTGCAGAAGGTCAGAAAGATATGTAGGGGCCAGACCTTTTAAAGGCTTGTAGGTGAGCAACAGGACCATAAAATCCGCTTGAACCTGACAAGGTAACCAGTGAAGAAATGACAGTACTGGAGTAATGTGCTCGTATTTCCCAGTTTTCGTTAAAATACGAGTAGCCGCATGTTTCTCTATCTGTGGACCCCTGAAACTTTTATTTGGTAACCCAGAAAACAGAGCGTTACAATAGTCAATGCGCAAAGACAAAAATGCATGGATAGAAATCTCTGCATTTCCAAATGATAAGACCTATCTAATTTTAGCTATGTTCCTAAGATGATAAAAGGCAGTCCTTTTAAATGAGACTCAAAGGAGAGCACCAGATTGATGCACCAGGTTGAACCATCTGCCTTTACCTTGTCCCTATAGTTTCTACAATATTCATTAAGTCTCAAGGAAAGGTTTTGGGACAAGTCGAGACATTTTTGTGATCCAATGACAATCAACTCTGTTTTATCTGCATTAAGAAGCAATAAATTAATAGATAACCAGCCCTTAATTTCAGATAGACAGGCTTCTAGTTTGGACAAGTCAGCACATTTTTTAATATTTAAAAGGGAAATATAGCTGCAGGTCATCAGCATAACAGTGAAAGGTTATGTAATAAGTGCTGAACCCCTAGCTAGCTGCGGTGCTACGTTTTTCACATATTTCACATATTTCTAATCATCACAACCAGTTTTCCCATTAACAGCTTGGAAAACGTTTATCTTGACCAACCATCGTATTTTGTTACTCTACCATATTGAATAACAATCTACCAATGTTATTCATAGTGGACGAGAGGGTATTGGCTGCTTCAGCTAGTGTTGGGACATATAGAAACAATGCATTGAAAATTATGGCTAGTAATTCAGTCCATGTTAGGTGAAGCTGGTAAAGGCTTGCATCATTTATGATGTGTGATGTCATTGATGATGTTTACAGTCTCGCTTCAGGCAGCGGCTTAGAAAGGGGTTAGAATTTTGGTGCAAATTATGGACAGACATACAGCCCTACAGCACTATAAAGTAAGGGTAGAGTTGGAGTTTTGAGTTTATAAGTAATTAATTTAATTGGTTCACCTTACAAATTTTTGTTATCGTTGTCATTATAGTTAGGGATGATTAAAACATAGCATATTGTTGTGGCCAAGTGGAAAATTATAGCTCAGATCTGCCTGTGTTAAAACAGAAAACAGATACCAACCCCTCTCTGTAGTTCCATTGCTCAATTTAAACGTGTTATCTTGCTTTTGCTGCTGTGCACGCACACTTAGACAGTTTCGCACACACACAGCGACCAAACAATTCGCACCAGTGAGAGCCAGGCCCTACACATACTGTAAATCATACAGATGCACAATAAAGCTATACTCCCCTATGTAAACAAGGTGGAGTTAAGTGTATAAGTAATCCTGATTTGTTTGTTCGAAGCTTCTGCCAGATTTAATGCTGATGTGTGAAGTCCAGTGCTGATGACCAATGTAACTTCTCACCTGATCTTTATTAAATTATATTAACTTGAATTCTCTTGTAGTGTCCTAATTGAGTGAGTCTCCATTGCTTGGGTAATGAGACCGATTGTTTTAATACTATAACTTTTTCAAATGTAAGTGAAAAAGGAGGAAGAAGGAGAGACCCGGATCAGGTCCCTGGACCTGCAGCTCTAAAAGTACAATTTCTCAGCTAAGTGGACACGGGAATCATAGTCTTTTTATCACAAGCTCATTTTTCTAAGAAATGCACAAAGCAGGAAAACCTTTCAAAAGCCTATTGAATTCCAAACCAGCACAATAAGATAATTAGCCTAAAAAGCATCAGTTGAGTTGCAAAAAATTAAACCGTTTTTAAACATTAAAGGCACTATATTTTAAAGACAGTGTTTCCATGCTGTTATTGTGTATATTAATGTTACCAGAACTTTCTCTGCTGACACTTTTGCTGCTTTGCTTGCTAGCTTTGCTCGGGATTAAAACGCTCTAAGCTCATGCTTAGAGACTGGATATCCCCATGACTATGCTGCAGCTTATGCCAGAGCAAACTCTCTGACAACATTTTCGATTTATTACCAAATATGGTGATCCACATTCATAATGATGAATGTGTGCAGGCAGCAAGGGTTCGGGCGGTCTTTCTGGCTCCTAAATGAGACTGAAGTAGAATTTCAAAGATTTCTAAGTATGCTTCATCAATAACAGGTTCAAAAACTTTTAATTAAAGAAGACACACACAAGCACAAACAGTAACAGTGAAAACTGAAAAAGAAAAGCCATTAAGCCTCTGTTACATCTCACTGCTTTTCAGTGAAACTCAGTATTCATTCTTAGAAATCTCCCTCCTAACAGAGAAAAAAATAAGAGATTGGCTAAATCTGTTTTTCAAGTGCTGATGAGGTCGCTCTCTTTAGGCACCAAGAGCAAGCTGCTGAAAAAGAAGGCTATTATTTAGCTCTCCTGGGTCTGGTAATTTTAACAAAGAGTCAATTTTTCTGTGTTGTTTATCGTTTTTACAGAAAAAATACAATTGTTTTGGGAAATTGTGAAAGAAAGATAAATTAAACTCTAACCCTCTACAAATATATTTAAAGACAATATTGCATGGTTATAATCTGTTACTTATCATGCATTGACTTGATATGAAAGAACAACAACTAATAGGCTTCAGATTTACCATCTTTGCAAAGTTACATTACATTTTTATCTAGAACAAAGCAAGACTAAGCAAATAAACTAGAAGTAAATAACTACCTAATAGCATGCAGCAGAGAACTATTAAACACTGCTAATCATGTTTATTGGCACCTGTTTAAGATCAATAAGATTTTTAAAAAGCCATAAACATTTAACATATTTCTTTTGTATCTTTAATTGCAGTATAATATTGTTTTAGCCACTTGAGAATGTAATAAGACGTAACGGTCTGACTGCTGGAGAGCTACAGCAAAGAGTGAAATTCTAGGGTCAACAGGACAACAATAGCAGCCATTGGATGACTTCTTTAGAACAGCCTGTTTTGGGACTGAAGCCAGAAAAATACCATTCTCTGTGCTACCATCACATAGATAAATATATAGTTTGCTAAAGTCTACTAGGACTTGGAGTAGAACTGCGTCCCTTAAACATAAGGTTGACCTTTTTTTTTTTTGCAACAGACACTCCAAGTCTAAAATAAAAGATAAACATCTGGAGAATCTGGTGAAAGCTCTGTGATGCTGTGGGCCTTTTTCTCTTCAAATGACACGGGAATCCTGTTAGAGTGCATGGCATCAACATGTTATAAAGTTCTGGAGAAGTTAACCAATAAAATAAGGTCATCATTGGATGTTCCAGTAGGATAATGATTACACACAGCCAAATGAACACATTCAATTGCTAACCAGCCACAAAAATCTACATTTTTACATCGTCTCCCAGCACCAACCCGAGTTCTATAGAAAACTTGTCGGATGAGCTCCAAGAGATTGTGTAAAGTAGGATTCAAAAATCCCTCTGTCTTCAAATTTGGAAAATGCTTTAGAAAACTGTCAGAGTGTTCAAAAGGGATAAATAAACAACAACAAACACCATATCGAAATATTGGATTTTTTTCTCCGTTGAAAATTTGTGCTCAAATTCAAGGTAGGATTCTTCAGAAATTTTTAAATATACAATTATATTGGTGCAATAAAAGCTTAATTTATTCTTAACAACTTTCATAGATCTTTAAAATGGGTGCAAATAAATATGGCTTTAAATGTGTAAGAAGCATCTGACATATATGATTGATTTGAAATCCACATGAAGAACAGGCATCGATGCACAGCAATAATGATGAACAAACAAACATTTGAATCTATGGTACATTTGTTTGGCTTCTTTTGTCTGAACTAGGAGGGAGAAGGTGTGGTCTCTGTGACCACCTAAGCGCAAGGTCTTTTATTTTATGGAAATACAGCTGCATCAGCAATACACCCAAAGTCTATGGTCATCAGAAAGTTCTAATGAACTTATTACCAGGAGGTTTCTAAATCTGTTGCAGCATTGACTCCTGCACTGACTATCACCACCCAAGGAGAGGTTGTACCCCGTTAAATATAGTTACTTGTCCCAATTAGATGACCTCATTTCCACCATTATTGCTCTGTAGACACCTCTCCTGCTCTATCACTGTTTACATGGGGCTCCATTACTGATCAAAGATTAAACCTGCACCAATTAGCATTTATTAAACCCAGCTTGCACTTGCGTTAAATATCAGTGAGAATGAAACTCAGCTAATATTTTGCTCCCAGCTGACATCCCAAACTTTGCATGAGAACAAGAAAGACTGGTTACAACGAGTGCCAAATCAAAATGTTCAAAAATGTTCTACAAGTTTTAGTTATATTTTGGGAGAATAATAAAATTCTAACTTGATATGGTTCAAGTTAAATATTTTTGCAATTTTTTTATGCAGCCTAAACATATTCCAAAAGGAAGGATCAGAAGGCCAGTGCATCACTAAAACAATGAATCAGTGTGTCACACAAACTTGCATTCACACGCACCACATGTCTCCGTGGTGGTGATCATCTGCAGTCCAGTCACAGCTAACAGAACTAACTGTTACATATCTCATCCTCCCCAGCAGCAGCAGCATTCTCACCAACAGAAAATGCCTCAAGACTTTGGGGTGTTTCATGTAAAAATGTTCTGTCACCAGTTGGTGCGGCAGCTTAAAGCCACCAGCCTTTCTGTCATACTAAACCCCAAGCAGATTTGTCACAACTATAATTGTTGAACAAGCAAATTTTGACCTTGAAAATGTAAAAGAAGTGAGTGCTTTATAGCGAAGCAGTCCTGTCACCTTGATGTAAAAGCTGTTTTTGATGAATAAAACCCTTTTATTCCCATTTTACTTTATTTCTTCAGCAATGTACTTTTCATGCATTTTCCTTTAGTATGGCCTCCAAGTAGGAGACGGAGACCTTAAAACAAACTCCCCATATATTTGTGTGTATGCTTAGATGACACCATGAAACTTTTTGACCCTGATTCATCAAAGGTTAAAACACAAACCTCACAGGACTGCACCTGTTAAATGTGCTGCAAGATGTGCACAATCCCTTTAGTGCTTTTGCTTTTAATATGGGCATTTCTGTCAGAAGGCACAGACATTTGGAGGAGAACATGCAAATAAGTAAGTGTTCCATGCGCAGTGTAATGTATCAAACATGAAACTGTTTGTGCCGGCTATTTTTGCACCTATTTTTACCACCTCTGAAAGGCATGTCTTAACTTTGCTCTAAACGATTCAACTGTTACTGACAAACAAAAGGAAATTAACATTCTAATGGGTATAAACCTGGCTATGTCAACCTTTTCCCTTTTTTTCCAAAGATGCATCGTAACTCACTGCGATCTCAACGTGTCTGCACCTGCTGTCTCTGGAATACGACGCCTGCATGGAGCAGAGAGCGGCGCATGTACACCGCACGCATTAGGTTTGTTAATGACAAACAAAAAAAAAAAAATTCACAGACAGTCTAGCCTAATAGAATGTCTGTGACCGGGTAAGCCGCATTGCGTCATTTCCTGTTGTCGCTGTTGAACTCCCTGGAGCTGTTTGGTGTTCAGACTCTCTTGAATTGATCTTTTTCTCTCTATGCTGAGGCCTTTCTAAGTTATTTCAACACACAAGCACACTAAAACACACGTTTTGTGGTGGTGTACTTTACGTTTCGGGAACTCCTTGTGTTTCAAACTGTTTTTCTTGGCATGGTAAGGTCTCGCTAGCTTAGTTAGCTATGGCTACTCTTCTCTCTCCTATCTCTAAATCTTCTCTTCTCTTTTGCTCTCTGTTTCAGATGTTTAGTTATTTGCTTGCCTCCTTTAGTAATAATGATAACTGTATTAAATGTAATATTTTTGTAGCTTTGGAGGCGAGGGTATCGGAATAAGAGGCCCGGCTCCGCGCTGTTGAAAAACCAGTAGATAACCAAGGCCCAACAAGGAAAGAACCCTCTAGCCATCCTCCGGTAGAGCCCATGCAGCCGGGACCTCAGGCCGGCTGGGTGACGGTACGTAGGAAGCATAGTTCTAGAGCCCAGCCCACGGGCCACCACCAACCGGTCCGCGTTTCTAACAGATTTTTCCCGCTCAGTGACACACCCGCTGAAAAGCCGACCCTGGTAATCGGCAGCTCCATAATCAGAAACGTGGCATTAGATACACCATTGACCATAGTTGAATGCTTGCCAGGGGCCAGAACGGGCGACATCAAATCCTACCTGAAACTCCTGGCTAAAGATAAGCGAAACAATGTAAGACTCGGTCATCTTTTCTGGTCCCTGCCCGATCGGACCAGTGACGACATGTTTAGTCGCTTGCTGTCATTCCACCAGTGGTTGTCTGGGTGGTGTCCTGGAAACGATGTGGGCTACATTGATAACTGGCAAACATTTTGGGGAAAACCTGGTCTGATCCGGAGAGACGGCATGCATCCCACTTTGAATGGAGCAGCTCTTCTTTCTAGGAATCTGGCTGAATTTATTAGTCCTCCCAAACACTGACCCAGGGTCCAGACCCGGAAGTCGTAGTTTAACCCACCTCTCTGCTGCTTCTGTAGTGTTACCCACCTATTACCCTATAGAAACAGTGTCTTGCCCACGGCCAAAACTAAATGGATTAAAAGTTAAGCCAACAAAAGCAAATCATGGAAATCTCATAAAAATAAATACGACTTTGACTGAACAGAAAAATAAATCTATTAAATGGGGTTTATTAAACATAAGATCTCCCTCCTCAAAGACTTTGTTAGTAAATTACTTGATTTGTGATAATCACATTGATTTGCTTTGTCTCACAGAAACTTGGTTGCAGCAGGAGGATTATGTCAGTATAAATGAGTCAACTCCTTCCAAGCATTTACATTTTCATATTCCTAGAAGTACTGGGCGAGGAGGAGGAGTTGCAACCATTTTTCATTCTGATTTACTAATTAATCCCAGACCAATTGATAGCTACAGTTCTTTTGAACATCTAACCCTTAATTTTCCTCATCCAAGTTGCAAAACATTAAGACCATTTTTGTTGGTGGTTTTGTATGGTCCACCAGGCCCTTACTCTGAATTCTTGGATCAGATCTCACATTTTTATCTGATTTAGTAATAAATACTGATAGGGCCATTATAGTGGGGGACTTCAATATTCATGTGGACACTAAAAGTGATGGCCTAAATGCAGCCTTTAGTGCTATTTTAGACTCAATTGGCTTTACTCAAAAAGTACAGACCATCTTAAATCTGAAAGAAAATTTCATTATAGTAGAGCTTTATCAGACAATGCTGTAACAATTTTTAAAGAATCTGTTCCATTCTTACTTTCCTCAGTGTCTCAGAGTAACACAGTGGAGGGCAGCAATTCCATCTCTAACCCTTCAGAAATTGATGGTCTGGTTCACAGCGTTACTTCCTCATTGCGTTTGGCATTAGATAGTGTAGCCCCCTTAAAAAAGAAAGTGGCTAGCCATAGGAGGCTGGCTCCTTGGTTTAACGCAGATTTGCATACTTTAAAGCAGAATACTAGGAAGTTGGAGAAAATGGCGCTCTACACATCTAGAAGATTCCTATTTAACCTGGAATAACAGTCTACTGCTGTATAAAAAGACCCTTCAACAAGCTAGAACAGCATATTTTTCATCATTAATAGAGGCGAATAAAAAAAATCTTAGGTTTCTATTTAGTACAGTTGCCAAACTTAGAGAGTCATAGCTCTGTTGAGCCAACTATTCCCCCAGCTCTTAGCAGTGATGATTTTATGGGATTCTTCATAAATAAAATTAATTCTATTAAAAATAAAATCATTGGCATCCTCCCAAACATGATAACTTCTTCCTCAGTAAATGAGGCAGCATCGGAAAGAACTGTAGAACCTCATTTGTGCTTAGGCTGTTTTGATTCAGTCGAGCTTTTGGAATCATCAAAAATAATGGCCTCATCTAAACCTTCAACTTGTACGTTGGACCCAATCCCAACCAAATTATTTAAAGAAGTGTTCCATTTGGTTCCTGGCCCCATTTTGGATATGATGAATCTATCCTTAGTAAACGGATACGTACCACAGGAATTTAAAATAGCTGTGATTAAACCTTTACTCAAGAAACCTTCCCTTGATCAAGACGACTTAGTGAATTACAGACCTATATCTAACCTTCCTTTCTTATCCAAAGTCCTTGAGAATATAGCTGCTAATCAAGTCTGTGCATATCTAAACAGTAACGACCTGTTTGAAGAGTTTCAGTCAGGTTTTACAGCTCATCCTAGCACTGAAACAGCACTGGTGAAGGTTACTAATGATATTCTCATGGCCTCAGATAATGGACTTGTGTCTGTTCTGGTCTTGTTAGATCTCAGTGCTGCTTTTGACACAGTCGATCACAATATTCTCTTAGAAAGGCTTGAACATGTTGCAGGGATCAAAGGAACAGCACTAGGCTGGTTTAAATCATATTTGTCTGATAGATTCCAGTTTGTTCATCTAAATGATAAATCTTCTTTACACTCAAGGGTTACCTGTGGAGTTCCACGGGGTTCTGTGCTTGGACCAATTCTGTTCACCATATATATGCTCCCAATTGGTAGAATCATTAGACAGCATGGGATAAATTTCCACAGTTATGCCGATGACACACAACTATATTTATCCATAAATCCTGATGAATCCAGTCAGTTAGGTAGATTACAGGCATGTCTGGAAGACATAAAACCATGGATGACCCTAAACATTTTGCTTTTAAATTCTGTCAGGACAGAAGTTGCTGTCTTTAGACCAGAAGTTCTAAAACAGAAACTGATTAGTCAATCACTTCATCTGGATGGCATTAAAATGGCCCCCAGTAATAACGTAAAGAACCTCTGCATTATTTTTGACCAAGACATTTAAATCCCATATTAAACAAGTTTCTAGGATTTCTTTCTTTCACCTCCGGAATATTGCTAAAATTAGAAACATCCTGTCCAGGAGTGATGCTGAGAAACTAGTCCATGCATTTGTTACCTCAAGGCTGGACTACTGTAATTCTTTACTATCAGGTAGTCCACAAAATGCCATTAAAAGCCTTCAGTTGATCCAAAATGCGGCAGCAAGACCACGTTTCTCCTGTTTTAGCTTCCATTCATTGGCTCCCTGTTAAATCCAGAATAGAATTTAAGATCCTCTTTCTTACATACAAAGCCCTTAATAATCAAGCTCCATCATACATCAGAGATCTAATTGTTTCATATGTTCCTAACAGAACACTTCGCTCTCAGACTGGAGGTTTACTTGTAGTTCCTAGGATTTCTAAAAGTAGAATTGGAGGCAGATCTTTTAGTTATCAGGCTCCTCTCCTGTGGAACCAGCTCCCAGTTTTAGTTTTGCTCAGTATGAGGGATTGCTGAAGGATTGCTGTGGTTGGAAAGTCTGCATCAACAGGGCCCAACCTCAGGCCAATGACTGACGCAATCTGCTGGGATTCCTTAAATAGGAAACTTTTTAACTGGAATGTTTGTATAAATGTGTGGAAATTACTTCTTGTTATGTGCCTTGAGATGACATCTGTTGTGAATCGGTGCTATATAAATAAACTGAATTGAATTAATAGTAATGAACTCTCTAACAGCCATAGAAAGACGCATCATATATCCACTGTGCTCATTCCTCCTCTCTCTGGCTGTAGTGCAGAGAATGTGGCAGAAAGGCTGGATCACACAGCAGTCCTCATTTAATACTGCTCTTTGTGCCCGTCATCATTTGCGCTCAATATCTTAGTAGATCACCCGCACACGCAATTTTGCTGTCTTTATTTTGAATATTGATAAATTAGGCCCTTAGTGCCTATAGACCAAAAATAACCAGAAGTCAAGCCGCCTCCATTACTGTGGTGACAGTTCCCAGTCAGGCAGCCATAGGCCCTGTGCGTGAAACAGCCATTTGAATGTAAGCAGCAAGAAGTGGACCTTTTCTCTTTAGCGAACATGTCAAGGAAGGCTGGGAGGATGTGTTCAGGTTCGGCTGTTCTCATAACAGCAGAAAACTCCAGATTTGGAAGAAAACGTTGTGCGAGATACACAGGCCCTTACTGTCCATGTTGTAGAACGTACAGTTTCCTGGGCGTCCTGAGGACCAAGGTGTTCGCCACAAGTGGATAAAAACATAAACAGAAAGGATTATGTTCCAAATAAAAACAGCACAGGTATTTCTCATCATGCCAAAATAACTAGCACTCAGAATAGCAAACAGCTAACTTAAACCTAGCTATCGCTACTGACTAACTTTAGCTATGTAATGTTTACACTGAGCAGCTCGCACCATTTTCCAAGCCGGTATTTACAACTTTCAGTGCAAGTTGGCCCCAGTGCATGGAAAATACTGTGTTTTAATAACAATCTATGAACCACACAACTGAGGTTGCCGCAAATAAAAAAAGCTTACGTTTTCTAGCTGATTAGCTTAACGTTAGTCATGTGGAGACAGTGTTTGTTTGGATACAGTTTGAACAAATAGGCCAACTGCTTTAGTATTAGAAGCACAATTAAAAGTTAAATATAGTTACATGAACCGACATCCTGTGGACTCCAGCAATTATCAGCTTGCTAACTTCTGCACATGTAACTTATGCTATATGCTCTATTATCTCCTTATTAATCGTTCCTGTTTATCTCTCAAACAAATGATTAAATCATAAATTAATATACATATTCATTTAATGTATCAGTTACTGGATGTCAATGTCTAACATCATCAATCAAGGTATTCATCATGTTATCACTGTTGTTGAGAGTATTTTAATTCCAAGCATTAGGTTGTTTCTTCTGTCATCACAAGAATGTTAAGAATAAGGCAAGAGGTGTGACCTCGACTCCAGATCAAAAGGTAAAGCAACACAATGCATGCTTAGTATGGAATAACTGGTTTAGACTGGGTTTAAGGGGTTTATCTGTGTGTGCTGTGTTCTTTAAAGATATCCTTCTTTGAACGTCCATAAAGGGTGTTGACCCTAATGGAAATTTGCCCTCAGGACAGGGCTGCATGGGTGACAGGACACTCTCAGATAGCTGATAGCTGATAAGTCTGACACTGTTTAAAGATGTTCACATTCTGTGTTTTATCTAAACTCAAGTTAAATGTTAATGAAATTAAAGGGCCTATGTATTTTACTTTTAAGGTACATGCACTCCAAAAAGAGATGCGTCAAAAGAAAATAGCATATGTGAATGTAGTAACAAGTATTGTGAATCCTCTAATCAATTGAAGTTTAAAGGCACAAATTATTTAAAATATCTCACACAGAATGTGTGAGAATTAACTCAACAGGTGTAGTCCTTGGTTATACTTAGGACATGCATAATTTTTGACACAACTGTCCTTGCAGAGTAAGTTTAATACTTTGAGAAATTGGGATTTGTTGTATAAAGTGACTACATGGGTGTGAAGACTTTTTACCTCAGGGGAAATTCTTCCAGCAAGCTGATAAGAACTTTTAGGAGCATAGCATTATCACAAGAGGGAACCTATCAAAAATGGTATATTATAAGCTGTTTGTTTTTGATTGGTGGACTGTGAGCAGGGGAGGAACCGCTCCTCCTCTGCAGGGTGTAACTTTGCTGGATGTTGCTAATAAAAGGCTGAAGTAAATAAAGGATCTTTGAATAGAGTGAATGCTGTATTCCTGATATATATAGATATATTGTAATAAAACTGTTGAGTCGTGTGTGATTTGTTTTTTTTTGTTTCCAGGTTGTCAGAGAATATAAGAACCTGGGAGATTATGGGGATTTCAGTGTCTAGTATGGGAATTAGACTGAAGTACAACACTGTAGAGGGTCAGTTTACAGTGACTGCATAATGAATGAATCGATGATACTTGTTAAACATGGTAGTGGCAGCACCATGCTGTGGGAGACTTTTCCTCAGCAGGGACTGAGAAGCTGATCAGTCAATGGAAACAAGGATGGAGCTTAAATACAGGATAAAATACAGGAAGAAGACTTGTTAGAAGATTCAATACAGTGGGATGGCTTAGATCAAAGCATGCTCATGCGTTAGAATGGTCTAGTCAAAGTCCAGACCTAAATTACAATAGAGTAGAATAGAATAGAATAATCCTTTATTGTCCCAGAGAGGGGAAATTCAGCTGTAACAGCAGCAAAGTGACAGATGTGCAAAAAAACAGCAGCAGAAATGTTAATTAGGTGAGTCAAACAGTGCAAATTACAGCAGAGATGTAAACATTATTGAGTTTGTTTGGAGCAGTTCTGGATTTAGACTAACTGCTGCAGGGAGGAAGGACCTGTGACAATGCTCCTTCATGCACAGAGGATGCAGCATTCTGTCACTGAAGGAGCTCTGCAGCTCCACAACATCTTCATGCATGGGGCGGGAGACTCTGTCCATCAGTGATGTTATTTTACCCAGAGTCCTTCTGTCTCCACCTGCAATGGATCCAGGGTGCGCCCTAGCGCAGAGCTGGCCTTCCTGATGAGCCTCTTCCTCTCAGCTGTAGATAAACTGCTCTTCCAACATACTACACCAAAAAAGATGGCTGATGCCATTACAAAGTCAGAGAAGGTCTTTAGGAGCGCTCCAACCACCTTACCGTTCAGGGAGGAGATGGGTTCTGTGTCCCAGGGATCAACATGTTTTGATCTAAAATAAAGTGAAACATGTCTTGTACTGACATTGGCTGAAAGGCCACCCAGGAAGGAGGAAGCCATTACTCCAAAACAAAGATTTAAAAAAAAGCCAGACTATAGTTTGGAAATGCTCACAGAGACAAAGATAACCAAAACTGTTGACCCAAGTCATACAATTCAAAAGTTATACTACCAAGTACAGAGGAAACGCATGTAAACTTCTGATCTTTATGACCAAAAGCAAGATAAGTTTTGTCTGATTTAACTTCAGTCAGTAAGAAAAAAAAAGTTTTGTGTTGTTTTTTTTTACTCTGTTTAAACTTCTACTTTCAACTTTATCTATAGCATATATGATTTATCAACTGTGTTTCATAAAATCTGCAAGCTTAGTCTGCAGCATGATGTGGTTTCGTTGCGTCTGGAGACTGCTGCCAAAGTCTATTTCAGTTATGTTCCCTCTCCACACAGAAGAAACGTTTCACCTATGTCACATAAATGCAAATGTTGAGGCTTTGAAATGTCATTTTTCTGAAAACTACAATCAGTAGACCGGCTTTTAATCTACCTCTGTTATCATTATTGATTTCCTTTACGCAGCTTTAAATGTCACAAGTTGAAGTGCTTTCTAAAAATCTTTTACTGCATTGAATAATCCCTTTACTATGAATTTGATTCATTGATGTCTAAGGCACATGCAGTAAAGCACTGAGGCAACATCTCTTAGTCATGCATCTGAATGGGCCACTGTGCTGGGAAAGGCTTTTTTGTGTACCCCTGAGCAGTTCTTCCGGCAGTTCGTCTACAGCAGCCCAGTTTTTATCACCTTCTGAGCTTCGCTTCTCTCGTTTCTCATTCCATATTCCTCTGAGTTTTTCTCTCTTTCACTGCTTTTATTCACTGACCTGTTTCCAGGAGGCTTCTTCATAGTGGGGGATTTAATTTCTACCAAAACGGAGTCTGTCGGATGTACACATATTCAGACCTCAGTATTACCATTTTACATTCAACTTCAATCTCCTAAACATGTTTTTGTTTGTTTCCTTTCTTAAACAATATGCCTTGGTCTTACAATGATTCAGATAAACCTGGGGGCTGAGCCTAAGAGATCTACCTGATCACAGATGCAGTAAAATTAAACTTTCAGAGCATAAAGTCCAAACCATCAGTTCCCTCCATGTAGTTCCCCACCGTTCTCTAGATCATATGTACCCCATGAGGTGAGATCCTGCATGGAGCCCCAGGTCGAGGGAGATTGTCAGTGATCTTGTATTTATTCCATTTTCTAATAATTGTTCCAACAGTTGATCTCTTCTCACCAAGCTGCTTGCCTATTGTAGATTGGCTCATCTCGGTCTTCTTGGTCATGGTGGAGGTTAGAGTCTGACTGTTTGAAGGTGTGGACAGGTGTATTTTATACAGATAAGTTCAAACGTGCCATTAATGCAGGTAAGAAATAGAAAATAGACAAGCTTCTTAAAGAAGAAGCACCAGGTCTGTGAGGGCTGGAATTCTTGTTTGGTGGTAGGTGCTAAATACTTCCTTTCTGCACATTATACAAAGAAATTCTTTAGAAATTATACAATGTGATTTCCTTGATTTTTTTACGTACAGTCTCTCACAGTTGAAGGTCTGGTAACGAGGCCTTCATTTGATGTAGCTGTGATGGGAAGGATTAATCTAAAAGATCCCGGATGGTAGATCTCAAGGACCAGGGTTGGGTACATTAAAGGGAATGTTGACAATTAATGTATTGATTTCTCGGAAGTAAGGTTGTTTCTTTTTTGTTATACAAATATTTTGTCTCGTACCTCTTATCACCTTAAATTAGTGTCCATGAATAGAGATGCTGAATTATGGGGGGGGGGTGGGGGGGTGGAGTCAGAATTACAGTCAACTTGGTCCAGTCAAATTATTGAACATGATTATCAATTAGCGATTTATTAAGATTTTGGAAAAAGCCATTTCACAGTTTCAGTCCTTTATCTACTGCGAAGAAAGAAAGAGAAAAAAGTATAATAGCAATGTGGAATCTGGTTGAATCATTTTAATAGTGATTATTTCTTGTCAACTGTAATGTACTTTGGGATTATTTGGAGCTAGAATCAAATTTGAAATTCAGATGTGAATTATTGTGACGCCTGTTATCCGTGGAAACTCAAATTCCAACAGCAGGCCGATGTATAAAACTCTAGGAAATAGCAGAGCCTAGTAAGGACATTTTAAACCTTAATCCTAAACAAACTCTAAATGACATAAATAACATTGACTAAGGCAAAGATTTATTTTTTTAAATAAATTAGGTGTAGAAAGTTGTGACTCTTTGGATCTCTTGGTTTATGGTAACTATTATGTCTCAGAGGAGCTTGCATGTTCTCCAGATGCATGTTTTTTTTCTCTAAATATTCTGGTTTCTATGTTCTGTTCTTTATTTCTTTGATGTTGTGTCTTTGATTTTTATTGTTTTATTGCTGCTTTTATTTCTTCCCCCAATCACCTAAAGCTCCTTGAAGTGCTTTGTTGCTTAAAATGTGCTATTCAAAAATACATTTGCCTTGACTTGGCTTGCCTCTCACGGTGCAAAAGCATGAATGTGAGGTTAATTGAGGAACTTGACCTCAAGTGACTGTGTGTGCATGCTTGATATTCTTTTCATGCTCTGCCTTAGCCTAGAAATTTATCTGCACCATAAAATTATTTCAAATTCCAAACAAACGTAAGAAGTTCCTTTTTGTACAATAGTTTTAATTTGGGTGTCTATTTTAAACAGAAGCAGTGGCTGAACCAGCTATTATTAATTACTTTCTATTATTAATTTTGTAGGATTTGATTCGTCAAGAGAGTATTTCATGTTATCAGAAACATAAAATCATCTACCATTTCTTTGTGAAACGCTTACTTCTAGTCTTCCAGATAGCCTTCCTAAGGCGCAGCATCTAGAATCCAACAAACAAATGTTCTGTGTTCTGTTGGTGGGCCAATCTGTCCCACTAAGCTCATTTCAGATTTCCTTGACCAGACTGATACTGCAAAACAAGCCCATTCATCACACATGGCAGCACTGTTCCCATTTCATCTGCCTCCTGTTATAAAACATATCGTATATCCACTGACCTTTAGTGGAAATACCAGTGCAGACTTTGGATCTGCTGTTCTGAGTTCTAATGATCTTGGAAACCGGCAGAAAGCAAACGAGGTACGTCGATGGAAGCACAGCTTTAATCAGGACCTGAAGGAATAACTCCCACAGCCACCAGTTACTCTGTGTTTGCTGAAGATAAGCAGGAATGAGCTCACAGTAAAGCAAAGAGACATAAAAAAAACATGCAATTGTGCATCTGCAATCGCTCACTCCAGCCACCATAAAAGCTTCTTCCACTGTATTTATTTGGAATTTTTATTTATCTTTTTCAGTAGACAGAGATGTTAAATTGAAAATAAAATGTTTATTTCCTGGCCATTTTATTAGGTACAGCTTGCTAGTACCAGGTGGAATCCTTCCTAGGCTTAGTCCTTTAGATCTATCCTTAAAGCCCATATCCTTTAAGGTTTAATTTGTTGTGTGTTTAGAGAAGACATTTTTATCCAAACCACTACAGCTCCCTGGTTTTTTCCTTTGTCCAGGACCACAAACCTAATATATGGTTGTATCTAAAAATCCTAGTAAATCAGCAGTTTTTCGGAAAATCTCAGACCAAACAGTCTGGCACCAACAACATGCCGAAACGGCATAGGCAGTACAGACAAATGCTAAGGGCGCCATTGGTATCCATTGGTGCGCCAAAACTGAGAAATAAATATATCTATTAATGTAATAATGAAATGATACATGAGGTCACAACATGACTTCACAGTGGGCTCATATCTCTCTTAAGCCATTTTCAGACAGAAGTTCTGAAATATTTGCAGACAATTCCATCCGGCCTTTAACCGGAGTTGTGTTTTCAAATACACCACTTTTTTCCAGAACATTACCTTTTGGCTGCTTTCACACAGCAAGAAATGTAACGGAGGATCCTGATGAATTTCAGGGGCTGGGGTGCGGGAGAGTGGGGGGTTGTATGTGGATATGACAATAACTTACGCGTACACGTCATTTCCCCAAACAAAGGGATTATTGCAAAGATGGTCGACGAAACAGCAGATCTACTCGCAGTGCTCGTCTTTGTTATGTGTGCAATTTTGAGCACATGGAAACGCTTAAGAGACATCGACAAAGAAGCTGAAAGGAAAATAGTGACATTTATACGTTATCAATGTGTGCGCTTACAGAGTTCCCTGCCTTCTCCCCTTTTCCCCACCACCCTACACCCCTCCAGCTTTCCCGAAACATTACCTGATAGTTTGAATGCTAACTCCATACCGCGAAAAGTCCGCTCTTTTTACTAGGTTTTCATCCATAAAATTACCGGTAAAGGGTATCTGGACAAAGTCCGGAAGATTGCTTTCAGACTCAAAAGCAAAACAGACGAAGTCCGGAAAATTACCGTTTTTCATGGCCTGTTTGAAAGGGGCTTTAAGGACTTTTGTTACTTTGGAGAGGGGTAGGGGGCATCAAGAAGCTTGTTGTGGGATTTGATCAAACCAGGTGATTGACTGATTTGTGACGTGTACGGCCCACACGGTAGAATATAATTTCTAAAAGGACAAAACAGTCAGGTGCCAAGTGAAGCAAACGGAGAGAAGAGGAGGAAAAACATGAAGGAGACAGAGGTACATAAAGTAACGCTAATGTGACAAAATTATTTAAAGTGGGGGTATTATGCAAAATTGACTTTCTGAAGCTTGATATCCTGAGAACCTGTCTTTCCCTCATTAAAAACATGCCTGAAGTGTTGTTCTGACCCATTCACTCATGTTAGAGTAATCTTTGAGACTCTGCTGGTAGTTCTCGGGGTTGCTGAAACGCCTGCTCCCACCTATCCCCGCCTTTTCCACCCATCTCCTCCTCCGACCTTACGTACTCAGCCGAGAGGATCGCCCCTGCAGAGCTCCCCTGCCCCTCCCCACCCCTCACAACTCCGGCTGAGTCCCAGGTGCATTAATTATAACACACCAGCTGCAGCTGCGCGTCTTTTGTGGGATTTTCCGACTCCGTGCTGCGATGATGAACAGTATGTGACGAACTGAAGGGGGAGTGTCAGAAAGAGTAGGAGGGTCTTAGAGAGGCACAGGCGAAAATCAAGGCATCCAATACGGAAGTAAATTTCTTTAAGGTGGATTTGGATATATGACGGACTTTTAAAAGACTTAAGGTGACAATTTTATTGGAGTGTGCTATAGAGGGGTAATATGTGCCTGCAAGAAGCATAATAATACCCCCCTTTAAATTATTATGGATCTTATTAGTTATTGTTGTAGCGTTACTTTGCTAGCTAGCTTGTTTTGGATGATAGCGGCATTGTTTTTAAGAAATAAATAGCCACATGCAACTTAAGTTGATGTTACCCCATGTTGGGCCGCAGCCATGACCAAAACACAGACCTCCCCGCCAGTGGGAGTGCTATCCAATTTCAGATTCAACAGGAAAGAATGTCATGTGACATCAACACCCCTATATAAGCCAGCTCCACCCCACTTTCGTTCTTACTACCCGTTAGCTACGGCTAACAAAGGGGGTAACATTTCAGCGCTCACACATCCAACTTCGCTGGCTTGAGGTTTGAAGCTTCTTGGATCCAGAAGACACTACAGCCTGCCAATCGATCAGGTGAACAGTACTCGGCTGATAAAATAAGTCCTGAACCTGACTTGTTTAAACTCTGCCGAAGGAATCTCTGACTTACAGGTTCCACCCTTGTTGACGCTGCTGCTACCCTGCTTTGGAAGCCGATAGCTGAAAGAGCCGAGGACATGCTGCCGCTACACTAACCGAGGTGCACACCTGGAGCAGCCGAGCCAGGAGCTGCTAAGCTGAGGAGACAACCCGACATCTGAGCCAGCGGTGGCTAGCTAGCCACGGAACCCCGAGGCCTCACTGCTAGCCGTGAGCACATGCAGCTGTTAGCACAACTGCTAACGGCTGGTTTCTTCCCCTTATGGCTCGAGTTTCCCTCGCCATAAATCTTCAACGGAGATTTGAGAATCGTTCAACAGAAAGTTGTTATGGGCAGAGGTTAATTAGTTTAGGAAAACAATTTTAAGGTTTGTTTTTGTCTATTTCACTGTGTTATTGCGGCATTTGTAAGATTTTATTCTTCTGATTGCTTGGGAATAACAGGCCGATCTAATCGTATAAGTCATTTTTGAAACCGCCTTCTTTGATCCATAAAATAGAATCACTTCTCTAAAGGGTTATTGATTTCCAATTCAGCAAATGATTTAATGAAACATTACTTCCTCAAAAGCAATTGATGTTTGATCTGACAGTGTAGTAAGTTGCTGTTCAAAGAACGCTAAGAACTTATTTCTTCATCTATTGTTTAATTATCTCAGCCTTATCAGGCAGGTAATCATAAACATTAACTGAGACTGAACTATTTGGCTATTTATTTATTCCTGGATCCCAGGATGGTGCCCCCTAACTTGGTAATTTTTACATAAAATTATTCATCTTAATAATTGCTCTAAACAAATATTTATAATTATTCATAGCCAAAACCTACCTATCTGTGTCACAACACCTACCTTATATTATTTTTATAAATAATTCATGCATGCATGTGCGTATACACTTATTAGTGCTGTCAAAGTTAACGTGATAATGCCGCGCTGCTGAGAGGGAGAGAAACTGCCTCCTGCAGTTAAAAAAAAGTCCAGACTTGTTAAACAAAACCCACTGCAAATCCTAATTTCTAAGACAAATATTTACTACGGTGGTCTGTGGCAACAATAAACATTTAACAAATAAAACATCATGAAAAAATAGAAAGTACAAAAAATAAAAGCTGAATAATTGATTGTCTGTTAAGTGGGTCAAAATCATTAACATTGTTATATAGGTTCATTTAAAAACATTTACATCTAAATGTGAAGAACCTGAGCAGTCCGAGGATTTTTGGTTTTAATGAGCTCCTAATTAATCTTCCTCAGAACAAAAACAAATTGTGTCAGGATTATATCAATCAGTTTCCTCGATAAAGTCAGACATTTTTGTTGTTTTTAGTGTTTCTAATCTTCTTTTGTTCATATAAGACTTCTGTGCAAAAACATTTTAACTGACTGACTTTTCGCTTTTTAGATGCACTTTGAGATATTTTAACTCCGCTCCAGCATCAGATTTCCCGATATAAATAAAAGCTTGGATACTAGCCTACTGTTTCTGTGTTACTGTATGAAAACTAAAATTGACTGTGAGGCAATGGGGCATCCGCAACAACCTCACCAAGTGCACCAAAGTGGTCAGGGCGGGCCCTGACATGCCGCGTTCAAACTCCCACAACTCTAGGGTGACGAAACGTCCTCTCTTCGCCGGACAGGTCCGCTTTTCATGTGCTGTCTGGAAAATTCGCACGGAATTCATTGATTAATGAAAATGTCTGTCCGTGTTTTGCACAGTCATCCATCCATTCATCTGTCTAAAACAAATCTTTGGGTGAACCCTAATCAAATTAAAATAACTAACTCCTGCCACAGATATTATTTCTTCAAGCCACATAAGGACATTCCTCTACTGCAAAATTGAGTACATTTTATAAAGTACTTTAAATCAAAGGTTACTAAAGTTTGAAGCTCCTTTTGACCGGTAGTAGAAAGGTAAGAATTGGTAAGTCGGAAATGACCAGCACCAATTTTTGAAACACATTCTGATTTGGATTTTTTTCCTCCCAATATATGAAGGAGCTATTCTGGAAAAAATAGATGTTTTCTCCCAGTATTTTAAATTCTCTAGCATCTGACATCAAAGCGTTCCAAGAAATGTCCAATTAGCTGCTTGAATGATTTAACTGAACAGATCCGGAGGCTCTCACACAATTTAATCTAAGCATTTCCTATTAAAACTATGTAATACCATAACTGAGGCTAATGACAGACACATCATATTTGCACATTTATTAATTTGAAATGAGATGCACAAGTTTACAGAGAGAAAGAGTGAAGCTCCTGAGAGTTGCCTCATTTTTGTATCTAGTGCTCCCCTGAGCTCCTTAAAACACACTTTTGACATTGTGTCTTTTTCAGAGCCCACACACTTTGAAACGGTGCGAGCACCGCGTCCTGCAAAAAAAAAAGATTTATACAATATTTCATCGTCAAGCGGAAGCCAGCTTAAAGTTGTGACCTTCTGGAGGCTTCAGCTTTCAGCAGCAAAGAGAGCATTAAAAACTAAAAGCGGGGCTGCAGCTGCAGTTCTTTCATTGCATTTGATGTCTTCCGTATTTTGGGGGATTTTCATGCAAATTTGACTGCTTTTGACACAGAATAAAAAACAGATCAATGCTTCATGTTGCAGTTATAACACAAAAAGAACCTGGAATGGTGAGAGAACACTAAAAACGTAACTAATACTAATAAAAAAAAATGTCATGTTGTGACATGGGCATGGCTATGTGAATTCTGTCAGTCATGATTTATTATGTTGAGAAGAGTTACAGTTTGAATCCCTGTATGCATTTTTACCACAGTCATGTCCTTTACCCTGACTGGATATCCACACAGTACAATTTATCCGCTGTATGTACAGGGTGTCCATAATGTCTCTTTACAATTTAGATCATTTATTGGAAAGGCAGCTGATGAAATATCCTAACCAGATTTCTTTTATTGTGATCAGTGGTTATCAAAGTTTGTAATGACATTAAAATTGTGTTTCAGGTATCCTGTTTGTGAAAAAGGTTCTGTTAAAGGAAATCCTAAAAAATGGCTACTCCTCAAGAGAAGGCACAATGTGAATCATGGTTTAATGAGAAAATCGGATGTGCAGACTCAGCGAAACCACAGAACAAAGTATGGAACAGATCCACAATAATGTCCTTCAATTTGTGCATGGCACAATAAATTTATAAAGACAGCGACAGTGTTGGATAAAGGGAGGAGTGGGCGACCCAGAACATCTGAGGAAAACGTTGGTCATATTTGAATGTGGTAGTTCTGACTGTCTGGCAGTAGTACGGATGGACTTCGAGGTAGACTGAACAAAGGATCCACATGTTTTCCTCAGATTTTCTTGGTCGACACAATTTCAATGTGATTACAAACTTTGACAACCACTGATAAAAATAAAACAAATCTGGGTAAGATATCTTATCAACTGCCTTTGTAATACATTTTTTAGATTGTAAAGAGCACCACCAGTTTTGCTGTGGACTTCACTAAAAGAGATAAAAACACTTGTTTGGGAGATTTAAAACATTTTTGTATTGCAGGTTACCCCACAATTATCTATATTCAAGCATTTCGAATTATTCTTTAAAGAACAACAGTGGAAGAAGCTTGCATTAGGATTTCTGACCCCTCTTAAGTGGACTCTACCAAGTACAATTGAAGTTGCTACGACTTTAACCTCCAAATGCTGTCAAACAGATTCACTCCAAAATGATTCTACCTCACCAATAAGACATAAACAGCTGATCCAGATTCAATAAATGAATAAGTTTTCTGAATATTTCATAATCATCTGATAATTGGGAACACATTCTGGAATATTTTAAGAGTTTACTAGGTAAATAGCTCCAGAAAAGGCAAGGGAATTTTTTTTTAATAGCTCAATTGTAAAAACAAGAAAAGTCAAGGTGCTTTGAGTCATTAGGGGATAGAGTAAAAGCAGCAATAAAGCAAGAAGCACACAAACATATGACACATTAAAAAATTACTCAAAGGGAGCTCTAAACAGATGGAAAACGATTTTTTTCCATCATACAGTAAGACCATTAGAAAAAATAGATCAATTGGTTATTACAAAAACAAAGGAAAAAGGTAGCATTAATTCTCAGTTTACTCATGATCAGACCCATTATTATAGATGTTATGATAACCAAAGATTGTTTGTAAATGTCAATAGTGGACTTGTTTAATCTGAATAGAGTTGGTTTGTGGTTTATCGTCATCTATTCTTCCATAAAATAATAGAATAGCCTTTTTCTTGTCCCTTTGCATTAATTTTGATGCTAAATGAAACCTAGAAAGAGGTTTGCTTTTAAAAAGTAAAAATGAAAACATTTAAATAAATAGTTGAAAGTATATCCTAAAATTAACAAGAGAATTGTACCTGTACAAACTATAGTTTCTATATTTGTGCAAAATGTTGTGGACAAGAAAATTGTACCTAAAATAATTAAATAGAGCAAAAACACCACTTTTTAAAATGAATAGAGAGCAGAAATATCTCAAAAATCAAACATTTCACTATTTATTTATTCATATCTGTCACTTTCTTACCACTTGTAGTTAGACAATGAATTACATTGTAAGGAAAGTAATTTTTCATCCATCCATCCATCCATGATCTATATTGCTTCTCCTTGCAGGGTTGCGGGGGGAGCCAGAGTACTCGGAGGGAACCCAGGCATGCACAAGGAGAACATGCAAACTTCATGCAGAAGGACCCCAGGCCGAGATTTGAACCCAGGACTTTCTTGCTGAAAGGCAGCAGGGCTTTCAACTGCATCACTGTGCAGCATATTGTTTTTTTTGGAACAATGAGTTCCCTCCTTGATGTGTTGAAGGTGATTTGGTTAAATGAGTAATGTTTGGTTTATGCCCTGTGTGCTCCTGCCGTAGATCTGAATCATAGTGATCTGTATAATCACAGAAATTAATGTCAAACCAATAAATCTTCTGCATGATTATAAGATGTCAGTTAACTGAAGTACAGGTCTGCTTTTACAATGGGGAAAATCCCACTCATTAAGTCAAGGTTTGATTCAGACTCTGGTAATTAATACAGTATATGCTGTCAATGTTAAACTAAGTGACGTATCTAAACTGACAGGTAAAAACACAAAGATGGAAATTTTGTTTTATCATAGTCTAATACAGAATCTGTGTAACAATCTGACTATATTATGTGCAATCTAATATGACTTAATGCATTCGATAAGCCAAATTTTCACAGTGTACTTCCTGCTGTTCTCTCACCATGGGGGGACCGGAGCTGCCGACAAATGTGGGAGACGTTTTTTTTCTGCTGCTGAAAAGACTGTACCTGTCAAATTAAACTACCTTAAAGCTATATTATCTCGACTCAGGCTCTATCTGTTACCGCTCACCATCTTTGACTCACTCTCATTAACTTCCACAAAGTTAAAATGGGAGTTGACAGCTAGCAGGAGTCTGAAGCTGTCTCTTGCCTGCTGCAACTTGTCACTCTGTATCCCTACCACCTCAGTGTGTATAAAGCTGAATATTTCCATCCTGAATGTGTGCACATAAGCATCCGTTTCTTTCTCTCAGTCCCCCCCCACCACACACACACACACACAGCGATTGCTCCTGCCAGGGGACATGGTGGCTGACCTGGCTATTGTTGACGCAGCTGTTGGCAGAAACCCTATCTCTCTTTGCCTTGTCATGTTTCTGTCCTATTTGTTCTCTTATCTGCCTCTAATTGTCAATGTCATCGTGGATTTAATGATTTTGTCCTGGACCTATTACATTATTGCTTGCTGCCATTGCTGATCCCTCGGTTTTTATCTCTTTTTTTTTTTAAGAGTTTGAGCTTTTCTTGGGTAAAAATCCCAAAGTTTCTGTTTATCAACTCATTTATTTATTAGAAACAGTCGTTTTCAGACTCTGTTTACTTAAAAACAGTTTTTGCAAAGCAGCTCGGTGACTTTGGCCAGGTTTCAAGAAGAGTAGGAGCTCCTGGAGACAGTAAGCCAATATTTAAGGAAGTCACTTCTTTACAGAAGGTGAATCAGTGAGTGGAAAATTCACTGATAAGCAAAACTGATACTATCTATGAACACTATGTACCCAGGCTTGAGCGCTATAACAGCCAAAAGTACCTCAGTGTAGTATCCTTGTGAAATGGGAACATGTTGTACTGCTTCCACATGCACATGACTTGGTCTTACATTTCACAAACACACTGTGTGCTTGTCATAAGGTGTCCTTATAAAAGGCTCAAGGTGAGTCTCTGTCAATGAAAACTGCATCCATTATCTTTTGCTCATCCGGAGTCGGGTCGTGGGGGCAGCAGCTTGAGCAGAGAGACCCAGACTTCCCTCTCTCCAGCCACAGGGTACAGCGCCTCAGGAGGTATCCCAAGGCGTTCCCAGACCAGCTGAGACACTTAGTCCCTCCAACGTGTCCTTGGTCTCCTCCCTCTGGGACGTGTCTGGATCACCTCACCAAGGAGGCATCCTGACCAGATACCCGAGCCTCCTCAGCTGGCTCCTCTTGATGTGGAGGAGCAGCGGCTCTACTCTGAGCCCCTCCTGGATGACTGAGCTTCTCCACCTAACTCTAAGGGAGAGCCCAGACACCCGTATAACCGCTGGTATCCGTGATCTTGTGCTTTCAGTCACTAGCCAGAGCTGAGACCATAGACGAGGATAGGAACGTAGATCGAACGGTAAACCAAAAGCTTGGCCTTTTAGCTCAGCTCTCTCTTCACCAAGACAGACCAGTACAGCGCTTACATCACTGCAGAAGCCGCACCAATCCGCCTATCAGTCTCCCACTCCATTTTTTCCCTCAGTCTTGAACAATACCCCCATATACTTAAACTCCTCCACTTGGAGCAGGACGTCGTCCCTGACCCGGAGAAGACACCCCACCCTTTTCCAGCTCAAGACCATGGTCTCGGATTTGGAGGTGCTGATTCTCATCCCCAGCTGCTTCACACTCGACTGTGAACCGCTTCAGCGAAAGCTGTAGATCATGTTCTGATGAAGCCAGCAGGACCACATCATCTGCAAAAAGCAGAAAACCAATCTTTGGCCCACCAAAACGGATTCCTGCGCCTAGAAATGTCCGTAGAAGTTAGGAAACAGGATCGGTGACAAAGTGCAACCTTGCCAGAGTCCAAGTCTCACCGGAAACGAGCCCGACTTTCAGTTCATACATGTGACTGATAGGCAACAAGATGCCATTTAAAGAATCAGAATCAGATTTATTGCCAACTAATTTACATTACAAGGAATTTGTCGTGATTTAACGGTGCTGACATAGAAACAAGAAACAAACATAAGCATGAGAAATAAAACGTAGGCATAATAAACCTTTAACCATAAATAGAAGTTATGTACATATATACATATACATGTATATATTAGTATATTTATTTACACGTGTAGTGCAGGAGGTAGTATGCGGTTAAGCTTCAAGTGTCCAGTGAAGGGGGGGGATGACAGTTGTATAGACCATAAGTGTTAGTCAGAGTCTTTGGCTGTGTTCCAAAGCCTGATGGCAGAGGGGTAAAAACTGTCCTTGTGACGGGAGGTTTTGGTCCTGATGAACTGCAGCCTTCGGCCAGAGGGGAGGGGTTCAAACAGTCTGTGACCGGGGTGAGAGGGGTCAGCAGCTATTTTCCTAGCTTTCTTCAAGGTCCTGGAGGAGTACAGTTCTCGAAGAGAAGGCCCTCTACTGCCAACTACGACTTAGAAATCAGGAAAGACAGGTCATTTGTTAATCACTAGAGGAATACAGTCATTTTTAGATTGCTTTTAATAAGCTTAAAACTTTCCTTTTTGATAAAGCTTATAGTTAGAGTGGTTTAGGTCATCCTGAGCTATCTCTGTAGTTATGCTGCTATAGGCTTAGACTGCTGGAGGACAGACTTACCACTTTTCTTCACTCTGCTACTACTCTCCAGTTGCATCATTGGCTGTTATTTCGACAGTTAATTTTATTTTTCTCTCCATAGACGCTACACCTGGTCTAGTATCCTGCCGGTATCCCAGTAACTGAGCATCCATCAACTTTTTACTTTCTTTAACATAGAAAGTACACTTACATCAGTTCTTTTGTTCTGTGTTTCTGCTGTGTCTTCTCGTCTTCAACCCCCAGACGATTGTGGCAGATGCCCTCTTGTACTGAGCCAGGTTCTGGTTCTGGTTCTGCTGGAGGTTTCTTCCTGTTGAAGGGGAGTTTTTCCTTACCACTGTCGCTACATGCTTGCTCAGTAGGAGGGATTGCTGTGATTGGAGTCTGCATCAACGGGACACAACTGCCAGTCAGTGACTCGATGCAATCTGCCCGGGATTCCTTACATAGAAAACTGACTAAAACTTTAAACTGATTGGAATGTATGTATGACTGTTTTGAAATGACTTTTCTTGTAAAGTGCCTTGAGATGACATCTGTTGTGAATTGGCGCTATATACATGAAATTGAATTAAGCAGGTGTACAGTTTGTTGCATTGAAATTTAGCTTAGGCTAAAATTGTTAAGGCTGTCAAAACCAACTCAGGTCAATTATTATGTACAACTAACGAGATTTTTTTAATGCATTGACGCATGCGCAGAATGACCTGCCTGTTCCTTAATTCCTTAAATAGGAAACTTTTTAACTGATTGGAATGTTTGTATAAATGTATTGAAATGACTTCTTGTTAAGTGCCTTGAGATGACATCTGTTGTGAATTGGCGCTATATAAATAAACTGAATTGAATTGTTCATCCCAGTATTCAGTCCGTGCTGCATTCAGTTTTCATCGCGTAACCAGCATGGCAGACCCGAACAGCATCCACAGTTCCATGGGAACGTCTCTTCCTGTCGCAGGTCATATAGAGGGAATATTGGTCTTCGTCACTCCCTGCTATACTGCGTGTCGTCTGCAGAAAGAGATGCAATCATGTCTTGTGCTGTTGGTTGCACAAATCGCTTTGATAAAAACAAAACTTGCAAGTTCTATTGAATTCCATCGACCCACCCCTTTCAAGGCAAACAAAAGACGTCTTTGGTTGCAAGCTATCAGAAGAAGCAACTGGAACGAGCAGATGATTAAAAATGCAACAATCTGGGGAGCACGGTGGCGCAGCTGGTAGCCTGGCTCACCTCACAGCTAGAAGGTCCCGGGTTCGATTACCGCCGGGGACGCTGTGGGTGTGTTTGTTCCCCCACATCATCGGCACCCACACCCTGGGTGGGGTTGGCGAAAGGGCCTTTCTGTGTGGAGTTTGCATGTTCTCCCCGTGTTCCCTTGAGCAGCTAATGTGAGCTACTCCCACAAAAACATGCATTAGTCCTGGGGCTGTATACTGCCTCCTCCTGGCCGGCCAGGGCGCCCGCAGGGTTGGGGAGGATCTGGCTGGAATAACGTGATCCTTCCACGCGCTAATTCCAGCCGGAAAAACCCCGCCCCGTCGGGTGAAAAGAAGCTGCTCACTCCCCAACACTGCAACTGCAAGATAACCACAAATAATAACAATGGGAACCGGAGCTACTTTAAAGGGCCGGTGTCACACCATTTGCGAGCACATCCGCTGTGTTGATAAAGAAATAATCCCTCTATTGTTCAGAAGAAACGGTCAGCTTTACAATCAGAAAATGTTATCCAGTTAGTTTGCCTTAGCAACTGGCTGAAAGATGAATAGCTTAAGAGTTCCATGTGTAAATGTGATAGTGGAGTTTAAAACAACAGTTCCAGGCATCTCTGCTGTATTTCCTTAAAGGAAAAAGAGCAACGGCATCCAGGTTTGTCCTTTATTAACGCCGAAAATTTTACTTTTTCATTCATATTTAGGAATATGACTAAGAAGTACAATTAAACTACACTGTGCCACAAACATACATTCAGTCTCACTAATCTTGGTTTAACATCCCTTACCAAGTTGCAAAGAAAACACACACCTTTTACAGCTATGAGCAAGGATGTTGCTGAAATCATGTTGAATATTTACCACTCGGTTAGACATAATCAGTGGAGCTTTTATAAGGTTGTTTGTTTCATTGCATAAATCAAGCTTTAAGGCAAAGTCCGTTCATTTTCAATAGGGTTGTGGTTGGGGCTACACAAAATACTAATGTGTGCCTTTAACTGTTCCAACAGCAACATTGATCTTGGGTCATTGTCCATGGACATGTCTCAGTAGTGTAAAAATCTGAATCCTCTGACCAAATAAAACTTCTTAGGATTCTCAAGAATTTCCTGAAAACCAGTAAGGTTCAAGCCTATCATAAATTGGAACCGCTTTAACACCAGCTCACAAGTTTAAAACTTAAAGCTTGACTGAAGTTCACAGCTGCCTACATAGCAAGTTAAATGTGTTCTGGAAAAATGCTTTACGGCCAAAGATTGCATAGGTTCAGGTGTTTGGCCAAAGTGATAAAAAAAAAAGTACACTCCTGTCAAGCATGGTGGTGTTAGCATTATGCTGAGGCTCAGAGTTGCTATCAGTGGAACAGAGGAAACAATGAATATCTCAACGGGTTAATGTGTCATGTCTTTATATATAGGACCCAAATGCAGCAGGGTACAAATGAAATAATTTAATGGTAACAAAACAAAGAACTTACAGAAACTCGGGAGGATCAAAAATGGAGTACAGGAATGAGGCGGGTGACAGGGAAGGCAGGAACCAGGCAGGGAAATAAGACGACGAACCAGCGAGTAGTAAAAGTCAGAGGAAGGCTTAAGTATACTGAGAAGGTGTGTAAGTTGCAGGGAGAAGGCTAAGGGCTAATTAGGAGAAGTAGTTGCAGGTGGGAGGGAGAGAGCAGGTGGAAACAATCAGTAGCTGGGACAGAAGGCAGAATGGCTAGGGATACTGGGAGGAAGACCAGGAGCAAAACATAAGGACTAGACAGGAATATACTGAAGAGGAATTAAATATAACAAAACTAACTGGGACTAATAAAGGATAAGTATTAATAAGAACTTGGGAATATAAACAACAGATGAACACAGACAAGAGCAACAAAACAAGAGAGCACCTGGGGTAAAAGAGGGTGGGAAAACGTAGTGGAAGGAAAAAACTCAGACCCAAAGCACCCAAGGAACCCAACATAATGATGGCAAACACAACCAACCTGGTTTTTGAAAGAATAAAGGGGGTCAACATTAGATTTCTTGAATGGACCTGGCTTCAGCAACATTTACAATATAAGGACTATTTATAAAAGCTGATTCCATGCTAGGAAACATCTCAAATAAAAAATCAATTGGATTAGAACAGCAGCCAAGTTTCCAGGAAGATTCCCAGAAGTGATCAACTGCAGAGGATATTAGCAGGGCTGTATCCATACAGGTAAGCTTTTATGTATACTTTTGTCAACACTAAATTAGAGGAAACTCCATATACCATAAAATAAAGAATAAACTACTACTAAAGTATACCTAAAACAAAAATATTACAGTAATTATAAATTGTATAGACCAACATCTGATGAGGGGCTTTTAGCTTCAAAATGTCAACAAAGCAGAAGATCATTATAAAAACCACAGGCAATACAACTTGGTCTAAAAACACAGTTTTCATTTAAAAAACTGAAATCTGTGCTCTGAAAAGCCCCAAATCTTCTTTCCTCAGATGAATTCATGTCTGTCTGAAAGTTGCATCAAAGAAACCACCCACAGTGTCTGCCTTTACAGGGCACCACATGGGAAAACACATGAGCTTCCCTGAATGAAGACAAACACCCTCGCAGATCAAAGCAGCAGCGAATCAGTGCTGGTGCAAGTCTAAAAAAGCCTCCTGATCACTCCTGAACGCTAAAAACTCCCATCACACATCTTTCTTTCGGTTTCCTGACAGGAGAAGCATGCACACGTTCTCAACACTCATCAACTATCTAATATTTCGAAATACAGTGACAAGACAATCATGTAATGCTGTTTCTAATTTGCAGGGTTTGTGCAATTATAAATATATGATGCATGCAAACAGGAAAAGCAAAGATCAGTTTAACTAAAAGCTGAATTTAAAATAGACAAGGTGCATCACAAAATGTCCAACAAAGGCTGACTTAGATCTGTGTCTCGACTTGAAACTTTGAAGCACTCACAAATTGAGCATGTTTGTAGAAAATCTAACTGACACGACAACAGCAGCTGGGATGTGTTGACTACGATCCATAGGAAACCTTTTGTTTAAACAGAAAGAGCATCAGGGAAAAAGGAACAATTGAGCCGTCTGCAAAGCAGACAAGTGCCTAACAGCGCCGCTGACACCACAAGGAGATGGATCAAAGCTTTAAATTGGAGTTGGTTAAATTAAGCTTAGAAGAACAAATGTCAACCAGAAAGGAAATGTCCCCATCAGCATTCTGTCAGGTTGTCTCGTATGTTTGGGGGAATGACAGACCTTTCTGTTAAAGAAAACCTTTGACACCTTAGCTCAACAATAAACCTCTCAATGAGTGGAGGAGCCAGGTAAATACAGAAGTGGGCTTGTCCAGTAGTTGTTATTGGCAAAGGTTTTTAGACAAATGTGACAGAACCACTTACAAATGTATTTATTTTTATCTCCACACAATATTTATCGCTATTCTATGTTAGAACATTGTTAAGAGGCAATGCTAGAACCAATCAGAACTAAGGAAAATGAATGGCACTCCTGGATTGGCAGCTTGGCCTCCTCAGTTAGAAGCGTGCTGAGAAGCATTGCTCCTAGGTGTTCCAGCTTCCCACGCTGCATTTTCCTTCGAATATTTTAGATGTAATCTACAGAAAAATCTGACAATAGGCAAATTTCTCAAGAATAATTTGGAGATAAATTCCACAGAAAAATCTGGCGTTCCACAGGCAGAGGTCCAATGTGCACCTCAACTAGTCAGACCACCATCAAATCTAATCTTTTATCAATACACTACACACACAGTGACAAACCTTAACCATTCATTTCTTTGATTGTGGCTTACAGTTTATGAAACCCAAGATCAAGTTTCTCATAGGCAAGGCCATTTTATTTGTATAAAACACTTTCATACTTGTGATTTACAAGAACTCCGTGTTTCAGCAGCTTTGCAGTTTTCTGGAAGTTTGTTCCAGATCAGAGGAGCATAGAAACTGAAAGCTGCTTCTCCATGTTTGGTTCTGATTCTAGGGATGATAAGTAGACTGGAATTAGAAGACCTGAGTGGTCTGGGGGGGGGTTGCTATAGTAACAGTAGATCTTTAACATAATTTGGTGCTAAGCCATTCAATGATTTATAAACTAGTAAAAGTATTTTGCAGTATTTGTTCATAAATATAAACCAACAAATAAGGCCTGTAAAAACACATTTTAACGCAAATATTTTGCTATGGCTTACAGATCATGTGGAAGACTGTTGGCTTCACATTATAGGAAGCTGGTGAAGAGAAGAGCAGGAAAGGTGTGGCAGAAATTGGTGCACAAGCAACAGTGCTAATGCCAGAATTGAAAGGATTGTTGCAGAGCTCTTTCCAAAAAAATGTGGCTTGGACTGCATCCGAAGTCCAAGCAACAAACAGCACAAGAAATGTGACAGCTGTAGACCTGGATACATCTGTGTCAAGGTTGCAGTTGATTCAACACTTTTCCTTCCACTAAACTTTCCAACAATATGGTTGAATACAGCCCTTTTTAAAAAGCCAAATTCTTCACCAATTTCCTTTTTAGTTGTTTACCCCCCTAGTGAACAGTGCTCATGACTGTCCTATGAACAACTCTCAAGTCAGCAGTCTTTTCTACGGCTGTTTGTTGCATGACATAATATTTCTTTATTAGAGACCTTTTTGTGTTGGTCTTCAGTTATATTTTCTGAGAAAACCATGTTTGGGGGTTTTATTATCTGTTAGCCATATTTTTATCAAAATAACAGAAATGAACACTTGAAAGAAATCACAGAAACCAAAACATTTTTAAGTTTCACTTGAATTAAATGACTAAAAGAAACATTTTAAAAGATATTCTAATTTATTGAGCTGCACCTGTATTATTCTTTTAGTTCTTTTGTATGAAATTTACTTTTTGTGTCGTTTAAAGGTTACCATAACTAAAATAGATCCTTTAGGATTGTATGTTATCTGATCTCATCCCCATTTAGCCTGGATCATGCTGCCCTTTGTAAAAGACACAACTCCCCTATAAAAGCTTTTATTTGCTTAGCGTTTGCATTTTGCTGTTTGATCAAATATAACAACTCTTCCTCCCCATAGATTTCTATCTCCTTGTTCCTTTCACTCCCCTCTGCCCACCCATCCATCCATCCATCCATAAAAAACTAGAAAGCCTCATAAGGTGCAGTCGGGTTTAACTGGAACACCCTTACAACAACCCAGGAAAACAGAAGGAAATCTTCATCACCAGCATGATAAGGACAGATTCTCCTCTCTGAATGCTAATGAGCATCCCCTCTCTGCTGAAAACGATTCTGCCTTAAATTATGAAAAGACATTCTATTCAGCATAAACTGATTTTGACTGAAGGAAGGTTGCAAAATGTGACGACTCACTCATCAGCTCTTAAACAGTCCGTAAAGCCATTCCTCTTCACTTAAGCATGTTAATATGAAGCCATGTATTCAACTTTGAGCTCTAAACACAACTATAAAGCTTAGCATAAAGGTATCAATTTTATTATAAAGAGAGCTGAGTAAGAACACGTAAAGTCTTCATTTCTGACTGATGATCGGCTGTATTCAACCCTATTCTCAACAGACTGCACACAATGAAGCCTTAAATAGGTTGGAATCAATTCTGCTGCCACTGTAAAGCATTTTATGGCGTCATATACGGTTGAACTAAACAAGGTTTGATATGTAGATCATAGACGCAGCAGAGGAGATGCAGATTCGAAGGGATTTAGGCTTTTAGGATCAGAATCTGTGCTCTGTGGAGGCAATGTCTCGATCTTTGTGATTTGAGGGATTTTGCTGAGATAGAGCATCAACAGGAAATATCAAACTGAACATGGATTATTTAAAAAAAAAAGAAGCAGATTATCAGGAGAAAATCAGGAATTTCAGTGAAGCAGCATAGTTTTTTTAAATATACATCTTCAATATGTGATATCAGTCTGGTAATGAGAGAATAACATTGTTCTTCACATTTTTTATTGGAAGGAAGATTCAAACTGTAAAACTGAATTGTTTCCAATCATCCCTGAGCCTGGCTCAAGGTCTGCTTGTTAAAGGCATCTGTAGGATCAAACTTTTCTATTTTTTCCTCTTATCTTGATATTATTACCTTCTATTGATCTTCAAACATGAAATAAAAGAAAGAAGACTGCTTTAACGAGTTGAGATGGCTCGTTTGCAACCGTGTCACTCACCCGTAGCTCCTTTGTTTTTAAATCCATCTGTTTAGAGCTGCTTTTGAGTGATTAATAATAGCTGAAATGTCCTGTTTTGATGTGTTATGTTATATGTCCCTAATGTTGTGTTTTATGCTTTTATTGCTGCTTTTATTTTATTTTATCCTCTAATAACCCAAAGCAGCTTGAATCGCCCTATTGTTGGAAGTGTGCCATGCAAATAAAGTTGCCTTGCCATGTTTACATTCACTTCAAATTTAACAAATAAAATCACTAACTGTCTGAAACTACGGAAGCCTAAAAGGTTGGCAAAGATTCAAATTCTGATTGATAAACAACATTAAAGAGAAGCATAAAAAGTTAAATTACATTTTAGCATAAATGAAGCTTACAGCAAATTCTTTTTATTGCCAACAGCAGCTTGTGGAAGTTTAAGATTAGGTTGTGAATTAAAGGGTAAATTAAATGCAGTAAAGTTTGGTTCTAAGCTGGGCTTCATAATAGACTGAAGTAAATCAAATTTTGACTTCTGTGCTCTGTTGAGAAATAGAACTTTGTGCTCCTGCAGGTATGAATGTTGGATAAAAATGTGTGTAAACATTCATTTTGTCCCTTCGTCCGATTTAACTCTTGCAGTTTTGCCTGTTTTAGTTGTCTTTTTTAGTAACAAAAACGAGCCACTGGATATTTAATACCGACGTGCCAATCTTTACCATCCTCTATTGTAGGCATGTTGTGACTGCATGGCTCTGATCAATTTTACCAATCAGCAGGAGGTCGCTTTGAGTCCTTTTGGTTTGATCAGAGGTCATTATCTCTCATACTTAAATAAAGTGGGTGGTTGAAATGGTGATCAGAATCACAACCAATAGAAAAGTTGTGTTTCAGGAGGTTTATGGAAAGAAAGAAGATATTTTTTTATACATATTGGTCATATTTCAGGTACAGACCTTATGATGAAAGTTTAACTTTTTTTCTTTTCTTTCTGAGTATCGCACTGTAAAAGGTTTTCCCAGCAGGGTGTATTTCCATTCCAGAGAAACATACCATAACATCTAAAGGCATTATCTTATCTCTGTGTTTAAAAGCCTCTTTTTCTAGTGTTAAATATAGTTTGTTTCAACTAGAAATGTTAATAAGTACTGGCTATTTCCACGAAAAGATATACAACTTATCTTCCCAAATAATATTCAGCAAAAGCATTTCCATACTGAGAACAGTAAAAACGTGGATATCAACGTAGACCTTTGAATCTTTCCATATCTGTGGCTGGAACTTTTGAAGGACACAGCGATAAAGGCCTGGTTGAGGGGCTGTATTCAGGACAAGCCAAGATCCACAGGGGCTTTTTAGCCTCTTTTTCTTTTTGACCAGCCAGCTGCTAGGCCCATTTACTATTTCACAGCTCTCTCTGAAATGGCAGAGATGCTCTTAATTAGCTGTGAACAATAAATTGGCTCTAACCAATTCCCAGTAGTGCATATAAGGAAGGTTTCTGCTTTTGATCATTCAGCCAGGTCCCTAAAATCATGTTTTCATGAAACGCTATGTGCAGTCAAATGCATGAAATTGCAGTGTGACATGATTCAGCCATGACAAACAGGAACTTTGAAGTGGTAAATCGGCAGCTGGCTGTCAAAGACCTCTTCGTCCTCAGTTGGCCTCAGAATAGGGGGATGTCAGGAGTGAAGGCACAGAGACCTGCTGTTGCAGCACAGACTCTCAGTTATTATGGGAAACAGATGCAGAGGTGAACACATCCAGAGTAAAATCCTTGTGTTTCTATAAGGCCAGTTCACACTGTGCATTTTTCAGCCGTCTCAAAGGACTGCTTCATTGCCACACTGGTGGAGGTCCGCTGAGGTCTAGAGGTGTTTCACGCTGAACGGCCAAGGTTTCAGTGGGTCAAACTGCACAACGTCTCGCTCTGGTAGGACGCACCAAAAGCCAATGTCAATGGGAGATAGGGGTCACAGAACTTCTGGCACTGCCTGACGACTGCCGAGGGCTGGGTTTGGTCGTACGAGCCTGACAAACTGTATACTTGATTGAAAATGTAAACTGAAAATATCAACAATAGCCAGAAAAATATATAACAATGAGCGAAGATATATATATATATATATATATATATATATATATATATATATATATATAGGCTACCATTTCCTATCAAGCAGCAGGGGAAATAAATTTCAACTAATCTTTCTTTTCCTGATACAGGGACTATGCAAATATGATTACCCTTTGAAATTCCATTTTCATATAGTGATGTATTCGGTTGGATTTTAACTGATAGACCAACAAAGAGTAGAGCATAATTGGAAAGTTGAAAGAAAAAGATACATTGATTTATAACTTTCAACAAATGCTAACATAAAAAGTGTGATTTGCAGTTGCATTCTCTTCCACTAAGTCAGAATTTAAGTCATGGTCAGTTACAGCTGATGGTCTTTTTTTGCACTTCCCTTTGCAAAATGTGGAAATTAGACATCGAAATTGGCCTTGGACTTTGACTAGGCCATTTAAAACCAACTCTAAAACTGAAAAACAAATGATTTGATCTAATACATTTAATTGCTGTTTTGGATAAGATTAAGGTTGTTGTCCCGCTGGAAGCTGAACCGTTGCCCCTTCCTCAGGTCTAACAGGTTTTATGTCAGGTCTGCATTCTGGGTTGAACTATTATATCACTGTTTGTAAATTTGTTTCTGTAACAAAGTTGAGGGAAACAACCACAGTGATAAGTGACAGTGTTTTAGGTTGTTCGAGTCCTTTTCAGGATTAAGAGGTGGCTTGAATCCAGGAGGCCTTTAAGTGTATTGCTTTGGTTGAAAAGTGCATTAACATTGCTGCAGATACACATACACATGGTCAGAATGATTCCCCTGCTGCTGGCAGCAGATGCAGGCCTGCCCAGATTAACACTTATTGATGGAGAAATGCGTCATTCTGCCTCCCACGGTGTCTGACACACTGGGTTGATGAAGTACGATTCTGCACAGGCATAGAGCAGCAAGAGTTTCATAAGTCTGAAAGGATCTCCGACACTTATACTGTGATTGTTCTTCACTGCAAGGAAATAAAAGACTATACTTAATTAAAGGGTGAAATAAGTCAGCACCTTTTAGTATAAAAACAGGCAATAAAATCATATATCTTGGTCTCATTCAAACAGTACTGCAGCTCAGCAATTGCCCTCTGACAGATTTCTTCCATATTTTTTGGTTCATAAATATTTTAGATTTAACTAATTTTAATACAAATATAACCATGGTAATAAAATGTGAATTACAAATAATGAATTATTAAATCAAATGAACTGGGTGTTCGTCTGTTTTGTGTGTTTAGTGCTTGGTCAGTTTGACCTTGGTTGGGCGTTTGGTTGGGGGGGGGGCATTGGGATGTCGGCTGTGGGAATTGGCCCAGGGTGTTGGCTGCGTATGAACTCTGCAGTTTTGGGGGGGCGCGTGTCGGTCGATCTCTGGTGGGGTCTCTGCTGGCGGGGCCTGTGGGCTTTTTGCTGCAGACCCCTAGGGCTTCTGCATTGTGGCTGCTGTGTCTACCAGCATCCTCTCACACACACGTGTTTGGATTCAGGTATCTAGAGATGAACTCTTGGGCTGAGGTTGCCACTAATACATCTTGTAATAATCGATACCATGTGCTTTCAGTGATGCGGTAGTTGTATTTATGTATCTATTCGTGAGTTGCTGTGTGATTCTCTGCTCCCATTGTTGGTTTGGTTTGTTTAATCATTGTTCCGTTTTCTGTTATTTTCTTTCATTTTTTGTCCCTCCTCTCTACCACTTTTGTGGGTTACAATTTTCTTAGGTTCCTATTGATACTTAGTCCCAGTTAGTTCTGTTTAATATTTAATTTCTTTCTCTAGTCCCTCTTTAAATAATCCCTCCTTGAAGGTTTATTTCCTTAGTTTCGTTTTCTTCACTCTAGTGCTCTCCAGTTTCTCTTAAGTTCATAGTTGGTCCTTATTCCTCTTTAGTATATTCCTCTGTCTAATCCTTATGTTTTGCTCTTGGCCTTCCTTTGCTTCTCTAGCCATTCTGCCTTCTGTCCCAGCTACTGATTGTTTCCACCTGCTCTCTCCCTCTCACCTAATTAGCCCTTAGCCTTCTCCCTGCCACTTGCACTCCTCAGTATACTTAAGCCTTCCTCTGACTGTCATTACTCGCTGGTTCGTCGTCTAACTTCCCTGTTTTGGTTCCTGTGCTTCCCATTGTTACACTTCCTGGTTCCCATGAGTTATGTAGGTTCATGTTCCTGGTTCTTTTGTTTAATCAAATCATTTTTCTTTTAGTCTGCTGCATTTGGGTCCTCACTCTACACAAGACATGACAGGTGCAGTGTTATTGCAAAAGCAGTAATGCTCCACTTGTGGAAGTAAATCTGTTGGGCTTCCACTTGGTACTCCAACATCAATTCTGAGTGCCAGTCTGCCAGACAGGGCACGTGTAAAAAAAAAAAAAGAAAATCAGAGTGTAGTCATTATCTTTAAATAGAGAACAGTGGTGAACCTTCCCAGGAGTGGCTGGACTCCCAAAAGGCTAAAGACAAAAAAATCCCAGAACATTTAAGGCACTACAGGCCTCACTTGCCTCAGTGAAGGTCAGAGTTCATGACTGGACAGTAAAAAAAAAAAAAAAAGACTGGACAGAAACAGCCTCCATGGGAGATTCCCAAGGCCAAAAAAACAAAGGTCAATCTCACATAAAAAAAAAAATGCCTTGATAATTCTTAAATCCTTGAGGTGAATATTCTGAGGACAGATGGAACAAGTGTGGATTTTTTTTGGAAGCTGTGAATCCTGTTACATCTGTGTTAAAACTTACTCAACAATTCAGAAAAAGAAAATCGGATTAGATTTATAAAATTCTGGGACGGACTCTGTTGCTTCTCGACCTGGACCACTGGCTGTAATTGATTGAACCATGAATTCTACTCCTTGGCAAAACGTCTTCAAGGAGAATCCCCAACCATCGGTTTGTGACCTTAAGCGCACTTTGGTTATGCATCAAGACAAAAATCACAAACACAATAGCATGTCCACCTCTAAATGTGGATGAAGGGATAAAAATCTGATTCAGATCTTGTGGCCCGACCTTAAACAGGGCGTTTATGAAAAATAACCCTCCAATCTGGATGAATTCAAACAACCCTGCTCCTTGAGACACACTGCCCTGCATGTTTTAGATGTTTCCCTTCTTTAACACTCCTGCTTCAGGTGACTGCAGTTCAGCAAAAGCCTGATAATCAGCCATCCATTGATATCAGTGTTGTGATTGAATTTCCCATAAGATGAACTGAAGAGACTGTTGGAAGACCACATTTCCCAGCAATCCTAGCAGTGACCCCCAACACACTCCTATTGGTCCGTGACCACCCATGGTGACATCGGCGATGAGATCACAGTCAAAGAGGCTATAAAGAGTAGTCGCGCCCATTTTCAAACTGTTCTCCAGCCAGAAGTTCTTGGATGAACTACTGCTGAACAGAGGACATCTCACCGGTGAAGATTCTGTTTTGTTCTGACCCGCTGGACCGGGGAAGAACTCATTTCAAAGCTTTGAAGTCCTCACCCCGTCTGTGTAACCAGGGTGCACAATATCAGAACTGTTCCCAGACAGTTCGTTGGATGTCGACCTGCAGGTCCAGCCTGCATTTGGGCCACACGGTCCTCAAATCCTGTACAGGTTTTTTTTTTATAACTCTTCCATTTCTTGCTCAACTACAGACACAATTTGCTCTCCTCCTGGTGGACTGGACCTCCTTCAAAGCAAAGTAGGACCGAACCGGTTCATTTATACTAATATTTTGTCTGGGCGGAGATAAATAGAGATAATAGAGTTTTAACGAGTTAGATCTCGTTCATTGTTGGGTTGAAGTGTTTTTAAGCGCTGTACCCGTTTGCTCATTTTTGCGTCGCCGCACGCATAAGTTTGAGCTGAAATTGCTGTGTTTGAAACTGTTTATTTTATCCTGAGCAGATCACACCTTTCTTTCTTTTCCTCCCTCTCCTTTCCTCTCTCTCTCTCTCGCTCCCTGATCACCGTCGGCGGAGTCGGGCTCAGTCCGGCCTGTGTTAGCTGGTCTTAGCTGAAAAGTTTAACTCCATTCTCTTTGAGGCCTTCCACATGGACGCTTCAGCCCATGTGCTCTGTCCATTTTAGCCAAAGCTAGTTTATGGCCCTTTGTCTCCTTACACTACATGTGCTGTTCTCCATCTTGGCACAGAACTGAGATTTATGACTTTGTCCCACAGGCTATCTGTGACTTGGGCTCCCTGGAGTGAGGACCCCCCTCCTTTTCTGACCCGAACCTCAGCTGTTCTCACTGATTTCATTTCATGTTAATTGTGTTTAATGTTCACCTATTATTGTTGTTTAAGATCTGTAGTAATTTTTGCATGCTTTAGAATAGATGGGATTTTCTATTTTCTAAATAAATTCCCCTTAACTTAAAGAAAAATTGTCTATTAATCTTATTAATAATTGCCCTAGGCAATTATTCATATTTATTCATAGCCAAATCCTACCTATCTGCAGCAGAACATCAGGTATGCTGAAGCAGGGAAACATCTAAAACATGCAGGGCAGTGTGCCTTGAGGAGCAGGGCTGATCAATGTAGGTCGTTTCCATCATGCAAAAGAGTTCAGTAGTCAAATAAAACAGTCACGACACTTCAATCTAAAATATGCAGCCTTAGCCGATCAGTTTATTGTTCATACATACCTCTGGACAGTTTTCTGAGAGTATAGACAGATTATTGCATATTTTAGCCTTTTCCCCAGAAACTCTGCACCCCCTGGACACTGCACCTTCCAAAACCTCCCTGCACTCTGCTTCTTGACTCAACACACTCTCCTTTTAAGCCCCATTTCGTGCCCTTGTGACACACGAGCTATTTGATAGGAGACAGAAGTTCTCCTAGCAACTTCAAGAATTCACTTTATCAGCTAGAATATTATTAAGCTTCAGCCAGCCTTTCTGACTTTCATACCCTAATTACTGTAGACATAACATCACATTTTTATCCCATTATTCTTCATTACCTCATAGCATCACCACATGCAGATCACCTTCAACATTCCATCATATTACACATTACCTCACATACTCTGGTGAAAGAAAAAAGTGTGGGTACGTGCCATATTCCTACAACAATAAAACTTGCACATAAGACTTGGCCAAAATTCCTCCAGAGTGATGGAAAAGACCTTTTTCATATAATCCAACACTTTTTGGGGGCATTTGTTGTTGCAAAGAGTGGCACATGCAGCTGTAAGGTCCGGGGGGGCATTTACTTTTTCTACATTGGGAAACACTTTTTTTCTCTTGTGAAGTTATTATTAGCCCTTTTTAGTCTGCTTTAATCGAATTCTAGTTCATTTGCGCAGAAAGTCTGGTTCGTTTGGTAAGTAGTGAATGTGCAATTAAACTCTGATTCGGACCAAAGAAGCGAACTCTGGTCCGCCTACAAACCTAGGTCTTGGCACGCCCACGTCAAAGGTTTACAAAAGCTCAGGTTCATTTCACAAAGAGCAGTGTGAACACGAACCACATCAGCTAAAGAAAAAAAACAACAACAATGTTACAATTTTGGTTCCTAGTCGAACCGAGTCCACCAGACTATCAGGTGTAAATGGACCCTGAGTGGGATAGAAAACAATAACAGGAGAATTCAGCTATGTGTTTATGGTGCTGTAGCTTTACATATTAATTCATGTGTGTGTAGGACGACATCCACACACTGTGAGGAACTCGCTCATTTTCTTCAGTTTAAGATCTTTCTTTATATGCTGATTAATGAATGCCAAAGTACCCCTTTTCCCTCTGATTTGAAGTGTTCTCTTATGTAACAGAAAGCCTATCAGAACATGTCATTGCTTTTAGCATTGCAGAACAGCTTCATAATCCCCTTGTATTCTTCCCTGAATGCAGTTTCATGGAGTACATTTGAACAAAAGGCAAAGTGGTGGTGTGTTTAAGTGCAGTAATTTACAGTCGAACGTGGATGGGGAGACAGACTGCCATCTACTGGCTTTAAAAGCATCCCCACCTCCCCCTGCCCACACATCCCCTCCCTCCATCCACATCTCTTCACCACAGCCGGCACCACCTCCTCCTCCTTCCGATTCCCACTCAAGAAGTCAATTAATATGAAGACAGAGTTCACAAAAAGGCAGCAGATTAATCCATGGGGGACACGAACAAGGCTTCTACAGACTGTCAGACCAGGTGAAGGCTTGTAAATCAGCTCAACATCACATAATCAACATCAATCCACTAATTTCTTCCATGTTTGCATTTATAAGCAGTTGTTGCTGATGCTGAGGTGAACCAGTCCTGCAGTTTGTCACCAGAGCCCACCAGCGCTTTCTAGGATGGGTTTAATGCTTAAAAACATCTCAATAAAAGAGGTTGTTTTTTTCTAGCAAAGCTATGAATTATGTTTGTTATTAAAGTTATTAAAGTCATTTTTATTAAGGAAAATGTCTTAAGCTTAATCATAATTGATGACCAAATTATAGTTATCATAAGAAACTTTTATGAAAGCTTTTAATCTTGTCGGTTCTGTTCATGCATCATCACATTCCCCCACAAAAAAAACACTTGTTGAAAAGGGAAATGTTGGAAAAAAATCTACAAATATGCCTGATGGTTTATATAAATTGTTATATTTACACAAATAAATACGTGCTAAGGCCACATTCTTTTATGCAATCTTCTTCCACCTATAAAACACCAAAGTGCACCCTAGAGACAAAGTAGTTTTTTTTTTTTCCCCCATCAGGGTAGCAATCATCATCCAGCACCAACACACGACTCTCCTTGTGATCTGTCGGTCGCAGTAAGCATCTCCAAGCAGGAAGGTTTTATATGGTAATGGAATCGATTGGACCAGTGCGCGCACCAATGAGAAGCGTTTGATTTATGTTTGAGGGACTGTTGAGAGCAGTAGTCGCTTGGCAACCACCTAATGAATGTACGAAATATAGCGACCTATTTGCTGCAGCAGTTTAAAATAAATCTGTCAGGAGAACACAGACCGATTCTTACAGGAACAGGAGAGAAACGTCTCAAAGTCAAGCCCCAGTTTAGATTGTGACTGGAAAGCTTCGGGATTTAAATCGGACTAAAAACTGTTCTGGCAATTAAGCAATGCACAGGAAATCCTTCAGTGTTTCGGCTTTTATGACTCGCTTCATATCAGCCGTCATTAGCCGTGTTAGAGCGCGTCACACAGGCTGTCTCTATGTGTCTCCAACCCTGGGTGAACAGCGCTCCTTCCGAGCTGAGCACAGAGAGACATGAGAGAGAGAGAAAAAAATCTGCCTCTGGGGCTCTTTCCCTTAGATTTCAGTCCTGAAACATGACAGAAGACATTGTTGAAGTTGGGAGACGGTGAGAATAACTCCGAGAAGATGTTCTGTTTACAGTTATCTAAAATCAAATAAAAAATATCAATATAGAATAAAATGTACGGAGAAAACCTGCATTAGCCTCTGAAACACAAGTTTAATGGGATCTTCTTTTTTTAACACCTTCCAAATGAACCTGAACATTCACTTTTGTTCCTGACGTGTTTTTATTGTTTAGGCTTTCCTAATGAATGTGGAAGACTCAAAACGTTATTGATGTGACGGTTACTGTGGAAACCAACTTTCCCCTGGCTACTCTATGCTGTTTCATCCTCAACTACCCAGCTCAGTGTCTCGGCGTGTTTGCAACAGAGAATATAGATTAGAAAGCTTTGAACATCTTTTATCAAAACAGATGAAATGATTTCAATTATTTAAAACTACAATGTGCCGAAGAATGACCATCATTGGTTTGTGGATGGCATGCTTTCCCACTAGGCTTTGGTGCATAATAACAAAACCAAACATATGTTTTTGACTTACAACAGTTTGTCACAGCGAAACTGTTTGCAACCTCCAGATTGTCAATATGGGGAGTCAGTCTGAATTCCAAGGTTCCAAATTGAACCATTCCTATCCGAAACGCGCTGTACTCTTGATCCGCGCCCCTTGGAAAAAGTCCCCCTGAAATCATGACAAAAAGCCAGTTAAACTTCCAAAAAAAAAAAATGTTTTAAAAGTACGACAGATTTAGCTACCAACATTTGCATTTTTCTGTTTTACGCACAAGTATTTAAACCAATTTTCTTTTGTCTGAATGAGTTGGCTACTCACCAATTTGAACACTGGGCGAGCCTCCAAGCGCGCATACCCATAAAAGCAGAAGAATAGAAAAAAATAAATTGACTATATTTCCCATGTCTAAAGTTCAGGTGTCCACATCCACCAGAGGAGCCTGGTCTTCCCTTGTTTCTTTCTGGAGGCGTTAGATTCAACGCATAATAAGAACCTTTAGCCTTGGGGAGAGAAAACACCCTGAAAGTGTTCTTGAGATGAGCGTTTTGTAGCAGTGAAATGACACCAATAGTGAAGGAATGGTAGCCTGCGGTGAGGTTCTGCTATCTGCTTCTCCGCTCCTCCTCTTCGCTCCCCTTCCGCCGGCAGCTGCACCTCTTCTGAACGCACGGAGATGGTGCGCGTCTCCGCGCCGCGCCGCGCCGCGCCGCACCGCGCCGCGCCGCGCGCCGGAGATCTTCTTAGCATCACACCCACAACTGAGGAATGTTAATGAGAAGGCGGACAGACACGAAAAGATCCGAAAGTCAGACCCATGGAGACCAAACCACACGATATTCTCTGAAGAAATGGGAACGAAAGCTCTTGTTCAAACAATATTGTTTTTGTTTTCGCCAACGGGCTTCAGTGCGCATGATTAAACAGGAGATCAGTGAACATTGTTCATTCGTGACACTATGGCGTCATTAAGAGAAGTTAAATCACATTTAGCTTATTTTCCTGACACATTGGGGTTTTAAATTTCAGACAAAACACGGCTTTTGACAAATGGAGGACTATCTAATTTTCAAACGCACCTTTGTACTAATTTTAGTGTTTTTAGAATGTAATCATAAAGTCATTTTCACAGTTTACTGTTCTCAGAAAACATTCAGTGGGAATCTACTTGCAGTAATTTACAACAAGCAGAGCTGTGAAAAAAGGCTACATTACATATTTGGGGATTTTTGTATCCCACCTTTAAAATAATATCAGACAAATATGACCTGAATAAAGTATAAAAGCAACTTTTAAATATGATTTATTGTTAAGGAAAAACAGCTATCATAGGCAACAAGGCGAGTTTATTTGTGTAGCACATTACAGCAACAAGGCAATTCAAAGTGCTTTATGTAGTAAACACATAAGCGTACACTGTAGTGACAAGGAAAGGAAAGAAAAACTGGACTAAAGACGGAAATAATGTTTCAGAAGTAGCTTATTATAAGTAGGACAGTCAGTGGTAACTCTAAATAAACTGATATTTAGCCTCGATTTAAAGGAATTCAGTGTTTCAGCATTTTTGCAAGTTTGTTCCAGATTAGAGGAGCATAGAAATTGAATGCTGCTTCTCGATGTTTGGTTCTGATTCTAGGGATGTTGAGTAGACTTCAACCAAAAACCTGGGTATTCTGAAAGGTTGATGCAACAGATCTTCAACATGCTGTGAAGGAGGATTTGACAAAGTTGGGTGGGTGTGGCGATCGGACATCAGCTGGGGTGTGTTTGATTTGATGAGGACGCTGGTCATAAAGAGACAGCAAATTGACCTGAGGGGGTGTGGTTGATCTGTCATTAGTGCACCTTGTTTTGGGGGGTGGTGTTGTTCGCAGTTGGGTAGGACTGCCGGCGACGAAGATAGCAGGCAGGCGGTTACTGTTCCAGCGCTAGGAGGGGAGGCTAGTCGCCTCCTTTAGGTAGCCAGGGTTGGGGATATAGTGCGGTGCTCAGACCACAACAATCTGATAGCCTAACTGTCATCAGACAGCCGGACACGACCGTAAAGATTCGGAAGTCAGTCCCGGGGCGTTGGACGGCGTCACAAGCTCAGACCCCGGGGGCTCTTGACACCTGGGCAAGTTAAGTACTTGAACTTTTTACCGTTTATAGTGTTTGAATATTTGGATGGTAGCTACTTTTAATTGTGGGAGGAGGTTGGGGTGCTTTCTAGGATTTCCTGACCGCACGATTTGTGGGTCTTGATGCTTGCTGTACCCCTGAGTGGGGATCGGTTGTTTGCTTTGGAGTAAAAGGTGTTCTGGAGCCTAAACTGCCAGTAACGGACTAAAGGATCCTGCAGGTGAAATCGTCCGGCGCCCCTCGCGTTTTGTCTGTATTAAATAAAGCTCTATATTTGTAACTACTGCTTGCCTGTGGTTATTTGAAGGTTCTGGAGGGCAAGGTTTTCTGCCCATGCAAACCCACAGTACTTTTTATTACAATACTTTGGTGCTAAGCCATGTAATGATTTATAAACCAGTAAAAGTGTTTAGAAGTCTATTCTCTGAGCTACAGGGAGCCAGTGTAAGGACTTTAGAACTGGGGTGATGTGCTCTACTTTCCTGGTTCTAGTGAGGAACACGAGCAGCAGCGTTCTGGATCAGCTGCAGCTGTCTGACTGACTTTTTAGGCAGACCTGTGAAGACGCTGTTGTAGTAATCAATTTAAATAATAAAAGTATGAATGGGGTTTTGAAGATCTTGTTGGGACATTAGTCCTTTAATCTTGGAAATCTTCTTCAGGTGATAGAAGGTCGCTGTTGTAATTGTTTTTATGTGTGTTGACTCTTCTATGCTCCAAAAATAAATTACTTCAGTTCTCCTCCCCCAGCACAGAAAGTTATGGCACATTCATGCTTGATTTGCACCAACTTAGCACTTGAGTGGGTTCATGGTCACCTGGTGACATTGTAATGTAGACCTGGGAATCATATAATTATAATTATGGGAGAACTGCATCTGATTATTGTCAATTCCAATGAAAAATTACCCATTGAAACAAAGAAGTCCTGTTTGTGGTTCAAAGAAACAAGTGCAGAAACCGGCTAATGTAAAACTGAGAATTGTTGTGATAAATTATACAACTTAAAGAATCGGCAGAGGAGAACAGAGCATGGCACATTCATAAACTATGGAAGGTAATACAAGAATCCATGGGAATGACAGAAAGACAGGTTCAAATGCATGGGTGCTTGATTACTGACAAGAGCCAGCTGGCTGACTGGAAACAGTGCAGCTGTGGGAAAAGGCAAACAAGTATACAGAGAGAGAAGCAGTAGAGAAGGCTAACACAAATCTAAAGAAATTAAAATCAAATACACAATAAACAGAATTGAAGAATAAATGAAGAAATTAAATACTAAAGAACAAACCAGTACAGCAAGACCTTTACAGCAATAATAAGCTGAACATGGCGAGACCTGTTGAGCACTGTTGTTGTTCCACAGCCTGCATTTATGCTGATGTCATTGAACAGTTTGACAAGAACAGTCTGTGTGGTGGTCGGCATGGAAACCAGTTTGTTGATTTTAAACCAATTGTTGTTCATTGTTGTGTCCCACCTGGTTGAGCCATATTTGGAGGCAAAACCTGCCATCATATGTTTATAACTGATAACTGCTGTGGAAAAATTGACCCCCTTTCTTTTTTTTTTTTGGGTGAATCATCTTAATTCAGCCATATTGGAGGGTTTTCCAAATGTGAACTGACTGTCATACTAGAGCATCTCTATCAGATTAAAATTTTCTTTGGCCAGATGGAGAGACATTCGATTTCCAGCCAATTCTGGACACTTTGTCAGTCACAGGTTATATTAGAGGGGACATATTATGAAAGTTTCACTTTCATTTCATTTGGGTCTCTGCTGCCTCTATAAACACTCCAAACATGAATAAGAACCACCCATCCATTTTGTATTTTTTTTTGCAAATTTTTGCTGTCAGAAATCTTCTGCTTCTGAGAGCCATGGGAAAAAGTGCCTTATTCTGATGTCACAATAAGTGAATTTGCATATAACTGCCCCTCACCTGTCAAACCCCGCCCACCCACTCCAATTCCATACCATTCTTATGTGTGGGAAACCCGCAACCTAGTAACAAAATGGGTGGGCGTGGTCTGCAACTGCTACTTTGCATAAAAGTGACAGAGGCCTCTAAACAGCTCATTCTGAAAGGGACTGAAATAGTCAAGAATTGAACTGTTGAGATCTCTTTGTGTGAGTGATTTCGTGCTAAGATATTAATTAACATGTTTTGTACAGACCATGGACCAAATATAACTTGTTTAAAAAAGGCATAATATGTCCCTTTTTTTTTTTTTTGTCCTGTTTGGCAGTGTGGAACTCAGAATTTGTATCCGAGTACCAAGTAGAAGCCCAACAGATTTACTTTCACAAGCGGAGCAGTGCAGCTTTTGCTATAGTCCTCCACTTGATATATGTGTGAAAAATCTTTATTATGAATTGCTGGGGGTTTTATTTCCTGATGTTATGGACACGGAGACGGAAAATTAAGGGGAAGAAAGAAGAGGAAATAGAAAGGTAGGAAACAAAAAGTCATGAGAGAGGGCGAGTTGAAAATACAAGAGGAAGGGGAACAAAGAAAACACAGGAAGACATCGAAGTCTGCCTCCATACCCAAAGGACGGCAGAGAGAGGGGAAAAAACAAAAAAAAGGAACATTGACAAAACAAACCAAACATCGTGAACTAAGAACTCAACAACCACATCACACAAAAATGGATATAAAAATGCAACAATGTCACAGAAAAACTCATGGTACCGATTAATCAAGCTCTAGTAATGATAACCTCAGCCCAAGAATATATCTGTAAACACCAGAGAACCCACATCTATATGTGTGTGTGTGAGCATGCTGGTGCATATAAGGTTTCTCCATAAGAGTGTTCGATAGCTGGTGTGAGCAGGCATCAATCTGTCTCCCAGGAATCGATGCAGACATGAAGGAGCCGCGCCAGGGCAGGCCGGTCCATGGACCGGGAGAGGCCCAGGGGCGCCCCACCCCCCAGCAGGGACCCGACAAGGGACCGGCCGACGAGGGGCCCCCGGCACCGCAGGGGCCGCGGCCGGCCGCCATGCGCCACCACCACCCCGGGCCAATCCCCACTGCCAACATCCCAGAGCCCCACCCCTGCCCCACGTCAGGGCGCCCCACCGATAGCCTCAGCGGACGGACGGCATCCCCAGGCCGAGCTCAGCCAGCACCTGGACACCAAGTTGTACCAGCTCCCGAGTCCTGATCCCACGCAACGCACACCGCCGAGACCAGGCATCCAACAAAGGCCAGGGCCGGTCCAACCCGCCAATGAACCGACCACGCACAGTGCGCACAGAACAGATGATTGAACGAGCAGAGACGCTGGATCCGTATCCCGCCGAGCCACCGAGCAAGCACCACCCAACAATCCCAAACCTGGCACCCCTAAAAGAGGTGCCCCAACCAACCAAAGGAAGATATCGGCCCAGCGCATCGGCCGACCGACACACAGGCCCCCCCAGGCCTGGCCAGCCACGCACCAGGTCCGAACCGGATTGACCACCGACGCACCAGTAGGCAGGGGCATCCGTCACTGGCGGGGAGTGACGGAGGGGAAATAGGCCCCCCATTAAATGTAAGGCCTGAGGTGCGCCAGGCGAGAGGGCAGCCCAAGACCCAACCTGACAGGCAAACAAAGACATACAGACACAGTCATACGTTCCCTCCCTCTTAAACACATACATTCTCACTAACTCACCAAGACACCCAAGAAAGGACGCTGTACCCTCACTCACACACCCCATACACACTTCATGATCCCAGGAAACTCCTCCTCGCACCCCAGTGATGTGCCCATGCCCCAAGACCCTATATGAGTGGTAAAGTGATGGAGCGGGTGGACAGAGGTGTTCGGGGATGGGGAGGGAAGGACTGGGAGACAAAATGTCTTCCCAGGGAGCCAGCTCCCCCACTGACCTCAATAGTCACCGGGATCCACCAGGGGAGGGAGGCCATGGCACGTTCAACCCGGGGCCCACGGCCACAGCACCACCAAGCCTCACGGACCCCAAGGCAGTCCCTCCAGCCCCAACCCAGAAGGAGAACTAAACCCACCCTGACATTCGCTCTACTATCAGAACACAAAAGACACTAGACACCCAGGTTGAGTTTGCCCCCCCTCCAGCACACCCCTCCTCCCCCCCCCGTCCAAGTGCCCTCGTAGGGGGAGAGCACCTGTCGCTAGTTAGCAATAGCCTCCCCGCCAGCAAAGGAGGCCCCCCGCGCCACCTGCACATCGGAGGTTACCGCAGCCCAAACCCCGGCGACGTACCTGCCCAGACCAGGAGCGACCGGGCGCCTGTCCCACCAGGCCAACATCCACCAGCCCCATTCCCTTGTGGAGCGACCACTGCTGCTCAATGGCCCGGCAGGCAACCAAACCCAGGGCCCCAACCACCTGCCCTGCACGCCCACTACCAGTCCACCCGCAGGTCCGACCGAACCCGGGCAAACCCCCGACCCCAGCGCCCCGCAACGCATAAAGACCAAGACCCAGGTGCTAAGTCCAGTGCGAAAAAGGACTGATCAGGCCCAGAAATGCCACCCAGCCGCCGCGACCACCAGCCAGGTACCCCAACCAGCAAACAAGGCGAGACGCCATACAGGGACCGGCGATGACAATCGGCCCAGAGAAAAAGGAGAGTCGGCCACGCATGCCGGCCGGCCCCGACCCCCACAGGCAACAGAGACCCCACGCCGGCCGACCCCCGGCCGACCCCCGGCCAGGACCACAACTAGGGAGTGCGGCGCCCCAGAGCCCCGAATCCCAAAACCCCCCAGACCCTACCCAGGCGCAGCACGGCCACCAGGCCAGTAACCCATGTCCGTCAGTGCAATCCCCCTAAGGCACCGCATGCAGGTCTGTCAGTAACCAAGCCTGGGTTGGACCGGTCAAACTGAAGTCAGCTTTCTAAAAACAGTTTTGAAAAAGTGCAGAAGTTTATGTTTTACATCAAGGCAGCTTGGTTTTGATAGCTTTTTTCCTTAATAATTTAAACAGTTAAAAATGTTTTTTGTATCTATTCTGACGCTACTACTACAACTCAAAGAATACAAGGTTTGTAATTCAACAAAACTCCATCTCACGTGGCCTCCAGGGATAATCATCAAATTAATCACCTCTTTAACTTTAATCTTTATCCACCTTTTGCATACAAATCCTGTGTAAATGTATATGCCTGCCCCAAAGTACCATTATCATTTTTGTTAGATGAAAGAAAGCATGCCTGACAGCCAACAGAAAACAAGTGGCAATTTTCTCCTCTAGCTTTGTAACATGTAACCCTCAGTGTGAACAGACAGATGCACATTAATCATTGTCTGTATTAGATTCTGGGAGCAAACTAATGCAGCTGGTGGAGTTTAACAGCCAAGCAGCAACTTTCTTGTCAGATTTCAGCACCTTGGACAGCACAGCACACAAAAAGGAGAGGCTCCTGTTGAGTAGATCCCAGAATATAAACCTTGAGGAGAGGCTGAGCTTAATGTGCAACAGAATAGTATCTTTGATGACCAGTTTCAACTGACATTCAAGTCATTTCCAAGTAATTTTTAGAATCTGAGAAAATAACTTCATTGAAAAAGATGTGTTTCAGAGTCTTGCAAAGGTTTTCATATCCTTTATTTTTTTTTATGTTTTGTCACATTACAGCCCCAAACTTTGACAAGATTTGTGGGATTTAATAAGATAGACCACAATGTAGAGCACAATGTAGCCGGTAGAGGCAAAATAAAGAAAAAGAATACATGTTTCTGAGGTTTGCATTTTTATTTTGCCTATGATTACTCTGGTGCACCTAAACAAAACCTGGTGCATCCAATTGTAGAAGTAATTTATTTAAAAAGTATGATTATTCATTGTGCTATTCAATATCAGTGTAAATACAGGGGTTGAATAAAGGCATCGAATGTTTGTTAGAGAACATTTATGAGAAAAACAAAAGACAAAGGCCAAGAAATAAAGCTGACAGGTCACTTAGTTCTTTAAAAATGTAAAGATTTTGACCCAACTTTAACCTACCCAGTTGGTCAGAGTTGATGGAAAGATGAAGGGAATTATGGGATGGTGCAAAATACAGGGCAAACATAGATAAAAGTTGTTCGAGGCTGTAAAAGACTTCACACAGTGGATGACCTTGACCTACGTCAAGATCAAGGTCATTTTTATTTCTATGGCACATTTAGAGCTCAAGCTGCCCTAAAGTGCTGAACAAGACAACATACACAAGCACTAATACAACAATCAATAAAAGGAGTGGAAATAAAATGTCAAATTAAAAACACAGTGAACAATTAATCACATATTGATAAGAATAAAAATAGCTGTGTCTTGAGTATGGATTTAAAGTGCTCCAAACTACATGTACCGCCAAAGCTAAATGTGCAGGCACAGATACGATGGAAAAGTTTAGCTCAACCCATATTCAAATGTTAGAATGGCCCAGTTTGAAACCCATAAAAACTTACTGGTTGATGCTTACAATCCCAGTCAATGAAGAGTTTGGTCTAATGGCAACACATAAACTATCACAGCCCTAATAAATGAGCTGGACTGCACAGTGGCACAGTTGGTAGCACTTGTTGCCTTTCAGTAAGAAGGTCCTGGGTTCAAACCCCAGTCTGGGGACTTTCTAAGTGGAGTTTGCATGTTTTCTCTGTGCATGTGTGGGTTCTCTCCAGGTACGCCAGCTTCCTCCCACAGTCCAAAAACATGACTGTTAGGTTAATTGGTCTAATTCAATGATTGTTAGAGTGTGCGTGCATGGTTGCTTGTCCTGTGTGAGATAGGCGCTAGGTGGATGGATCGATATATGATTTGTCATTTTCTATCCTGTCTGTATTTCTGGTGATCATCTCAAGATTACTCACAGTGGGGTTTCGACCCAAATGTTTGGAACTGCTGTCCTAAGCTGATTGCCTGTCCAAAATGCATACCTGAAAAATGTTTCTATAATTTAGGTTATGTGAAAAGGGCTGTTGTTCCTAAAGGAAAATGAAAACTTTCTCTGTTGTGATGTTTGGGGTTTTTGCTCCTCACTTCCTCTTGCTGCATCCATGAACTAGACATAGAAACCCCTGCTCTCTGAGGCTGGTCCTCCCCCTGGCACATGCTCACAAACTGTTGGTGCCTGTCCGAAGGTTCTACCATGCATTGATTCGCTCTTCTGGTGTTGCTTCTGCTACACAGAAAAGCAATTTCACTTTGTCTTACAATCGAAGATGTCCTGAATATGCAGTGTGTGATGTAATTTAACTGTCAACAATATAGAGGGCCCAAATTAGTTTTTAGAGTAGAAATAGCAGTAAGCCATAATCAAATCATGACCTTACTCACCGGATCAGTTCCCATGAGTAAACCTCAACAGTAAGATGTAAATTGAACACTCTTCCATACAAATACATCATCAGTCTAAAAATTCAAGTTTACCGTCTCAGGTTTCTTCTGGGACATTTTATTCTATTCTTTCCTTCATTTCCCAGATTTCCTTAGTTTCCCTTTCCAACATTTAGATTCATCTGGGTCTCTTTTCCAAAAGCACATTCACTGAGTATAATGAGTCACTAATGGCCACTTCAACGAAATCCTGACTTTCTATGGACAAACACAAGCAGAGGGATGGTTATGCCTTTGAATGTGTGTGGATGACTGAGAATCTACACCAACATGCGTGGGAAATATGACAATTGATAATGTTTGATGCTAGTTGATGCACCTCCCAGAAACAGTACGAGCCATTTCTTCAATTTAAAGTAGTTGATCTTTACCTATCACCTATGAGAGGAGGAGGTATTTTCTTAAACCGCTCTTAAAATATTTAAAAATCTGGAACACCACCCTTCTTGTTTTCAACATGTCCTGCAAAAATGTACAAATCTGCACATGGTGTTTTTTTTATTTTAGAAAGGAACATTTGGCTAAAAAAGAACTATAAAATGATGCACCTTTGAAAGAAATGTCTTAATTTTTTATTGGAAATAATGTAAGGAAATGCAGAATTATTCTTCCCACACAGTTTTAGAACACTGCCTACATTGTATTTCAAGCATTGAACAGTAAGAATATCTAATTCATCTGTTGGCTGTCAGGCATGCTTTCTTTCATCTAACAAAAATGATAATGGTACTTTGGGGCAGGCATATACATTTACACAGGATTTGTATGCAAAAGGTGGATAAAGATTAAAGTTAAAGAGGTGATTAATTTGATGATTATCCCTGGAGGACACGTGAGATGGAGTTTTGTTGAAATGCAAACCTTGTATTCTTTGAGTATTAGTAGTAGCATCAGAATAGATACAAAAAACATTTTTAAACTGTTTAAATTATTAAGGAAAAAAGCTATCAAAACCAAGCTGCCTTGATGTAAAAAATAAACTTCTGCACTTTTTCAAAACTGTTTTTAGAAAGCTGACTTCAGTTTGACCGGTCCAACCCAGGCCTGGCTACTGACAGACCTGTGGAGGCAAGAAGTCACTTTAAAGGGGACAGATTATGCCTTTTTTAAACAAGTTATAGGTCTATGGTCTGTACAAAACATGTTAATGAATTTCTTAGCACGAAATCACTCACATAAAGAGATCTCAACAGATTAATTCTTGACTATTTCAGTCCCTTTTAGAATGAGCTATTTAGAGGCCTCTGTCACTTTTATGCAAATTAGCAGTTGCAGACCACACCCATCCATCTTGTTACTAGATTACTAGGTTTACCACACATGAGAATGACGTGGAATTGGAACTGGTGGGTGTAGTATAATGGATGAAGGGCGAGGTTTGACAGGTGATGGGTGGTCAATATATCAATTTCAGCAAATTTTGATGTTACATTAAGGCACTTATTTAAATGGTTCATAGAGGCACAAGATTTTTGACACCAAAAAAATAGATGGATGGCTTTTATTCATGTTTGAAGTGTTTATAGAGGCAGCAGAGATCCAAATGGCAAAACAAAAGGATGAAACAAGTGAAATTTGCATAACTTGTCCTATTTAAATTCATAAATGTAAAAAATTGTTTCCCCAACAGCGTGACCACATTCCTGCTTAAAACCCAGGACTAAAATCAGGAAGTCATAGCCTCCACCAACACAACAGAAAAACAAAATGTTGCTGTCAGTTCACAATGTAGAAATATAGAAAATTCAAATACTCATCTTTTTACAGGGCACATGAACAGCCCACAACTTAGCAACAAGGTAAGAAATGTAAATAAACATTTAGACTAGCTGAGCACAAAAACAAATAGAACATTTTCAGAAAAAAATGAATCAACTGAAGATAGAAAAAAACTGTTAAATCAAGAGCAAATACATTAAAAACGTTAACTATTTAGACTCATTACTTAGTTGTATATATCTTTGGAAGGTCTCTAAAAAGACTTAACACTGAAACTAATTATAAAACTGTATACAGACAAGTCTTTTTCAGGTTCACAGAAAGTGCTGACATGACAGTGGCTGAGTTGTCAAGTCAAGCATTGCCTGCTATTAGAACTGTTTTGGGAAATTTATCTGCATATTTAGGCCTAGAGGTCAGGGAGAGCTAAAACCAGACCCCTAACCAGTAACAATTCATGTTAATATTAATTGCAATTTTTAGTACAAGCACCAACACTTTTTTGCTAATTTATCAGTTTGCAGAAGACAAGTCAAATGAAATATGTTCAGTAAAACTGGTACTAAAAGACTGTGGTGTACCAAATTATGTCATATTTCTAGAACTTTGGCTTTGTTATTGCAGGCGATGTGGTGCTTTGGAGTCCTTGGCTACATCTTGGCTACAAAAAGGAGCTGGTGCCCAACTTGAACTTCATCAATAATTATATTAAATTATTGATCATAATTATAGATGGTAATGTAAACCAGACGTTAATCGCACTTACTGTGTCACAACACAGGCGAAGTGCTTGTGGCCCACGGCCACGAAGAGGCTCTGGTGCCGTGGACCCATGAGGATACTCTGATGCTTGGGACACAGGAAGAGGCTCTGATACTTGGGATTCATAAAGAGGCTCTGATGCGTTGGACCCACAAAGAGGCTCCGGTGATGGGAACCTATTAACAGGTTCCGATTCTGGGGACCTGTTAAGAGGCCCTGGAGACTGAAACTCCTTAAGAGGCTCTGGAAACTGCAATTTATAAAGAAGCTCTTGGGGTTGGAACCCACGGAGAAGATCTCCAGGCTGAGACCCTTGGAGGAAGTCTGTGCGCTGGGACCCACAGGGAAACTCTGGAGGCTGGGAATCATGGGGAAACTCTGAAGGCTGGGATCCACTGAGGCCAACTCTGGAGGCTGCATGGTCTCATGCCAAGACTCAGTGACTTGAAACCTGTGGAGAGGGTCTGCAGTCTGGGAGGACCCACGGAAAGGCTCTGAAATCCAAGAGGAAGCTCAGGCTCTGGGGACCCATGAGGAAGCCCTGGAGGCTGAGAAGCAGCTGAAGCTGGCTCTAGAGGCTGAGAGGCAAATGACACAGGCTCTGCTGACTGATGGGCACCAGTGACAGGTTCTGCTGACTGATGAACGGCAGGAGCAGACTCTGCTGACTGATGGGTGTCCGAAGCCGCTGAGACTGTTATGATGGGAGCTGCCAGCTAAATGGCTGCTGTTGGAGTTGTATTCTGGAAACAATGCCTATGGCGTGGAATCACAGAAGCTGGCCTAAAGGGGGTCTTTGGAATTGACTCCTTCTCATGCGGATTGGGAGTAGAAAAGAGTATTAGGTCCATCCTGTCTCTATAGAAGAAGATCCAGAGGCCATCCTCCTCCAGATTCAGAGGATCTTCAAATATAATTAATAAAGAGTTGGGTTTATGATGACGGGGCTTTAAGAGGGAAACACGGGAAGCAAGCTGTGAATCTAGAAGATTACGGCTAAGGTGATGTGTGTGGGGAGCGGACAAAGTAGGTGAGCCTGGAACAGGATCTGTGGCCTGGAAGAGTTGCGAGGAGCAGGCTCTCCGGCCTGGACGCCTTGAGGACTGGCATGTTCGGTGGCCTGGAAGCAGCTGCGAGGTCCAGGGAAGATGTAGTGGTGAGCCTTGAACCTCCTTGGACCAACTCCGGGAGAACAGATCGCCGGTCTTGTGCCCGCAAATGGTGAGTCCAATTTTCTGCTGAGTCCTTTTGCGTCGGATGATAGATGGATCTGGATATAGGTGCATTGTTGAGTAACTGATCTCACTAGGGCATCTGCTGGGTCAGTCTGGCCCGAGTGTTAAATCCAAATTAGAATTTAAGATACTCCTTCTTACATATAAAGCCCTTAATAATCAGCTTCATCATCTATCAGAGATCTAATTGTTTCATATGTTCCTAACAGAGCACTTTGCTCTCAGACTGCAGGTTTACTAGTAGTTCTTAGGATTTCTAAAAGTAGAATGGGAGGCAGATCTTTTAGTTATCAGGCTCCTCTCCTGTGGAACCAGCTCCCAGCTTTAGTCCGTGAGGCAGACACTCTGTTTACTTTTAAGGCCAGGCTTAAAACTTTCCTTTTTGATAAAGCTTATAGTTAGAGTGGCTAAGGTCATCCTGAGCTATCTCTGTAGTTATGCTGCTATAGGCTTAGACTGCTGGAGGACAGACTGACCACTTTTCTTCACTCTGCTACTTTCTTTTCTACTACTCTCCAGTTGCATTATTTGCTGTTATTCCGATTGTTAACTTTGTTATTTCTCAGTGTTTTTCTCTCCGTAGAAGCTACATCTGGTCTGGTATCCTGCTTAGCTGCAAAGCCCTGTTGGAGGGGGGGCATCCCAGTCACTGAGCATCCTCTGTGTCCTGTTATCAACTTTTGACTTTCTTTAATATAAAAAGTACTCTTACATCAGTTCTTTGATTTCTCTGTGTTTCTGCTCCGTCTTTTCAAACCCCCAGACGGTGGTGGCAGATGCCCGCTCGAGGATGCTGGAGGCTTCTTCCTGTTAAAGGGGAGTTTTTCCTCTCCACTGTCGCTACATGGTTGCTCAGTATGAGGGATTGCTGAAGGATTGCTGTGGTTGGAGTCTGCATCAACTGGGCACAACTGCCAGTCAATGAGTCCATCCAATCTGCCGGGATTCCTTACATAGAAAACTAGCTAAACTTTTAAAATGATTGGAATGTTTGTATTGAAATGACTTTCTTGTTAAGTGCCTTGAGATGACATCTGTTGTGAATCTGCGCTATATTAATAAACTGAATTGAGTTGAATTGAATTATAGTTCCAACAATATTTGGGACAGTCTAATGGTTCTCAGGTAAGTCAAAGTTTTTGCTTTGGCTGAACACAAATACATTTGTGCACTTTTCAGATGTTGATTCGTGAAAATATTGAAGACTATTTTTAAATTCCTCTTTCTCTTCACAGGTCTGATCTTTGTGTTGGTACTACCACATGAAATCCCAATTAAATACATGTTGAGGCAGTGGACAATGATTAAAATAATCTTTTTGTTGTCGTTTTAGGATGGGGAAATTATCTTGATTTGGGTATTATTGTATACTTTGAAAAAGGGGTGGGAACGTTTTTATCAATATCAATACCGTTATCGATTCTGCCTATCAATTCAATTCCTTACTAATCCCTGAGTTGTTCAATGAATTGCAAAAATGAGTTCTGCAGAGTGTTCTGTACCAAGAGCAACCATTTAATCCCAACATTATATCTGCACAAGACAGAACATGAACATATTAAACTGAGAGGGGTTTATATCTGAAATTTAAGACCCTCACCATCTCCCTAAAGTTCTTTGCCAATAATATTTACAGGGATCAGGATATAAAATCAACAAGACCTAATTTAACATATAATTCTGATTATGTATTAGCCACCAAAAAAACACATGCTGTGATGTTATTTTTAAAGGTCACTGTAGATATGCCGTATGGGCTAAAATGGGAAGTAAACATTCTAGCTGCAGCTAGACTACCTACTGAAGATGGGGTTGCTCCACAGTGGAGAAGGGATGTAATCCCTTTACCACGAACATGGTCACCGCCTGGTGACGGTCCGCCATCTTCTCATTCCACCTAGCTCCCTGAGCAGCTAGCATGGAAAACTTTAGCCGATGTCGAGGGGCTAGGTGCCTGAGGGCTATCTGTGTCGGTCTGTCTGTGTCTGTTATCGTCGTCATCATCATCTAACATGCATGAGACCGTGAAATATTTGTAAGTACCTCAGCTTTTAATACAAATAAATATGTGCATTCTACTTGCAGATGCAGGATTTATAATGCGAACAGTAACATCGTCAATGGAGCTTGTTTGATTAGCTACGTTAGCACTTGTCTGAAGGCGTTCAAACGTAACATTCTTGGTATTTAGCTTCATGCTGGGTGGACAAATGTTTTAGCATATTTACACAAGAGAATTGTTAGGAAGAATTGATGACATTGGAGGCATATAAATCCAATGGAATTGGTCTGTTGGGACCAGTAAAGTCAGAATGGCTCTCAATTTCTGAGCCTACTTTGAAATATGCACAGAGATCACCATGTACTCGAAAGAGCTCAAAATAAAAGTTTATTTCATTAAGCGAATCATTGTTTCATTTTCTAACAAACCATGAATAAAATAAAAATGCCATAACTTTGCTTAAACATCACAGGATGTTACACAAATTACATATTTGTAATTTTGAGCGCAAATCCACGTTTTATATTCAGAGGAAAATAAATCTTTGAAATCAGTAAAAACATTGATGTGTGGAGACCTTGTCCACCATAAATTAGCCTTCAATAAGCCCTGTGGCATATCCTCCCCCACAGCGCCTTCACTAATCATCATGGTGGTTTTCTCGGTGGGTTGGATGGAAGCCTGGTGAGAGGTCTTGTTGGATTATAAAGCACCCTGTTTGATATAGGTTACTGCGCTGTGGCACTGACAGGGTGCTGCGGTTTGTTGGTGGAGCGTCATACACACACACACACACACATGTGCACACAGTCATGAGTCATACCTGTGACTGATTTTTCATTCTGATGCAGTGAATTTAATCACCTTCTTAATATTGCTGCTCACCATCACTAATGAATAACTGTTTATAAGCAGTAATAAAACAGCTGTACTGTTGAAACCTGAGAGGTTAAAAAAAAACATAAGATACTGACCTGACTTTGTGTTGTTTTAATGACTTCCTGTATTTCTTTTTGGATTCAAACAAGAACATTTTACAGTTAGATTTTTCTTCAGATTCAAAGCGTGTTTTAGAAGAATCTTTAGCAAACGTCACATCTGCTAAATTCCCAGGAGAACATTTCATCTCCTCATTAGTTCATGAATTTCGCCAAAGGGGGGCACTACAATGCAAATTGATTGTTAGAGTCTTAGTCAGATCTGAAGTGTTTAGAGCATTCAAAAATAACCACCAACTGATTTGAATTTTGCAGATCTGAACAACATACACTTGTCCCTGTTTCCTCTCTGATTATAGAAGCCTTTTCTCTTAAATGAGTCTCGCCTTCATGTAACTTCTATTTTGTGTCCCTGTGTGGTAATTTGCCAGTCTGACAAAAATTCTCCTCGGTGTCTGTAACCATGGCAGCCGCAAAGATGGAAGCAAGTCTTGTTTTCTCATTTCAAACTAATCCATAAAAGAAAGCAGATTACAATATTGAGCATGTTATTCTTTTTCATTGCTACTCACCCATTGGCTAAGTGACCTCATTATAAATTAATACAGACCTAAAGTTTTGACAGAAAATTAGCATCTACCTCGACTCATTAGACTCGATCTGTTTCATATGTGAAGTCTCACACTGATAATGAAGAATTATTTCATATGCAGGTTTACATAAATTATTTGGCAAACGATCAGAGGTCAAACAGCTGTTGTACTGTAAGATATGGAGAGATAAGTATGGACAAAGATCAGGACATGCTGGACATGCACAGGCTATCTCCCAGTCATGACAAATACCTGCAATCTGACGGAGAAATGACAAATTTAAACCTAAACCACAATAGCACTCTCTTATTATGCCACTGATCTGCAGAATAGCCTTCATGAACTTATTAACTTTCTACTTCTTTGTTTTTATATTACAATGGACGCCGGTATTCACAGGGGTTAGGGACCACAGCCACCTGTGAATAGCTAAAATCAGCACATACTTCAGCCCCCCCTCTAAAAATGCTTTGAGCTCCATATTTTAATAGTTCAAACACCAAATATACCTTAAGATGCATTAATACGCAAAGTGGAAGCCTTCCTGTTCTCCACATCTCAGGGGGATAGCCAATCAGCTCTAAGCAAAATGAATGGCACTCTTGTATTGGCTGTTTTGCAAACTCAAGCCAAAGGCGTGTGAAGTAGCATTGTAAACATGTATCTTGGCTTCTAAAGCTGCATTTTCTTTGGAATTTTTAAAATATGCTCTAATAAGATATCAGCAAAGAGGCGAATTCCCTGAGAATAATTTGGAGTTAGAATAAAAATCAATAAATCTGCGGTTCTGCAGGTGGAGGTCCACCGTACTTCTCAATTTGTTAGAACGTCATCAAAACTCACATTTTACAGAAAGACGATAAAAGGAATATTTTTTTTATTACCTCTGCCAGGAGGTAATGTTTTTGTGCCCATCTGTCTGTCAGTCTGTTAGCAACATAACTCAAAAATCATCATCAAACATCATCAAATCTCATATTTTGAATATTCTAGATATGTTCTACTACAAATCTGCAAATAGGTGGATTTTTCGTTAATAATATGGAGTTACGTTAAACAGAAGAATTCCAAGATACTGATTTGCGAACAGACGGGAGTTGACTGCAAAAGTACCGTAATTCTTGAAATATAAGCCGCTACTTGCGTCCTATACAACGATGCAGCTAATTTATAGAGGTTTTTCCTGGCTAACGGCCTCTGGGGGGCACTATAGCATTGAGCGCAAAAGTAAGACAGATGCAGGGAAAGATTATGTGCCGAAGAAGACCCTACCAGTAGTTTTCATACACACACCCTCATCATGGAAAACACATGAAGAAATGCAGTTTTTAAGTTAAAGGCAATCGAGCTGGCCATCAAAGAAGGAAATACAGCTACTGCAGATAAGCTTGATGAATTTACGGTGAGACATTGGAGGAGGCAGCGGGAAGAACTGAGTCAGTGTAAAAAGACGACAAAAGCTTTAAGAGGACATAAAGACACTGTAGTGAGAATTATAGCGACCAAAGACTTTTCTAAACTATGTTTTGTTTTCTAACCAGACATGCTACTGCCATGTTGCATTGGTACTGTACAGCCGATTTTCAGACAGTTTGAAAAAAAAACACACGTCTTAAATTAAAACCTAGAAAAGCACTCAGACCTAATTCCCCCCTCCACCCGCCCATCCCCGTGCCGTTATCTAATTCTAACTTTCTGTACTTTTCCAATTAAATGTCGGTTAATGTTGAGTTATGTTGCTAATAGACAGACAGATGGGCACAAAAACATTACCTCCTGGTGGAGGTAATAAAAAAAATCTTCCTTTTATCATCTTTCTGTTTAAATATCTCATTTTACAACATGAAAACATGCGGCTTATATTCAGGCGTAACCTATGTTGTAAACATTGATTAATTGATTGATAAATAATGACACTCATAGGCAAATTATTGTCCTTATTTTTAATAACATCAAATGGTGGAAATTCACTTGATTATTTATTTTCTTTGCTTGAAAATGTCAAATATATGGTCACAGCTCAGTAGTGACCCATTTACACAGGCTACAGGTACGATAAGTCAAGTGTTGTATTGGTTGTAAGAGTGGCAGTGTCACATGACCATCTGGCAGGAAAAGGAGTGCTTCACATATCCACCTTTCTTCTCAAAAGAAAATCATTGGAATACTAATATTTCATAAAGATTTTATATATAGATATTTAGATTGTTTTTCTTCATATACATGCAATATTTATAACATGCAAGGTAATTAAAATGTAACACTTTCCAATGAAGCCAAAATAAAATGCTTTTACCAATAAACCTTACACAAACTGGGCAAAGGCAAAATAAGTAAATCAGAGATAAGAAAATCATCTTTGCATTTTTAGCTCTTCTGTTAAACTTTTTATTTTAACAAACTGTTTTATGTAGAATATGATGCATAAAGTATTTAATAATAAGATTTACTATCTTTAATCTAGAAAAAACACTAACGATGCATTCACTCCTGATAGTCCGGTCGACTCGGTTCGATTGAGGATTAAAATTGTAACATTGTTGCTTTTTTGTTGTTGTTGCGGTTAGCATTCACACTGCTCTTTGTCAAATGTACCAGAGCTTATGAGCAACATGTTTACCTCCTGGCCTGTGGTGGCGCTGCACCAAGGAGCACTGAACACAGGGGCGTTTCCTGTTCCGTGAAATGTAAACTAACATGGAGCAGCATCAGATTTTAGTGGTTTTAGGACTGCTTTGTTGTGTTTGGCAAATGTGCCAGACAAATACGTAGCAGGAATAGGCTCAGCAAGAGCAGAGAACGAGGCAGCCTTGTTGTTGCACGGTTTTTTGTTTTTGTTTTTTTGTTTAACCCAGAATGCCTTGCGCTATAGTCCGCTTCCTGCTTTTGGAGCGTCCCTCAGCCCGCTTGGTATTTACATGTTCAATCGAAGCGCCCCAGAGACCTAGATTTTTAGGCAGACCAGAATTCGCTTCTTTGGTCCACATCAGATTTTGATTGCATGTTCACACCTCCCCAAACAAACCGGGCTCTCAGGGAAAACAAACTAGAGCTCGATTAAAGCAGAATAAAACGGGCTGGTGTGAATGCACCCTAACTTTTCATATCTTATATAGAAATTGTGTTCAAATAGTTTTTTTTTACTTTCTTTACAGCAGCATTTCTGTATGGGCAAGGTTCCCACTTCTCAACACTCACTTAGAAAGATAGGTCGTTTTTTTTTTTTTTTATAAAACTCAATCAATAAAGAACTCATTAAACTATAGTACTGGGATAACACCAGATAATCACAAGTATACGGACCAGTAAATTACATTAAAGAACAGGAAGGAGAAAGGGAACAAGGCTCTGGAGTACAGGTCAATTCTTTTTGCAGCAGAGGGGATGACTGGTTTGGGAGGAGGTGGTTTCTTGTTCTTTGCCTGGGATTTACCAAGAACAGAGCCGGTGTCAATCGGTTTCCCATAGCAGTCAAAGTTTGATAGTTCAAAGTCTCGGGGGAGAGAGCCCACAATGCTGAAGTCGTTGGTCCTCAGGTCCGATTTGGATGTGCACACCTTTTTGCAGCGGGTCTCACCCACCTGGTAGATAGCAAGAAACAAAAGGTATAATGTTCTGATCTGTGTAATGCAGGGTTGATGCATATCATTTCTTTTTTGTTGAGAAAACAGACAGGAAACTTTGCATGCAGCCTATGAGGGAGATAAGATGTAACCAAGCAATGGACTTCATTCACAGCCCAAAAAAGCTTGGCTCATCATTAGTGGTTAAACACATGTTTATCTTCTTAACTGTAATCAGCAGTGATCAAATGTTTTGTTTTTATTGTCATTAATTAGCTTTTGCGTTTTGCCCTATATAACGCACTGCTGGACTATAAATGCAGAGCTACCTCTAGTCTTGAATTAATTAAAGGTTAGAAGTACTAATTTTAAACATTAATAAAAGATCTGGTGTATTAGCAGCACTTGTGAGATCTTAAATACAAAAAAGGCATGCATTTACAGATTAAACCAATTTCTCATTCTGTTCTCCTGATACTCTGCTTTTTAAGGTGAATCTATCACTTTTTCCTTGTTTTGTAGCTGCCATCAATATTTTCCTGTCACTTCCTATCACCTGAACTCCAGGGACGTCAGGGGAGACAGGTAAAGCAATGCCTCATCTGTCATAATGACGAGCAAAATCGGCACTAAAAATGATAATAGAAAATCAGTGTTTCAACTTATCTGTTCTATAAAGTTGTTTAGTATAAAATTTCAAAATGTTATGGTCAAAATTAATATAATAGTGAATTTACGCATTGCCTGCGGACTGAAGCAGTGTAGTGCAGTGCCTCACCTCTGGGGGCGCTGTGTCACAGTGAATGAAGAAGGCAGTTAGTGCATGCTCATTTTTGGCTCTCTTTGCCAATATACATGATTGATGACACATTTACAAATGCTGATGTTCTACTGTCTGTAATATGTAGCAAATGTGTGCGACATATTTAGTTTTTCTGATCGGCCTTAAATGCGCAGTCAAAATGCGCAGGTTGAGGCAGAAAACCCCGTGTCTCACTGATAGGGGGAGTGCTGAGCTCAACAGGCACAATGGGAAACCGAGACGCTGCTTCTACACATTGAAAAGTCTGTAAACAGTCGTAAAAATACTAAAAATATGTTCAGATTCGAAACAATACAGGATAACCTTCATACTTATGAATCATCTACAGTGAAGGAGCAACATTTTTAAAAATGAAGGCAAACAAAGATGATTTTTACATGAGAGTGATGGAGAGATTTGTGGAGCAGGATAGGTGCATGCACTTCATATACAAACAAATGTATGATCATTCCTAATAAAAAATTAGGCAAAAATAAATAAAATTAACAGAATATTAAACATTAAACGCCCTGCGATGGACTGGCGAACTGTCCAGGGTTTACCCCGCCTCTCGCCCCTTGACCGCTGGAGATAGGCACCAGCCCCCCCCCGCAACCCTGCATTAGGATGGACGGGTATAGAAAATGGATGGATGGATAAACATTAAACAAATATATTTTTTTCTTTCTATCATATTGTTAAATAGCACTGAATTGATTAAAGTATGATTAAAACTAAATGCTCCAATTAATAAAAAACAAAAACTGAAATAGAAGCTTCTAACGTGGGTTTAATATTTGCGATTCCAGAGGAGTCAGGGCCTCAGCATTCATGAACCTCACCACACATCACTGGTGCACAACCACATCACATACCCCTTCACTTCACCTGTGCTATACAAACACACACACCAGAATCTGAAAATACAACATCAACACTATTTACTTTTATAATAATGAGGCCACCAATATGTTTTTAATCTTTAAATCCTTCTGTGTTGAAGCAGGTACGTCTGTGCTGTAAGCATGAGCTATAACATTACTTACACTATGGGTAGAACCAGAGCAGATGGCACAAACAGCTTTTGCTGATGGGGCTTTTTTTTTTTTACAAACCCACGCACAACACACTCACACACTAGCTAAGTCTTGCCTCAGCCTATCTTTAATGCAACATGACTGTTGCCTTGCAAAGGTAGTTTAACAAATTAAACTTTCTCACATATTGTCAGATTAAAACCACAAGCTTAAATGTATCCAGTACTACATAAGGCTTTATGGGGAGCTGTTTGTAAAGTTACACAGTTAAAACAAGGTATATGCAGGAATCTCAAAATATATTTTTAATAACTTTTCAAGAGTTTAATAAGACCTTCTAAAATATAATGAAGGTTTTGTCACAATGCCCTTATAAAATATTAAATTCAATTCAATTCAGTTTATTTATATAGCGCCGATTCACAACAGATTTCATCTCAAGGCACTTTACAAGAAAAGTCATTTCAATACAAACATTCCAATCAGTTTAAAGGTTTAGCTAGTTTTTTATTTAAGGAATCCCAGCAGATTGCATCGAGTCATTGACTGTCGGTTGAGCCCCGTTGATGCAGACTCCAACCACAGCAATCCCTCATACTGAGCAAGCATGTAGCGACAGTGGAGAGGAAAAACTCCCCTTTAACAGGAAGAAACCTCCAGTAGAACCAGAACCAGAACCTGGCTCACTACGAGCAGCCCTTTGCCATTAAACAGTTGCATTCTGTGAGTAAAATAGAAAGAAATCTTTTATGCAAATAAAACTTTAACCAAAAGAAAAGTTGATTAAAATTTGTCCAAGTAACGAGGGACCCTGGTTAGAGTTCAGTGAGTGGTGGTTATTCGCTGTGTGTAAACACTAAATCACCTCAGCCTGTTTCCTTGGTTTGCCTGCTAGCGCCACTCTGAGGTCAGATGCGGCAGATGATGGGGCCAAAGTCATTGCTGTGGAGGCGGTCACGATGTGGAGTGGTGTACCCACAGGTGTTGCAGGTGCCAAAGTTATCACAGTTGCTCCTGGTGTCACATTAGCTACTTTAGAACAAAAACTGGCGATTGATTGCTGCAGATGTTCACGTTGGCTAATGGCGGAGGTTTCGTGGCTAGCTCCATTCATGTACGATGATGAGTTGATGCCCATTGAGGCAACAGTACAACTCTGTTGTTTCCGGTCACAAGATTCAGCCACTGTTTAAAATCCTCAATTTCTAGCCAAGAATCAGCAAATTTACACTTCCCCATTTTGGTAATACTACATTGCTTTGCTGCACTTTACTATAAATTAGTGGGATAATTTGAGTCTGTAGCGATAGTATGTAAAGTTACGTGGTACAGAAACCTGAGCAAACAGTTGGCATAAAATGACAAAACATTTTATTTGATCAGTTCACGTGCATTTATTTTTGATAAACAAACTTATATTAAAAACATCTTGCCAAGTAAATATTTCATTTGCTAAGAAAATATTTAGTTTGCTAACTATTTAGGTTGTAAAACTGCGATGGACTGGTGACAGGTCCAGGGTGTACCCCGCCTCTAAGCGGTCTGCTTAGCTATAATGCCCTGTTGGACGGGGGGCATCGACTGGGAAGATGCTCCCTGTAACTGAACATCCTCTGTGTCATGTTATCAACTTTTTACTTTCTTTAACATAGAAAGTTCTCTTATATCAGTTCTTCTGTTCTTTCTGTGTCTCTGCTATGTCTTCTTGAACCCCCAGACGCTCGTGGCAGATGGCCGCTAGTACTGAGCCAGGTTCTGGTTCTGGTCCTGCTTGGTTGCTGTCCTGTCTTCTTATTATAATAATCTTATTATTATTATTATTATTATTATTATTATTATTATTATTATTATTATTATTATTATTATTATTATTACCGTCGCTACATGTTGGTCCAGGAGGAAGTGAATGCTGCAAATCAGCGACTCGATGCAATCTGCTGGGATTCCTAAAATAGAAAACTTTTAAACTGATTTGAATGTTTGGATGATTGAGATGAAATGACTTATAAAGTGCTGTTATGAATCTGTTATGAATTAGCGCTAACTAAATAACTAAATAAACTGAACTAAAAAATAAATTAACTGAAAATTATTTACAAATAATCTAAAAAACTAAAAAGCAATTGCCTTTCATTTATATCCAGCCTTTTTGAATCGAAAGAGAATGTCCTGCAACTTTTAGACACGTCTCTGTTTCAACACCATCCATCCATCCATCCATCCATCCATCCATCCATCCATCCATCCATCTTCTTCCGCTTATCCAGGGTCGCGTCGCGGGGGAAGCAGCTTAAGCAAGGACACCTAGACTTTCCTCTCCCCAGCCACTTGTTCCAGCTCCTCGGGAGGAATCCCAAGGCGCTCCCAGGCCAGCTGAGAAACATAGTCCCCCCAGCGTGTCCTGGGCCTTCCCCTGGGCCTCCTCCCGGTGGGACGTGCCTGAAACACCTCACCAGGGAGGCGTCCAGGAGGCATCCTGACCAGATGCCTGAGTCACATCAACTGACTCCTCTCGATGTGGAGGAGCAGCGGCTCTACACTGAGCCCCCTCCGGATGACTGAGCTTCTCACCCTATCTCTAAGGGAGAGCCCAGAAACTCTACGCAGGAAACTCATTTCAGCCGCTTGTATCCGTGATCTCGTTCTTTCGGTCACCACCCAGAGTTCGTGACCATAGATGAGGGTAGGAACGTAGATCGACCGGTAAATCGAGAGCTTCGCCTTTCGGCTCAGCTCTCTCTTCACCACGACAGTCCGGTACAGCGCCCGCATAACTGCAGATGCCCTACCAATCCGTCAATCGATCTCCCACTCCATTTTTCCCTCATTCGTGAATAATACCCCCAGATACTTAAACTCCTCCACTTGGGAAAGGACCTCATCCCCGACACGGCAAAGGCACCCAACCCTTTTCCGGCTCAAGATCATGGCCTCAGATTTGGAGGTGCTGATTCTCATCCCAGCCGCTTCACACTCGGCTGCGAACCGCTCCAGCGAAAGCTGTAGATCACGTTCTGATGAAGCCAACAGGACCACGTCATCTGCAAAAAGCAGAGACCCGATCCTGAGGCCACCGAAACGGATGCTCTCAACACCTTGGCTGCGCCTAGAAATCCAGTCCATGAAAGTTAGGAACAGGATCGGTGACAAAGGGCAACCTTGGCGGAGTCCAACTCTCACCGGAAACGAGCCCGACTTACTGCCGGCAATGCGAACCAAACTCTGGCACCGGTTGTACAGGGACCTAACAGCTCATATCAAGGGGCCCTGTACCCCAAACCCCCGGAGCACCCCCCACAGGGCCCCCCGAGGGACACTGTCAAACGCCTTCTCCAAGTCCACAAAACACATGTAGAGCAGTTGGGCGAACTCCCACGCACCCTCCAGGACCCTGCTGAGGGTGTAGAGCTGGTCCAGTGTTCCATGGCCAGGACGAAAACCGCATTGTTACTCCTGGATCCGGGGTTCGACTATCTGTCGGACCCTCCTCTCCAGAACCCCTGAATAGACCTTACCAGGGAGGCTCAGAAGTGTGATCCCCCTGTAGTTGGAACACACTCTGTGGTCCCCCTTTTTAAACCGGGGGTCCACCACCCCGGTCTGCCAATCCAAGGGAACTGCCCCCGATGTCCACGCAATATTGCAGAGCCGCGTTAACAAACACAGCCCACAACATCCAGGGCCTTGAGGAACTTCGGCTGAATCTCATCCACCCCCTGGAGCCCTGCCACCGAGGAGCTTTTTAACGACCTCTGTGACCTCAGCACCAGAGATTGGAGAGCACGACCCAAAGTCCCCAAACCCTGCTTCCAGATTGGAAGGCGTGCTGGTGGGAATGAGGAGGTCTTCAAAGTATTCCATCCACCGACCCAAAACGTCCCGCGTCGAGGTCAGCAGCACACCATCCCCACTGTGAACAGTGTTGGTTGCAGACCGCTTCACCCCCCCCTGAGACGCCGGATGGAGGACCAGAATCACTTCGAAGCCGTACGGAAGTCGTTTTCCATGGCCTCTCCAAACTCCTCCCACGCCCGAGTTTTTGCCTCCGCGACCATCCGAGCCACACTCCGCTTGGCCTGCCGGTACCTATCAGCTGCTTCAGGGATCCCACAAGCCAAAAAGACCCGATAGGACTCCTTCTTCAGCCTGACACCATCCCTTACCGCTAGTGTCCACCACCGGGTTCGGGGGTTGCCGCCGCGACAGGCACCGACCACCTTGCGGCCACAGCTCGGGTCAGCCGCCTCAACAATGGAGGCGCGGAACATGGCCCACTCGGACTCAATGTCCCCCGCCTCCCCCAGGACGTGTTCGAAGTTCTAGGGTGGGCCAAGGGTGTCCTGGTGCCAAGTGCACATATAGACACCCTTATGCCTGAACATGGTGTTCATTATTGACAATCCATGACGAGAACAGAAGTCCAATAACAAGACACCACTCGGCTTCAGATCGGAGGGGCCATTCCGCCCAACCACATCCCTCCAGGTCTCACTGTCATTGCCCACGTGAGCATTGAAGTCCCCCAGCAGAACAAGGGAGTCCCCGAGAGGAGCACTCTCCAGCACCCCCTCCAAAGACTCCAAAAAGGGTGGGTAATCTGATCTGCCGTTTGGTGCATAAGCGCAAACAACAGTCAGGACCCGTCCCCCCACCCGTAGGCGGAGGGAGGCTACCCTCTTGTTCACCGGGGTAAACCCCAACGTACAGGCACCCAGTTCGGCGCCTCACTGTTTCAACACACCTGAATCACATACTTAGGTCATCAACATGACCCCATAGAACCTAACTGCCAGCTGAGGAGGCAATGTAACCATTGGATTCAGGTCTGTTGGACCAGGAACACATGTAAAGGTTGCAGGACATCAGCCCTCGAGGACTGAAGTTTGACACACCTGCTCTAAACTATCCCACAATATCTCTGGCTGTATGTTTAGGGTGGTTGTTCTGCTGGAAGGTGAACCTCCACCCTAGTCTCAGGTCTTCTGTGGCCTCTAACAGGGTTTTCTTCAAGGGTTGTCCTGAAATGGACTTTTCTTGTAAAGTGCCTTGAGATGACATCTGTTGTGAATAGGGGCTATAGAAATAAACTGAATTGAATTGAAATTAGCCCCGTCCATCTTCCCTTCAACTCTAACCAGTATTACTATGCCTGCAAAAGTAAATCATCCCCACGTCATGATGCTGCCACCACCATGTTTCACTGTGGGTTTGGTGTTTTCAGTTTATTTTGTAGTATCAGTTTTCTGCCACACACAGCCTTTTTACATGTTGGATAAAACAGGTTAACTGAATGTTGCACCAACATTTGATAACTAAACTAGGGTGTGTGTACATACTTTGGCTGATATACAACATCCATACCGCATTTTTGCTGAAACTAAAAAACATTTATCTGCAGCTTTTAAAAAGGCTTTGAATCGACCGCAAACATTTTAACAATGAAGTAAATGAGCCGACTGATTGTGAAACTTGGACAGAACTCCCCCTGATAAATCACCTGCTGCTATTTTAAGAGAACAAAGATGTTTTGAGCCAACAAAGAGAATTTCTGTAGCATTACCTAATCAGAGTTTTTTTTTAACCCTAATAAATTGTTATTTTAACCACTGTGTTTTCAACACAATCAGAAGGAGGCTTTAGATTAAGGTCTCCTGAAAAAATGATTTTGAACTGCTTTGCTGATGGCCTGCAGAGAGGACAGGATCTAATCAGACTGAAGTCATTAAAGTAATTCAGGCTTTGTTATTTTAATTTGGTTTTGATGAGAAAACCAATCTAAACCTCAAAGGACTCAAGTTGTGACTCAGACTCTGATGTAAAATTATTGCTCTATATTAATGTGCATTTCTTCAACCTGCACCCTGACCCCACGGTTATTTGCATTGGCACAATAAAATTTTAATAAATATATTTTCCTGATTTGCATTTAGATTTGATCATTGCAACAAAACAGCTTAAAGGTGTCAGATCTGAAGTCTGTGCTTCATCACTTGACAGCGTGTTTCCGAGTGTGGGCGTTTGTGTGAAATTTTATTTTAAAATGATAAGAGCAGTTTTAGATTTTGTAGTTTGTAGAATTAATTTTGAAGCCTTTATGTTCTGCAAATATGGACTTAAAATGATCCTTTCCAAGCCCTTCAAGATCACCCAACTCACAGAAACACAATCTCAGACTTTCAAAATTAAAACCAAAACTGAGATAAAAATTGCTTCCTTAGAATCTAAAAATAAAAATGACTTCCGATTAAATGTAGATGAGGCTGTAGCGTAACCCTTTCCTAACACACATTGTTTCACACAATGGTATCAAAGCCAGCCACTGACGTGTAAGGTGCTGACATGAAGAGGTGTCCCTCCAGTCCCGTTGATGGTGTTGTTCCTGACGCCAGGACTCTTCCCTGCAGCCTTCTCCTTGGAAGCTATCTTCGCCTTCTCTGCTTCGATGTGCTTCGGACTGTTGAGCATCACTTGGACCACAGCGTACTCTACCAGCGAGGCGAAGCCAAACAGCAGGCATGCGATGAGCCAGACATCGATAGCCTTGACGTAGGACACTTTGGGCAGCTCTGAAGCTAAAGATGTGCACTCAGAAGACAGAGAGAGCACTGAGAGGATTCCTGCATAGAGGGAGAGCACACATAACCTCGTCAGTCAGAAATGTGCATGAATGATCTTCAAAGGGAAATCAGTGCTTACATGATTCTGTACACCAAAATATGTTGAAGACCTGTTGTCATGGTACCAACCCCCAAGACCACTCAGGTCCTCCAACTCTAGCCTACTAAACATCCCTAGACTCAGAACTAAACATGGAGAAGCAGCTTTCAGTTTCTATGCTCCCCTTATCTGGAACAGACTTCCTAACGAGTGTAGAGCTGCTGAAACTCTGAACTGCTTTAAATCGAGACTAAAAACCATCTGTTTAGAATTGCCTTTGAGTAAATGCTTGATGTCATATGTATGAAATGTGTTCATGCTCTCTTGCTTTTTTTATTTTTCTCTTGCTTTATTGTGTATCATGTGTAATGTGTGTTTCTTTTGTGTTTTTTTAAATCACCAAATCATGTAAATCACCTTGAATTACCCTGCTGTTGAAAGTGTGCTATACAAATAAAATTGCCTTGCCTTGTAAAGGATACAGTATTAAATTATATTTATTCATATTAACATGGGAAAATAATGATTGGAGACATGTTGCCCAATTCTGCCACATTGCTTATATCTCAAGTTACACCAAACATGTTCCACGACAGCAGAAACACCTCAACTGTAACTCAGATATTGCAGCAATAAACCATGTAGATGTTTTACTCACCTGCAGGAACATGGGATGGAGGAAGCAAGACTCAACACATTACGTGGGTGTCTGATTAATTCAGATCATTCATTATTTAACCACCTGGAGGCACGTATAGTACATTGAAATTGAATTTCCTGGTGGTCAGTTTGTTCTTAAAATGAATAATAATAATAATAATAAAATGAGACAGTGATGTCACAGAAAAACAGATCACACAGCAGGATGTTGTGAATTTTACTCCATAGATGTCCAGCATACATAAACCTTTCACAACTGGAGCAGTGATTTAAAGCACAAAACAAGCAAGTCTGTCTGTGAATGGCTAAAGAAAGAGTTAGAGTGATTTAGTAAAACTCCAGACTTAGATCTAAGTTCTAATAGGCTGTAGGACTACATTAAAGTGCATTGGTGGTCAAAAACCTTCCAATGTGGCTGAATTAAAACAATTGTGCAAAGATGAGTTGGACAAAATTCCTCCACAAGGATGTAAAAGACCTGATTACTACAAACACCAAAGGTGGCACAACCGGCTACTAGGCTTAGGGGGTAGTTACTACATAGGGACTCTTTGTCTTGCATAGTTTTTCCCTTAATATATCAAAACATCATTTAAACATGTTATTTTGTATTTGCTACAGTTGTTATCTGACAGTAGTATTTGTGAAGTGATTAACTACAGGTATCTTACCATAAGAAAGCAAAAACAGAGAAATTTGTAAGGGAGCAAACATTTTCACAGCTCTACAATGGATGGAACAGAGGATGGACGAAGCATTTCTCAGGTGCTTTGTCAGGCATTTGCTGCACTTTATGTATTTCTAAAAGACATTACTGTCAGATAGCTGTAGATTGCTTTTAGGCCTGATACATCTTCTTCTGTCTTCTACTTGACCCTTTAATTTTATGCAAAAGCTCCATAAAAAGCTGTGATGCAACCACTTTACAGAAAATCTGAAGAAATCTCAAAAAAATCTATAGAAATGCTTCCAAGAATCTGGAGAACCGTTCATCAAGACATCCTTTAAAAATTACAAGAACGTCTGGCTCTTCGGACGTAAAGAATTATAAAACAAATGCTCAACCCCATTGTACAAACATATGAAATAAGACATCTGCTGTTTTAGAGACTTGATGTTTGTTTCCACTGAGGAAAACGGCTACAAAAGAGTTCTGAGAACATGACTGAAATCAGTATTCAAAGCTGATTTGTTTTCCTTTTGTTAGAAGCACAGACAGTGCTAATGAGAACGTAATACCAAAGAGTTTTTTTTATCTCTCAAAGCTTACATCATTACAGGTTAGTGATTTCCCCCTAATAGCTGCAAATCTTCAAGGCCAAAGTGGAAACAGCAATTACGACTAACGTTTAGAGGTTGTTCTAACATCAATGAAGGGCTTTGCCCACTTCTTTTCTTCACATCTCACTTTTTGCTGCTAATATGTTTTGAAAGTGACTTCGAATACGTTCAAATGACTAATAGGTGTTGCACTCAGTCATAATTAAGATCATGCAATCAAAGGGAGTCTTAAAATGAATTTATTGGTAATTGACCCTAGAGAATCTCAAAAATGTATAGAAATGCAATCTTTAACATGAGTACATTTGTCAATGATAAAAAAAGAAATGATGTATTTTAACAAAGTCACTGTTAACATGCATGGTTCACCATCAGAGAACTGCTGCAAACAGAGGCATCAGGATGTCACCAAATCTCCATGACAACCATTCACTGCTAACCCCAGTAGTAATGGCAGACATATTTTTGTGGTTATACCATCACAAATGTAAACATGCTGAGTTGATGCGTGGAGCATTATGGAACTTTTGGCCATACGTTAATGGCCAAAAGGATTTTTCTCCATTTTTACAATGCATGGTAATCCTGCTGCAATAAAAAATATATGTCTAAAGAATTTTTATATATATTTATGAGGGAAGCCAATAAATTTGTCTACGTGTGCATATAATGTGACACAAAAAAATGAGCAGGAATGCAAATACTGACTGACCTGGACCCGTCTTATTCAGAGAGAAGTCAGAGCAGGCAGGCTTTCAGGAGGAGTGGAAGTGATGATGAAATGAGAGTGGTGATAAACAGCTGGAATGAAGATGGAATAAAACAGAGGCAGCAGATGAATGAGGTGGGAAAACAATGGATTATCTTATTCATGCAGTCCTGTGCGCACACACACACACACAGGTAATTATAATACACGAGGGTGATACGGACATCTTACACATGGGATGAGCTGTGGAGGAGCAGTAAATAAATTTTTTATAATACCAGATTATAGTGGATGTATTTAGGAAAGATAGGACCATGTGTGAGGAAGCATATCTCAAACTTCTCAGGCTATCCTCCTTTAGAAGTAGAAATTGTTGCACTCTTCCTCTGGTGCTGTAAAAAATATATACATATATTTCATTTGCACCTAAATTAATTTTGTGATTTATTAAAGGGAATATAGGCATTTGCAAATTTCACCATTTGGGTCTCTGCTGCCTCTATAAACACTCCGAACATGAATAAAAACCATCCATTTTTTGCTGTTTGAAATCTTGTGCTTCTATGAGCGCTATTGAAAAACAACCTTATTATGTCTTCACAATAAGGTCAAAACCCACCACCAATTCCAAATCCATGCCATTCTCATGTGTGGCAAACCTGCAGCTTAGGAACAAGATGGGGGGGCGTGGTCAGCACCCGCTAATTTGCATAACATAGACAGAGTCCTCTAAACAGCTCATTCTGAAAGGGACTGGAATAGTCAAGAATTGAGCTGCTGAGATTGCTTGATGTAAGAGTGATTTTGTGCAAATAACTTAATAACATGTTTTCTACAGACCTGAGACCTAACTTATTCAGAAATAATCATAATATGTCCCCTTTAATGTCTGCACCTTTAATTATTTTGTTTAATATACAGTACACTGGTGTGGCTCTTGGCCAGTTCTCCCTCCAAAAGAAATTTCATCTCTGTGTTTTATTGTTATAAAATAATGGTTAAATAAAAAAATAAATAGAAAAAAAACGTTCTTTATTCGACAACTACAAATTTTTGATAATCAATAAAAAATTTCATACAAATATAAAATTAAAAGTGCTGTCAACTACGGTTAAAGCTGCTATATCAAATCTGCAGAACAAACTAGCTTTTCAACATAAACAGTCACAGAACTCTCACCCCTCCCGTTGGCTATCATCCTTAAGCCACGCCCCCCTGATTTGGGAACACGCATTGCCACAGTATCATCAGTTGTAATATTTTATCTTCTCAAAGTAACATGGTTTTAGACAAATCTGAGCGTGTGTCTCTACCAGAGGAAACACTGGATAGTTTTGTTCTGGTAGAAGCTGAGATTGTTGATAAAGTTTTCTCCGCCCATCACATGTGTTTTGGACCCAATTCTCACTTCATTTTTTCAGCCATTTTATGGCTTTCCTGTCACCTTTAAAGGGGCGGTAGTGAGGCCCCTGCTAAAGAAGAGCAACTTAGATTTTAATGGTTTTAACAACTTTTGACCAGTATCTAACTTACCAATTCCAAGCAAAATCTTAGAAAAGCCTGTTTTATTTCAACTTAATGATTTTATTAACGTTCATAATGTTCTAGAGAAATTTCAGTCTGGTTTTAGGGTGAACCACAGCACAGAGACGGCCCTTCTGGAGATTTTAAATGATTTTAGATTAAACTATGATGCCCAGAAGGTGACAGTGTTGGTTCTACTAGATCTAAGCGCTGCCTTTGATACAGTGGACCACACTATTCTTTTAACCCGTTTAAAACAGATCGGTCTCTCTGGTGATGTTCACAAATGGTTTACATCCTATCTCTGCCGGGACTTTTATGGTAAGCTTAGATACCTGCTCCGCTAAGGTCCACAAGATTACATGTGGTGTGCCCCAGGGTTCGATTTTAGGCCCAGTGCTTTTTAACCTTTATCTGCTCCCTCTTGGCAGCGTCATCAGAAGACATGGAGTTAACTTTCACAGTTATGCTGATGATACAAAGCTGTACATCTCCATGTCTCCCGACGACACAATGGATGCATTTTTTAACGGAATTTTAGACATTAAATCCTGGATGGCAGAAAACTTTCTCCAGCTCAACCAGGACAAAACTGAAGTTTTAGTCATCGGTCCTGAGGCTCAGAGAGAGAAACTTTTACCAAAACTACAATCACTGTATTTTAATCCTTCTTTACAAGTGAAGAACCTGGGTGTGATTTTTGACTCTGAGCTGACTTTTATCCCCCATATTAAAAACATTATTAAAATAGGTTTTTATCATCTTATGAACATTACCAGAGTCCGCCCCATTCTCTCTTTGACCAACACGGAGACGCTGATGCTTTTATCTCCAGTAGGATTGATTACTGTAATGCCCTGCTTTCTGGTCTCCCCAAAAAGAGTATCCCAGGTTCAGCTTCTACAAAATTCAGCAGCACGTGTCCTGATGAAGACCAGGAGGCGGGAACACAATACACCTGTCCTAAAATCATTGCATTGTCTCCCCGTATGTTTTAGGATTGATTTTAAGGAATATTAATGGTTTTAACGTGTCTTAATGGTCTTGGGCCTTCTTATCTTTCAGAACTGTTTTTACCTAATGAACCTTCGTGGTCTCTGTGCTCCTCTGGCAGCCGTCTCCTTGTCACCCCTAAAGTCAGGTCACACACTCATGGCGATGCATCTTTCCACTGTTATGGCCCTCACCTCTGGAACAGGCTTATCCACTGTTTATTTTTGTATTTTAACCTGCTATTTTAATCTTCCTTCCAGTGTTTCCTCTATGCGAGCCCTCCTCTCTGGAGTGGTGGTTGACTGTAGGTGCCAGGTAGCGCTTGGGTGGAGGTGGGGGTCTCGGCCTTGCCTCCACTGGGCGCCCTGTGTGCCTCGGCTCCTGCCAGATGACTCCTTTGATTGCGCTTCCTTACCTTACCTGGCTCATATGTATTCGGCCCAATTTCCTTATGAATGTTGCTCTTGAGTGTGTGTGTGCTTATGGGGGTTGGGTCTGGGGGTAGGGGGCTATAAATGTGATCATGCTTCTAAATCTGTGGGGGAGGGATGGGAATGTGGTTTATATAGGGTCATTTTAATCTGTAAAGCACTTTGAGTTGCTTGAGTTAAATAAAGGTTGATTTATTTTGATGAAGTTTAAGTAGTAGCAGCCGGCTGTTTCTCCTTCTCTGACATTATTGAGCAGAGAACTTCTCACACCAATGCTGTTCTGTTGCAAAATGTGGGAGCGGTCCAATCGTTGGTTTCAAATCATGACATGTTATTGGCTGAGGTTTTTAGACAAATGCGACAGAACCACTTAATTATTTTTATTATTATTATTATTTTTTATCTACACAAAATATTTGTAGCTATTCTATGTTAGAATGGTGTTTAGAAGCATGAAAACAAATGTTTTAAGCTAGCTTATTTTGCAGATTTGCAAACACACACAAAACATCTAATTTTAGATTTTTATTGACTGCAGCGATTCTATTTCTACTGTAAATGTTTTTTGCGTTTTTTATTACTGATACTGTGTTAAAGGCAAACCAATCACAAATGTTTGTTTTTGAGCAAATAATCCTAAATGTTTTGTCTTTTTGCTCTCTGTGTTTGAAGCTTTGCCTGTTTTATCTTTCATCCATCTTATTTGCCTCAAATCTAAAGATGTCCTTATCTCACAATGAGTTTAGAACATTTATGCCCCAGCACCCATAGGGCTGCATAGGATGAACAACGTGATTGCATATCAGTTCATGTTGGTGCCAGCAGTGAGAGCAGTATAAACCCATCTCCACCATTCTCATTCTAATAGATCCTCTCTGATTTAAGGCAGCACTTCCTGTTAGCAAACACCTTTTCAGTTTTTCAGAATTACGTTAGAATAAATTAAGTTGCTCCCCTACCACCATCATCACTTTGAGTCATTATAAGACTGATGAATAATGAAGTGGGCCCACTGAGCTGTGATAATTTCCGTTTTGCCACTATGCAAATATGCTTTGTAGATGATTATTACAACATAAAATGAGGTACAACATTAAAGGCTAACCAGCTGTTCAGTCTGCAGCATTTCTACAGCATTTCCATCACCAATAACAAAAGCTGGAATCTCAATGATGGTTGCACTTATTGGACAAAGATGGCTTGCTGTGGTATTGATTGCACTAACAGATCGTCCTAGAAGCCTCTACTCCTTTTTTTAAGTAAGTTAAATTATATTTCTGCTGTGCATTTAAGATAACGCTGCTTGGTCAAAAATGGGTTGAAACAATCACATTTCTGCTTTACTTTACATATTGATTATTAAAATTTGTTTTAATTAAAATTCACATAGTTTTGGTGGTCATAAATACAGTACAGTAATATTATATTTACAAAATACAAACGATAAAAATGTTCAATCTTGTGAAAAGTTATCCCCTGAGCCCTAATCTCAACAGTCCGCTGATTTGAACACGAGTATGCCACACAGTATTCAGGCATCTTGTAATAACTGCTGCTGTTATGGTGGCGTAGGTACCAGGTCTGCTCGGGGGTCCTGCTCTTGCCGAAAACGTCACACTACGGCAACGCCACTCTGACACACTACATTGCCCCCCATTTTTAACCCTGTCAAGCACTATATGGTGAAATGTAAAAGAGTCACAAATGTTAATAACAGGTCCTGTGGGGATCATCGAGAAAACGTGACATCTTTTCTGGTACTGCTCTTCCATCATGGGCTTTGGAAAGAGTTTAGCAGGTTGTCATTAACCGTATTTTGACAGATTTTCCCTTACGATGGAAAAATGTTTTATTCTGTTTTTTTTTTTTAGAAACCCAAAAAGATGACAAATGTTTAACTATAGGCCTACATAAAATCAATATCAGACTACCAAGAAAAATGCTCTCAAAACAATTCATTTACGTACATTTTTGCATGTACAGTATTTATATAACACCCCTGGCTGTTTGTATCTGTTGAATTCTTCTGTGTACTTCATTTGTTCGTGTGCTGTATACTTGCCATTTGTTCAATAAAGTTCTTTTAAAAAATGCACAGTACCTCAACATGCTAACGTTCAGCCAATCATGTAGTGTAATGTTAGTGTTCAGCCAATCATGTAACATGACCTAATAATTAGGCGCAGGCCCCGAGCAGATCTGGCACCTACAGTGGAAGTCTGCGAATGGGAATACCGGCCGCATATCTTGCCTCAGAGCAGCCAATGCGGGGTCTATTCTTTATATATGTCTATGGTGGGAACCACCCAATGGGCTTCAGTTCAGCTCTTCAGAACCCTACGGGTGACATCACGGAAACTCCATCTTATATATACAATATATTGCAGAGACGCACTCTGCTCTCTCCTGCTCTATCCAGCCTTACAGTGGGCAATCCCAAACCAAGGTGGGTGGGATCATGAATTCTAATTTTCTCTGTGACGTAGAAGAAACTGGGTTTTTCTGACTCGCTCGCTTTTGCCCTCTGTTTCCCTTCTGTGGCTAAGGCAGGCAATGGAGAGCGACTCAAAGTAACTCAAAGAGACCAACCATATTTCATAAAGAATAAGTATTACATGCTTTTTCAGTGAATAAGACCTTTAATTCAAAGAATAGGAAATCGTGGCTGTCATTTACTATTAATACACCCACCCACCCGCCCCGGTCAAATAAATAACTATTGTCTCCAGGCCTGAAATGCATTGTTTTCAGGCTTACTCTAGATAAATCCATCTACTATCCCTGAAGTGGGTCCCAGCTGTCAATTACAGCCACATTTAATGATTTATTACACGCCACAAACACCGAACAGGGAACCATGCTTCACACGCAAAATCCTTCATGGTGTCAAAGTGATTGATGATGTCATGACGGGAATGATTGGAGGCTACAGTGTGAATAATCCCTAAAACCTTTAGACTGGTTTCAGTTTATGTGTCTCTTTCTTTTCAATGCTAAAATTATTCTAAAATGGAGTTTTAGATGTACAGTAAGCTCATCAAAACATTTTTTTTTCAATTATTCTATTCAATAAGTGAAACTTATTTCATATAGATTCATTACACAAAGAGTGATCAAGTATTTCCTCTTATTTGGTTTGATGACCACAACTTACAGCCAAGAAAAACCCAGAATCAGTGAAACAGCGTTAAAGTGACTAATAAAGCATGTGTTAGCAACTTCCACAGTCGCTGGAGGCTTGTCTATTTGTATGACGCGCTTTCCGCTTCATAAATTACGCACAGAGCTCACTTGCGTTTCTCCGTTTATTTGTGACTTTCATGACTATGACACATTGGGACAGTAGCACTGGTGGTATAAACGTACATTACTGAGCGTATGACTTAAGCTGAGCATATGATACACAAGCTGAGCGGGCTACAAAAATGATGGCTACCCAGCCCTCCTCTCCCTGGCAAAAACACCTGGGTAAGTGACTGACAATCCATTTTGACAGCTTGACCCGTCATCACTATCACCCACGCGACCCATGCTCCATGTCACCATGACAACTAAAACAAACAAACAAATAAACCAGTGAGCAGTGCCAAAAATAATATTTGTGGCACCTACAAAACAAATGATTTTACTACATAAATGTTGGATGACTGAAAGGTAGATTTATGTAATGTAAAATATATTTTCAACATTTAGTCGGGGCTTTTCCTTCTCCAGTGCAGCTGTGCGGCTGAGGAGGTCCAGTGATATCAGTGCACTGAGATCAGAGTCAGGCTCGATGATCAAGATCTGATCCAATCCAATCTGTTCTAATTCCATATTGATATGGGTCAGTGCTATTAAAAACGTTTTTTAGAGTTGTTACCTTAATTACTTGACTGTAATTCAATAACACAAAACTTGGTGGGGTTACAGCTCACCAGGGGAAACTGTATTAAACCCTTTCAGCCCTAAGCCTTAAAATGGCCCTCTGAACTTTTCCTCCTATTTTAGTTGTAAAAAAGGCAAGCAATGTTAAACGATTAAATACATTTTTGGATGTATGAATCAATTTTTAGGGATTTTATATAAAAATGTATTCAGAATCAAAGAATCAATTCTTTCAACACAGAACTAGTCTTATGCAATATCCAAATTTTCTATATAACTAAACTGAGTTTTTCTCAGCTGTAAGCCATAATCATCAGCATTCAAAGAAATGAGAACTTAAAAAATATTACTTGTTGTGTTATAAATCTATATAATATATAAGCTTCATATTTTATATTGAATTACAGAAAAAAATGGCACTTTTGGATGATTTATTATCGATGTGAACCTGCAAACGCTCCCTCTCTCACTTACTTACTGTTTCACAACAGTTACAGAAGCTAAAAGAGCAGAATGGGTGTTTACAGTGTTTATTTCCTTGTAAATATCAGTGGAGTATGTTGAAGTTGGTAAAATGAATCTTACCCAAAGGAACCCTTGCAGCACTCGCATCAGGGTTGATCCAGAAAGACAGCCAGGAAAGGACCACTATAAGCAGCGTGGGGGCATAAACTCCCATCATGTAGAAGCCTACTTGTCTCCGTAGGGTGAAGATAACCTCTACACAAGTGTAATACCCTATATAGAGAAGAAGAAAACGCTCAAACATCACAAGTTTTTTATTTAAACATCAGATATATAATGGTTTAAAGAAGGCACGGTAAACAGTGAGTGGAGGAACAGAGTATAATGATCCAATAAACAGGGGTGATCCTCGGGTAAAAACTGTGACAAGAATTCTTAATGAGACCCAGACTAATGCAGATGGTGGTTTACAAATTCTGCAAATTAAATCAGGATTTTGGTCCATTCTTACATTCATCACTGTGAAAATATCCAGTTGTATAAATGAAACACAAAAGTATGAACTATTTTATCCATAAAATTTACATTAGGCTTTAAAAATGAACAGCTGAAAGTTTGATCTGTGATTTTAGCCCAGGAGCAAAGAGGTTGAATAAAGCTGAAGTAATATTTAAAGAACTCAGGATCCTCACTAGCTTTTATATAAAGGCTGACTGTGTCACGAAGCAGGCTCAAACCAGCTGAACAGAGATGATCTTTATAGGTAGCCATGGTAACCAGGTAAAAGCCTGACTCATCAAGAGCTGGGCTTCTCAGGGGAAGAGCAGAGAGACAAGAGTCAGCTTTGCATGCAACAGGCGATAAACTGCAGGCATCATTTTCAAGGAAACAACACGGATTAATTCATTGAAACTAAATAGTTTTGCAGAAATTCAAACTTCCATGTCAGTGAGCAGACAGGTGGGGTCCTGGTTTGATGTCGTTTGATGCAGAGTTTCATTTTCTGTCCCACATCCACTTAAAGCTGCTGTCCGGAGTATTTGAGGGAGAGAGAGAGTTTTTTTGAATCCCACTACCAAGGCCCCTCCCAAAACATCGCTCCACCTTAACAATTGTGCTACCCGATCCAATAGTTCAAAAAGACCTGAAACACTTGCTGAATCTGTGGTGTGTTTTGGAGGTGAGTAGCAATCCCTAGCGAGCAAGTAAGTGATCTAGAGAACAAGTGATTGACGTCGCGGTAAAGCGGGCTACCCATTTGCAGAGGCTGTAGTCCTCGACGCGGCTGTCCCGGGATCGATTCCCAATCCCTTTCATGTATTTTTCATGTCTCAGCCAAAGAAAAAAACCAAAAAACTAATAAATATATATATAAACATTTATATGTAAACAAGGCATGAGTTTCAGGACAGTTTATTCATCAATAGCCTACTCTACAGTTGTACCTTTACAGTGCTAATGCTAGACAAACAAACCGCATTTACCAATTGAAAAAACACACCGAGCGCTTGGACGTCGAGGTGAAGGCGGTTGTTTAATGGAGACATACCATCTTGATGGCGACCCTGCTAATTCTTGTTTGCCAGAACTGAAGCGCCGGCTCGAATGTCACAGTCAAAGTAAAAATGCGTCGCTACGAGAAGCTATTGAAAAATGGCAGAGATGTATTTCAGTGAAAATGCAGGTTTATCCCTGAGTGAGTGGATGGTGGTGAAATATTTGTGAACTGAAAAATAAAGGACTCGCTAGCCAAAAAACACCTGTTACACCCGTTACCATGACAACACCTGACAGCGGCTGGTCCACAAAGTTACTAATTCCACTGTGAGTAAGTCTAAGTTGCAGAAGGTTCATTTTACATATAAAATATTTGTAGTTTGTGGTTTTTGTACCTCGTTGTCAAGAATGATTGCGTTTTATATATTTATTATGCCATTTTCCTTTCTCATTATTTTATGATTTGTTTCTCATAACTTTCTCCGACATCCGACCTCGGTATCTAGAGTCCGATTTGAACGACCCCCAACAGCAGAAATCATTTCCTTCCTGTTTGAACTTTGTGACGATCGGAGCGACTCAGAATCATAGGCACCCATGCAAAATACGTACTTTTTTGTCTAGGGCTGCCTCCCAGAATGCGTTGTGAGGTTACCCAGCTTTAGTCCGTGAGGCAGACACTGTGTTTGCTTTTAAGGCCAGGCTTAAAACTTTCCTTTTTGATAAAGCTTATAGTTAGAGTGGCTAAGGTCATCCTGAGCTATCTCTGTAGTTATGCTGCTATAGGCTTAGACTGCTGGAGGACAGACTTACCACTTTTCTTCACTCTGCTACTTCCTTTTCTACTACGACTCTCCAGTTGTATTACAGTACATTCTGTTATTTCTGAGCCTGGTTCTGTTGGAGGTTTCTTCCTGTTAAAGGGGAGTTTTTCCTCTCCACCGTCGCTACATGCTTGCTCAGTATGAGGAATTGCTGAAGGATTGCTGTGGTTGGAAAGTCTGCATCAACGGGGCCCAACCTCACGCCAATGACTGACGCAATCTGCTGGGATTCCTTAAATAGGAAACTTTTTAACTGATTGGAATGTTTGTATAAATGTATTGAAATGACTTCTTGTTAAGATGACATCTGTTGTGAATTGGCGCTATAGAAATAAACTGAATTGAACTGAATTGAATTACGTGACGATCTATTTTTAGCTACTGTGAAGGGCGCTATTGGCAAGCGGGTTGATTCAAGGTGGTGTTCATACTAAAAGCCACTAGATGTCATCCCAGAGGACTGTGTTAGAAAGCTTCAAGCAATTAACCGTTTATTGATAAAAGCATCAGTGCTTCAGAAAGCTTCATTTGGCCATCACTAATTTAAGAGGTGAGCGACTTCTCTATGACCAATATGGCGACTGTAAACAGGAGCAACCTGTGTGCACTGCCCTACATAAGTTGCCAGCCTACAAGGCGGAAACTCGAATTCTGTTGTTCTCCGGACTCCAGCTTTAAGCCACTACAGCAACACTAACCTTTTTTTCTTTCCTTGGAGTTTTTGTATTTTTTTTACTTTGCAATAATAACAATGAATAATTAGAGGAAGAGTAATTATTATTGCAGCAAAAACAAAGCTATAACTTGCTGATCTATTAATTAACAAAAATGTTACCTGAGATGAAACACAAGCAGCAAACATGATTAAATTAGCTATAAATGATGACTTCGCTATCATAACTTTTAAGCTATGTACAGTGGTTCACCAAGTCTACACTCCCCATTTAAATCTCCAAGGCCCTTATTTATCAAATGTTCGTAGAAACTGTCCAACATTCTATCCTATGAATGAAATTTAGAATGTTTACACAACCAGTCAAATTTATCAAATATGCAGTGGCCACTAGGTGCTGGTGGCCGTTCAGTCATTTGCATCCCGAAACACCCTCAATTTGTTCAAACCAAATCCTCTATGCATGAAGTCATTGTGTTCTTCCCGAAAATAATGGCCAAGAGAGCCAAAAAAGCCATTTCAGTGACACCGAGATGGCGGTGAAACATAAGTGGGGGGAAAAAAAGAGTCATGATGAACAGACTTTTTAAATTATCATAGTTAACGCAAATTCATTTTAACAGCCATAGTTTTTGCCCTCTGTTATCAGCGGATCCTCTGCTTCATGTCCCCCCCCCTCCAGTTATATTCCTGCTGCAGAAATAAAAGTATTAACTTATTTGAACAATTAAATCAGTTAAATTTGTAAGGAACATTGCTGTTTGGTTCTATCAGCTCAGGGGGAACCGAAAAAGAATACTGCCTAAGAGAAAGTGACAGAGGCAGTAAATGTGGTCTGGACACTTCTACCGGGGGTGAACAGATCACCACATTTGACCCGCGTGTGGCAAGCGTTGTTGGAGACGCTGCTTTGGCTGGCATCATTACTCATGGAGACAGAGACAACCTGCTGCACCGACAAGCAGGAGCATCCAGTTTCCACGGTACAGTTTGCACACCTTTTATTTAGAAGTGGAACAACCTCCTTTTAAACTGAAACGCTTGATGTGAAATGTAAAAGAATAATCAAATATGTAACAAAATGTTTGCAGATATGTGCACACCCTTAGACAAATACTTCCAGGAAGCACCTTTAAATTCAGCTTCAGTATTCACTTCATTGACTTTAAGCCTCCTCTCAGTTCTGGTGAATCTGATACTTGAAACTTGCAGAGCTCAGATGCATATGTTTACAAACTACATTCTGCTTCCTCTTTTTTGTATATGAAAAAAATGTATCTAATATAAAAACATCACCTGTTCCTTCATAGAATTTGGTGCAGTTTCCATAATCAATGTCTTCTTGTCTGATGTCAAACTGTGGAAGAGCGATAGCCTCCATTTGTACAGGGTCTCCTGTCTGCCACATGAACTGCAGGTCATCGGTTGTGTAGCCAACTGGAAAATCAAGGTGCAAGGCAAATGCACAGATATGAAAACATAGAGGCATGTTAAAAATACTAAAGAAGAATATTAGAAACAATCTAGAGCAGCTTGGTTTGGCACTGCATCCAGCTCTAACTTGCTGGATACTAGACAAAATACCATCACTAAAATAAAGCTCATTTAGCTGTGATGCAAATCTATCTAACATCTCTCAGAGTCTTCTGGGTGCTTACAAGCTAAGGAATCAAATATTAAGGTGTTTTTGTTAAACGTACAGCTTTCAAGTTGCATTTTACACCTCTGCGTATCCATTGGAAACAGAGTCAGATCCAACGGGCAAGACAGCGTGATGGACAACCTGGAAGGAGATGAAAACAAGTCGGTTTTAGTTTCACAAGCTGCGTCAGTCTGTCTGTATATCCACATCCAATCACATACAAGCCTGGGTTGTATAAAACTGGTATAAACCTCGGCACTTAAATGGTTTCACTGGATTACGTCGTATGAACACCGAACAAATGCTACGCCTTTCAAGAGTTGTGTTTTTTCTGGGTTCAGGCTTGAAGCCTCCAGATTCAATTATAACAAAACAACAGGAATTCAGCTTAACATATATAAAGCTTGTAATGTAATAAAATATTTAAAACATATGATCAGCGGTCACATGTATACATTTCAACTTAGTCCTGTTCATAAACGAGCTGATAGAAAGATGCAAAAATCGGTGGACTGGTTATCATATTATTTTTCCCTTTTTTTCACAAAATCAAATAAAAAAAGATAAAAACTTAAATCAAATTTCAGTGGGAGTGTATTAAAATGCATTTAGAAATTTATTTGGTGGATTTATTTTAGAAGGAATGAAAGCTGCTATGGCAAATCTGCAAAACAAGCTAGCTTAAAACGTTTTTTTCATGCCTCTTAACAACGTTCTAACATAGTATAGCTATTAAAAAAAATTATAATAATTTTGTTTTTCTGTCGCATTTACGGCTCGGTCCGAAACCAACGATTGGACCACCCGGTTGTCTGTCTCACCGGACAAGCGTACTTCCGCATTTACCTGGGTCCTCCACTCATTACGCGCTCCAGCATTTTGTAGCAGAACACCACTGCTGTGAGAGGTTCTCCGCTCAATAATGTCAGAGAAGGAGAAACCAGCCGGCTGCTACAAAAATGAATGATTTATGTTAGTTATTCGTCTTTATATAGTTAATTTTTCACTTACAGGTGATTCTGCCATATTACCTCACGAAAACTGGTTCTGGTGTTTTGAGCTTTCTCGTTTATTGTGTCAATGATTGTTCCCATATCAGGGGGGCCGTGGCCTAGTGATGATAGCCGACGGGAGGGTGAGAGTTCTGTGACTGTGAAAAGCTAGCTTGTTCTGCAGATTTGATAAAGAAATGATTAGGGAAAAAAGGAAAACAAAAAATTCTCTAAATGGGAACCTGGCCAGGATAAAAATCCTGTGAGGAAATAAACTAATATAATAAGTCAGGTAATACAAGTACCTCATACTGATGAGCACATCTCCGTTACGGAAGATGAAGAGGAGGATGTTCTCTTGGGTCACGTCATGAAAGTTTGCACTCTTCTCATTAGCGAAGAACAGGTCAGGCTTCCAGAGACATTTGAACATCTTGGGATCGACTGTGAGCGAGTCTGACTTGAAGTCCTGCGGTAACTTGAGCCTAGGGTCATTCCAACGCTGCCGCAGGAAGATGTTCACTCTGTAATCCTGTCAGGTTTGACAGCATACAAGTTCAAACATGGTTGCATTTCAACTAAACACTTCTGGACACGAGCTGGTTATTTTCAGAGGCATAACTCAATGAAGTGCAGTCAATGAGTCACTCTTCAACATCAGAAAAAAAAGAACGTAAGCTTGTAAGCTTTAAACAAGCAGGTGTTTTACAGCCTAATGACTGACAATGCAGTGCGCTCCGTTAGTCTTGCATTCAAAGCATAAAAAAAAGAAGTTATTTTCACTCTCTGATATCATATAACTGTTACGTCTTCTGATTGCATATCCATGATATTAGTTTTTCTCTGAAGTTAAACTAAAACAAGCCACGACGCAAAGTGAGCTTTTACGACTGAAGCTCAAACATGATGAGACTTAAAGAGCTGCAGAGGACAGAGGTCAGATGTTATCAACACACCAACAACCCTAAAGCCATTTAGGGAGCTTACTGGGGAAATCTCCACATTCTTGCTGGTCTTCTGCTAAACTAGGCTGTTCATTGATCTTGTGAAAAATTGCCTTTGAAGGTGAAGATGGGTGAAATGTTAATATATCAAAATTTCCAACACATCACTTTTCTGTAAATAAAAATATTTATTTTTGCTTAAAATGAACTTGTATCACCTGTCTTTATATTATTTCAACATTTGTTCGATTACTTTGCTATTTAAGTAGTATTTGTTGATGCTGTAGTGTCTGGGTAATGAGTCGTCTGACAAGTAACTGTTAGCTCCAAGCGCTGAAGAGCAGGAGGTTCATGAAGTTACTGATGTACCTGCACAACTGTGTCAAACCAAAAGCTTTTAGTCATGAAAATCCCCTGTTCCTCTGCAGCTCTTACGTTACACCGGCTCATTGTTCCTGAACCAGAGTGTAGAAGAAAAGAATCCATCCAGCTGATAGGTAGCAGCCAGAACCCCCCGAGAAAATGCACTAAATAACTGATCAGCATCAGTGTTGAAAAGATGAATCTTAAGAGGAAAACCTTCCTGATCCTCCCAGGGATGGACAATCTAATAAAGAGAAGAACAGAATCAATTCCTCACTGGCCTATGAAGTCCACACTTTAACCTGATTAAAACGATGTGGAGGGACCTTCAGAGAGCTGAGCAGAAAAACGACCTTGAACTAAAGCAACGTTGGAAAGAAGAGTAGGAGCAACGATGTGAGGAACTGATGGAGTCTGACAAAACCACTGCTGAGTCTTCTCCTGGTGAACGAGGTTCTAAAAGCTGCTGAACATTCACACGCTGATGGAGCGTGTGAATGAATGAATGTGGTGTAACGCTCTGTGTGGTCGTCTGACTGAAAAAAGCGCTATACAAATGTAGGCCATTAACCATTCTACATGCAACTGAAGAAGGTTCTACATCCTGTTAAATGAGGTTCTACAGGATACTGAAGGAGGTTCTACAGGTATTGGATCATACAGAAACTATTTGATCTATAGCATTTCCTCACTTGGAACACAGAAGCTGGCACACACAATTATTACTGCAGAGAAACTTCACCTTGTCTCATCTCAGAGACCTTCATCAGAAGGTTCTGTTTAGAGCAGCTTTTAGACATAAACTGGTTTTACTGAGTCACATGTGAACCCTCCCACAAACCAACAGAGATGTTGTAGAAGATCAGATTCAGCAGATGACTCTGGACAGCCAAGGTGCCAAATGATGTAAGCTGGTTCATTCAAAGCCCCTTGTTATTATAAGACTGATCAGAAATCTTCCAGAGTTTGTTAAAGTCAGTGGGCTGTTGTTATCGGGAACTAAAAAGAGGCTTTATTTCCTAAGGGTATTAATATTAGCAAAATAATGGAAATTCTACTGAAATCCAGAAAACCTCATTGCATTTACAGTGTCTTATAAGACTTGATAAATCCAGCCTGACTATCCATACATTTTCTGTTGGAAAACATTTCAGCAGTGCGATGGTAGCCTGAGGTCCATTTGCTCCACATTGAGAGAGCAAGCTGTCATTTGCACGCCGCCCTAATTTTAGACTCCAGTGTCTGTCCAGTTCCACAAGGAGCTTCTGCTGGGGTTTTTTTTCTTCCTGTCTGAGATGCAAGCCAATTCCCACACCTTATTCTTCCTGAAATCCAGACAAGGAAATATATCTTCCTTCTGGCTCAGTGTCAAGCTGAAAGAGCGACATTCGATTCCAGGGAGATTTAACACGGCTCTGTGTTGTAATCAGCGAGGAAAACTCAAGCTGGGAGGCAGTAAAAACAGCTGCAATTTATTCTGTCTCAACAGCATCAACATCATTTTCTACAGAGGTGTACACAATCTTGAAGTGAAAATTGGTGCATTAAATACTGCAGACGTGCAGCGTGCCAGCCTGAGGAAGGTGTAAATGATGAGGGATGGTTTTCAGAGATCAAACGCCCCAAGGAGTGATACATTGAGGGGGGAGAGGTGACCAGCTGTTATTTCTTTCTCCTCCACGAATCGTTTCAAACCTTCTTAACTTTCAGTGTCTTTGAGCAACCCAGGGGAGGGAGAAAAAACACATCTGGGACTCCTGCCTCTTTCTCCTTCGTTGCCATTTTCTTGGCTCGTGTTCCTATTTCTTACACCTGTTCTTTTCTTGTTTCACCTTCCTCTCATCTTTGGGTGGATATTGGGTGAAGAGATGTCCACAACCCAAGAAATTAATTGATCAATAATTTGTGATCATGAAAAGAAGATTTTCTAAATAAATTCAATCAAAACATAAGCTACCTATCCTCCTTGTTCTTCCCTCTCTCTCGCATTGACCCCTGAGGATAGCTACTAAGCCCTCCCACAAATTTGCACTGATTATGCAGATATACTAAATAGATGGTTTGAAATAATTAAATGTTCTCATAATAAAAAAAAATAATTGAAGAGCAGAATCCTTAATCAAAATTTTAATTCATTATATTTTGAATAATGTATTATTATCTGATTATTAATTTAACAGCTTCATAGTTTTTGTTTAAACTGTTACTGTGCCTCTGTGCTGTTATTGTTGGTGTAACTGAGTCTTTAGCACCCCCTATAGGTGAGTTAGTGTATAGTTTGACAAATAGTGACATCACAGAAAGTAGGAAGTCTATGAACGTTTCCATGGGGTTTGATGACTGACAGTAATCCACATGCATCTGCCTGCCTCCATCCTTCATTTTTTGTGGTATCATCTGTATGTATATAGTTTATTTCTTACTTATCTGAAGTTCTATTATTATATTTTTTACATCAGAGAAGTTAATTCTGTAACTTTAATAAGTTGATGAAGCCACATGTTTAGAGTGCAATCATGGTTTTTCTAAAATGTGAGACAATGTTGATTTAGGTTATGTTACACTGTATAAACTGTGTATAGAAGATTACAACAGTACATGTTGTAATTGTAATTTTGTTATTTTTTTATATGACTCTGAAGCAGGGGTCTTCAGAGTCTTAACGGAGGAGAAGTGTTGAATATTGCTGCCAGTTCCTCTTCAGCACAGTGTAAAGTGGGAAAGACAGTAGAGCCTCATCAGATACATGCAAATAGGTCAAAGATCTGATTGGTTAACCTGAACAGGAAGTTGATCTCTGATCAGCCATCTTTAACTAGAACAGTGTTAGTCCCGCCCACTGTCTGGCACTACTATATTTTATGGGTGGGGCAAACTATGCTCTACCTAAAGGTAAGTGGTCTGAAATTGTTGCTGTGCAGATTACCCAATCAGACATTAGGCTCAACTTTATGAACCACAGCAACAATTTAGATGGTTTCATAATGTGACACCTGGTTTAATAAATATTGAAGAAAAATGACATATAATTTGGGAATCTGTCAGTATTTATTTATTTTTAATCTTTATTTTATTTAGTTAATCCACAATTTGTTTAATAAGCACATATAAAAAAAATTTGATTTAATAATTTTGTGCTTTTATTTTTATACATTTTTAAATATATTTGTTACTAATTATTGAATAATTTGTTTATTTAGTGGATTGTGGCACTTTGGCCCAGCATGCCTCACACCTTGATCTTAGTGAGAGGTTGACAATAAATTAATAATAATAAATAATAAATTGTATTTTATCACATACAGCCTTGAGATGAAATACATTTTTGATTCCACCAACGTGACTCCTCCCCCTTACTGGCTTTATTGTTCGTTCCAACTGCTCTACATCCTCCTTTCCAGACAGGGAAGCCATACACACACACATATATATATATATATATATATATATATATATATATATATATATATATATATATATATATATATATATATATATATATATTTAAGAAACATGAATGAAAACCTTTCAAATATACTTTATATAAAATATAACAGAAAGTCAAATAGGGGATACGTTCAATCTGCAATGCATTCATTATGTGACTGAGCAGTTTAGTATGAATTAGGCCTTTAAATAAGCAGTGCTTTTCTTCCATCTGGGTTAAATAATCCTGAAAATCAGGTGGCTTTCTTTGAATCAAGAAAGCTTCCTTAAAGGTTTTCTGACCGTTCAAAAGTTGGCCCTCCAGCATCCTTGAGTTTAATCTGGTAATTAGCATTCAAACTGCACTTCTTTATCTGCAATTAAGCCATAAGATTAATGAGGCTTCAAAACGTGCCCTATACTTAATGATTTATTTCTAACATTTCTACGACACATCAGGAATCACTTCTTTTCTTCATTCACCCTAAAACACCCAACTTTGTAGTTTTAAAGCTTGTTGTTGACCAGAAGATGCATGGATGATCAATTCAGTCTGACTACAGTGGAAGCAGTGAATTCTCACCATGGTTGTTTCCTGAATAGAGCCAAAGCTGTTGATGAAAATGTTCACTCTGTCCTCCACGGGAATTCCTGGATTCAGAAACAGAGAAGAAGATATTTTAGTATTTAAGCTCTTCTTTGATCATTGTTGGTTTGCAGTAAGATTGAAGCACCATGCGTACAGGTGCATCTAAAAAAACCTGAATATCATTAAAAACTCTAGTCATTTCCATAATTTAGTTCGATACTTACACTCCTACATTATACAGATTCATTACATACAGTGATAAATAACTGTATGTATTTTTGAATAACTTGAATACATAATACAATTCTACATGAGACCAATTAAAAACCAATGAATAAAGACATGCTCTTAATACTTAGTCTGGGCTCCTTTTGCATGAATAACTGCATCAATGCGGCATGGGGGGGGGGCAATCAGCCTGTGGTTCTCTTTAAAATCTTTCACAGATTCTCTATGAAGTTTAGCTCAGGCCAGGTTGTAGGCCAGTCAGGCACAATAGTCGCTTTCGCACTGTAGGAACCTTTTGGAGTTCCTATAGCCTTTTCAGGAACCAGGCCATTTTTTGGCACGTTCGGACATATCGGAACTAGGGACTACGGCCCTCACTTCCTATAACCATTTTAGCTCCTACTCCGAGTCTACTTTTCTGAGTCCCATAGGAACTCAAATATGTAGCTGTTTGGTGATTGGTAGAACTGACAAGCTACGCCCGTTGCCTGATATGAGCTTCTCCTGACTCCACCATTTTTAAAGAGTCCCACAGCAGTGTTTACGAGATTGCAACAACAACAATAACAGAAAAAATGGACAGAGTTGGTGAAGAATGGACGGATGAGGAAGTCAAAGCAACGCGTCACTGTCGCTTGCATCACAAATAGTCCCTATCAAGGTCCCCACTCGTGTGAACTCTAAATGGAAACGTCTCCATGGGGAAGGGTGGTTCCTATAATTAAAATTGAGGCAGTTAGTTCTCAGAATTGCGTTCGTAGAACTGGTATGCCCGAATGCGACAAATACAAAGCAAAGCAAAACATACTTTTATTGAAAGGAGGATTTTAGACATACTCGTCCAGTCCTTTTTTCCATTTAGCCCACGTCAGGTGCTCCTGATGTTTTCTCTGGCTCCGTTCTCACCTGGCCCCAACATCCTGAGTCCCATAAATACAGGTGTGAATAGATCTTCTTCAGAACACCTTCATGGTGGCCAGGGACTCCTTTTTGCATTAATTTGAATCTGAACTCAGGCTGTCCGGAGGCCCATTGAAGGCCCACCCACTGACCTGATGTGACTCCACTCAAGCAGCAAAGTCTGTGGTCCACTAGTCTAAATCACTTACCTGGCTATGTGGAATACTTCAAATATAACGTTTTTTTCATCTAAAGGTTGTACTTGTTGGATTCCCTCTCTGTTAATAAAATACATGTTAAAGGGGCAGTATTATGCAAAATTGACTTTCTGAAGCTTAATATCATGAGAACCTATCTTTCCCTCATTAAAAACATACCTGAAGTGTTGCTCTGACCCATTCACTCATGTTAGAGTAATCTTTGAGTCTCTGCTGGTAGTTCTCGGGGTTGCTGAAACGCCTACTCCCACCTATCCCCGCCTTTTCCACCCATCTCGTCCTCAGACCTTACGTACTCAACCGAGAGCCTCGCCCCTGCAGAGCTCCCCTACCCCTCCCCACCTAACACAACTCCGGCTGAATCCCAGGTGCATTAATTATAACACACCAGCTCCAGCTGCGCGTCTTTTGTGGGATTTTTTTTCCCGACTCCGTGCATGCTGCGATGATGCACGGTATGTGACGAACTGAAGGGGGAGTGTCAGAAAGAGTAGAAGGGTCTTAGAGAGGCACAGGCGAAAATCAAGGCGTCCAATACAGAAGTAAATTTCTTTAAGGTGGATTCGGATATATGACGGACTTTTAAAAGACTTAAGGTGACAATTTTATTGGAGTGTGCTATAGAAGGGTAATATGCGCCTGGAAGAAGCATAACACACCCCCTTTGATACCAGGACCAAGTGGGGCCTCTGGTTCAGGAGTTACTTCACAGAAGGAATCTGGTAGTTTTACTCCATGTCCTGGATACATTTGTGTGTGGCTGTTATTGAAGCACATAATCCAAGCTCTTTGCTTTTCGATCCTCTTAAGACTGCATTTGTCCTGATTTCACATGCACCTTTTCTTACCTTTTTACTTGCACACAGTTTTCCATTAATTTTCTTGAGTAGCTGCTCTGTGAGCAGCTAGCGTCTTTAGCAATGACCTTTAGTGGCTTAATTTGTTTTTGGAAGGCATCAGTTAGGTCAGGTCAGCAGTCTTTCACAGAAATGTTTGATTGGTTCAATGAAATATTAGTTTTCAATGAAATGGAAATTGGGTTTGTTATCATATAAAAATCATAATTACTAAAATTAGCAGAAATAAATGCTTAAGATATATCTTATTCTGTGTGTAATAATGATTAATTTATCAAATATATTGGTGTCAGATTTTGAATTGAACTACTGAGGTAATCTGAAATAAACTGATCGAGGATACTCTAACCTGCTTTAATGCTGTTGTAATTCTGAGAACTATATCCTTTTTTGTTTACACACCTAAAGGTCTTGCTTTAGATTTTTAGGATATTTCCTTTTTAATAAGGTGAAAGACTAAACAATATAAAACAAATAAAAATCTATTTGCATGAGACACCCATCCATTTGTGACACTAAATCTGCAAATGTTTGGGCTGGCATCTCGCTCTGCTTTACCATTTTGCATAAACTAATAAAGCTCCTCATAAAAGTCGACTCCTCACCAAGCTTTGAATAAATAATGTCTTTTGAGGTGTTCACTGGTTGCGTCAAGGAATAAACTTTTCCCTAAAATGAATGCGCATAAAGCAGGGTGTCACAGAGCTCGTATCTTCCTTGCATTTATTAAACAGCTCGAGCTAATTAATATTCCAAAAAACACATTTAGTGTTTTCATGTATATTCTCTATAGGGTATGTGAAAGCAGCTTGCTATTTCAAAGCCGCTGACAAAGCAATACCCAGTGTGAAGCTTAGATATTAATGTGGGAGATTAGGACATGGCTGTTAATGGACAGGGAGCTTTCAGCCTGCTCTGAAATCAAGAGCAGATGTCTGGCTGCTGGACTAGTTACAGGCGTTCAGAGAGGTAGTCCGTCTGCTCACTACGTATCAAAAAACAGAGCCTCAGATACACCCTTGCCAACTTCCAGAGAGTGGAAACTATTTGAAATCCACCTGAAGAATGACAAAACCATCAGTCAGATAGACAAAACGGTCAATAGTCCCTTCTCTGTTGTTCTTATTTTGGCGTGAAGCTGGGTAATACATCTCTGTGATATGAACGGTAGAATATACACATTCAAGACAGCTCCTTCCTGGTCAGTAAGAACTCAAACTAAGACGGGCACACATTAGAATGAAAAGGTCCACTTTAGCTCCAATTCCCACATGGACCGATCCGTAGGGGTTTTATTTCCATTTATAATTAAGACATAGCCAGTGTAAAAAAAAATATAGATTTTAGTCCCCCCCAACAGAACAATCACTTTAAAGCAAAAACTAAACTTTTAGTGTTTTCTGATCAATCAGGTTTGTGATGTTTGATCCTCCATCTGCTGCTATTTTCCTTGACAAATTCATTAAAGACAGGTTTATCACATTTTAAGGATAGAAAATGAAAAGTAAGATCAAATAAGAAATATTTACATGTCAAAGGTCATATTTGAGGCCCAAAATGAAATCTGTTTTCTTCAAAACCCATTTATTCTACCCTTTCTGCAGTTTGCAAGAATGTTGATGTTTTTATTGCTTGTAAAAAAAGAATACCTTCTTTAGATTTCAAGCAAATAGTGATTTGAAACATTTCCATTCATTCAGCCCCAGAGAGTCTGATGATTTATTGTTTAAATAGCTTCATAATTCTGTTTCCATTTGTGACTTTGTTGTTTCTTATACTCAATATAAATATACACTGCTTAAGCACAAGATTATAACCACAGACCGGTGAAGGGAAAACACTGACTGTGTTTGGCACCTAGTAGCAGAAGGGGGTGGTAACAAGTTGCATTAAATTAAGTAGCTTTTGGGGGGGGGAAATATATAAATCTTACAGCATTTTTATTGCACTGCACTTGGTATTGGTAAAATGCGATGACCAGATGACCATGTAAGAGCACAATATAGTCTTACTCATAGTATCACAATATATCGTACCCCCCCCCCAAAAAAACCCCCGAAAACAAATAATATTGTTCGAAATGTTGCGTTTTTAACATGTTTTATGTTTCATGAAAGAAAGAAACAAAGAAAAGACCTGGAGGTGCATATGTATAGTTAGCATACCAAGCATACCAAGAGCTAAGAAAATTTGGAAATAAAATCCAAAGCATGGTGGCTAAAAATGCGATGGAACTTGCCTTTGAAGTTGGGCCTTATTCTGGGATCGTAGCTGATCAGTAACCTGTTCAAGATGTTACTGGTTGAATTTGCGGGGACTCGAGCCAGATCCTCAGACGAAAGCTGTCTGGAAACAAAGAAGACAGAGAGGGAAGTTTAGCAGGTCAAATTCCTGGCAGATGAGCAACACAAATGGACAGCACGCCAACTTCTAACCGCTTTGTGTACTTTTTGATTAAACTACATTCCGAAAGAGGAACCACTTTGGGATTAAAATGGCTTTTAAAATTTGGACCACCCAACAAATGTTAGAGTGAAGCAATGTTTTAAAATGAGAAGTGCTGTTATTCTGAGTTGCTTCCAGATCCTGACTGCTTAGATGACATCGCCTAGGACTGATGGATGCTGTTTTGGGGATCATCGAGGACAAATACCAATGATCAGGGCCTTTGCACACTGTAGAAAATACCTGTATTGTTGCAAAACATACTCAATAAACTGATCATCTTGCCACCAAATCTGTCCACCCAGTACTTTGATACATGTATTATACATAACATGAATTTTCACTTTTTTTTAAAGATCATACTGTCATTCTTTATTTCCAAGTTCTATTCTGATGAAATAAGAAGCAAAACAAGAGTCTCCTAAATATGAGCACATAACAAGGTGGCAGATTTTAGTTATATCAGGCCAAACATGTTCTGTTTCTATATCTTGAATATTACAAGCTATGCCTGAGCAGGATCTGGTAAGGGAGACAAGAGAAAAGCCTCTTCATGGGTGGCAAAGAATTTACCCCTCAAAAAAGCACTTTACATATCAAGAAGTAAACTTTAGGCTCTGAGGATGATTCAAAGTCTTTCACAGGAGTGATCTACAGTGTGTATATGTTATGCTGTTTCCTTGATCAAAGTGAAACCCAAATGTCCCACCCCAAAAAAAACCTCCCTTTCTCCCTATTCTGCTTTAACCAGCTCTTTTGACAGCCTGAAGCACGAGAGCTTAACTAGAACCAAGTGGTTTTCCTGATCCACAGCGGCATCCACAGCATTAAACACAAAATATGTCACCCAGCCTGCACATGCCAGTACACAAACCACATCAAACAGTTTACTCCTTATTTCAGGAAGTTTCAGCTTCGATCCAATTGTCACCATTTAAGGGAACAGAAAGTACAGTGTCTCTGTGAAAAGGAAAATGGACACTCAAGAGATTCTGATCAGAGCCACTATTCATCATGTTTGTAATTTATTTCTAGGATCTGAATCGGATTATTTTCTGTTTAACGTATTACAATAAGTTTGGATTTTGAATGCACATTTGTTAGATATCAAGAAAGCCCTTTGCTCTTTTTGGAACAATCAGAAACACATCATCAATGAATAAAGCGGGAAAATAGTCAAATATGCTTTTTCTGAATCAATCCTATCCATCCATCAACCATCTATACCCACTTGTCCATACAGGATCGTGGGGGAGCTGGTGCCTATCAATAGGCGTGAGCCGGGGTATACCCTGAACAGATCGTCAGGGCAACACAGCACAAACATCCATACCCAGGCACAGTCACTCCTAAGGGCAAGTTAAAGAGATCAGTTAACCTAAATGTTGTGTTTTTGAACAGTGGGAAGAAGCCAGAGTACCCGGAGAGAACCCCCACATGCAAAGGGAGAACATGCAAGCTCCACACAGAAATACCTCAGGCTGAGATTCAAACCTAGTGCCAACAGGTGTAGCAGTCAATTTGTGTGAAACTGAACTATTTAAAACAAAAACAGGTCACATGTATTACGTACGAATAAAGGCATTAAAACAATTCCTGTCCACACTTCGGTCCAGAAGGTGGCGGTAATGCACTTCAAGTTGTTTGCCAACCGCCATAAGGTCAGAAGAAGAAGAAAATACGTGTCTATTAAAGCCGGTGACAAGCCTAGGCATGCTAGTCGCCAGCCTCTCCATGCTTATGGACAGCTGAGGGAGTATGCCATCCAGTGGGTGGCCAGCCTAGGCATGCTAGTCGTTAGCTTCTCCAATGCTAACACAAGTGAGCGGTCTCCTTTTCAGTTGCCAACGCCGGCCTCTCAGTTAGCGATGCCAGCTTATCAATAGTCAGATCATTTGCTGGCTTCGGAATACATATAGCCTCCTGCGACAGGAATGGGTCTTAATTTTGGCGCCAATACCGTGACATAGTTCCCATCGGTGAAGTTTGGGTCTGCCATGCTGTTTACGTGAGGAGCCAGGACTGAAAGCAGCGTGGGTTAAATTGTGGGATAAACAGGGCGGGTCATTCTGTGCATGCTTTAATTGTGTTGAAAAAATTAATCGCGTTGACTCTACAAATTAATTGACTTGCATTAAGGTGTTAATTTTGACAGCCCTAGTTTCAATCATTCTTTAAGATGAGTAATTGGTTTCCCACCTCTAAAACCATGTAATAATTATACTGGCCTCTCTGGGGCCTGTGGCACTGGCATTCAAGCAGCTTTGAGTTTTGGGGCATTTTGAACCTTCGTGGTTCCTGGATTCTGAATGATCATCCTGATTAATTTCTTTTTATCTGAAGGTTTAGGGTAGATCATTCAAACCAGTTGGGTGTGTGTTGACACAGTTGGGTGTTCCAACATCAAGATGATCTTAAACATTTAGAAAAACTAGCTTTGGATGGCTCACATCAAGACTCTGGATTGGTCCTGTTGTGGGAATATGGCACGTACCCACACATTATTCTTTCATGAGAGTAGATGAGGTAATGTGTAATATGATGGAATGTTGAAGGTGATGTGCATGTGGTGATGCTATGAGGTAATCAAGAATGATGAAATATAAAATGTGATGTTATATCTACAATACACAGGGTCTGAAGTCAGAAAGGCTGGCTGAAGCTTAATAATTTTCTAGCTGATAAAGTTAATTCTTGAAGTTGCTAGGAGAACTTCTGTCTCCTATCAAATAGCTCGTGTGTCACAAGGGCACGAAATGGGGCTTAAAAGGAGAGTGTGTTGAGTCGAGAAGCAGAGTGCAGGGAGGTTTTGGAAGGTGCAGTGTCCAGGGGGTGCAGAGTTTCTGGGGAAAAGGCTAAAATATGCAATAATCTGTCTATACTCTCAGAAAACTGTCCAGAGGTATGTATGAACAATAAACTGATCGGCAAAGGCTGCATATTTCAGATTGAAGTGTTGTGACTGTTTTATTTAACTACTGAACTCTTTTGCATGGTGGAAACAACCAACAGTCCTATAGCTGCAAATTTAACTAAACCTAATGTCAATCAAAATTATAAATATGAATCAAAAACTGGAGAGAAAAACATTTTAGATCCTGTTCAAGTAACTAATGCATGAATATATTTTTAATTCAATCTGTGCACAACCTTGTTTATAAATTCTTAGAGGATCGGACTATTAGGAATCATGTAAGTATCATTTCTAGAGCAAATGAAAACTATTTTACCATCAAGAAAGTGGATCAGTCAGTGGTACTAAATGCTATTTCAGATCTGAATACTACTTTATCCAAAGACACATACAATACGGATGCAGCTTTCCTAAAAAGTTTGCTCAAATCATTATCCAGCCATTGACACATATAACTAATATAGACATAAAAATGGAAAATTCCTGAAATTTGGAGAGAAAAAAATTTGTTAAGCCTATCTTTAAGTCTGGAAATACTGCAGATGCAAGTAATTATCGACCAATAAGTTTAGTTCCATTAATATCTAAAATATTGGAAAAAATAGCCAATTGCAGCAGGCAAAAATCCTGCTGCAATTGGCAGTGAATTAATACAAAGCCTTGAGAAAGTGTCAGTTTGGTTAAACAAATCCTGTTTGACACTGAATACAAAGAAAACCAAATCCATGTGATTTTCTATAAAAAAGGTACCAACTGTAAACAAATTAAACATTAAAATGAAAACCGAACTCATTGAATAAGTCGAACAGGAGAAATATTTAGAAGTGATATTAGATTGTCAAATAAAATTTAAAAGTCACATTAAAAACCTGGGTTAAAAAAATGAAGACAAGTATTAATTATCAGGAACTGCTTAACATTTGACGGTTCTAAGGTTTTTTTGAACACAATGATTTTATCTTAACTGTCGTACTTCACCATTGTTTGGCCTCAGACTAATCGTAAAGAGCACCGTAAAGCCTCTGGAGCGGCTTTATAGTCGTGCTTTTAAGATTCCTGACAGAAAGTCTGTCAGGTTTCATCATTGTTCTATCTTAGCTCATTATAAAATCTTACATTTTACTGTGGGTGGGTTTGTTTGAGTGTATGGGTGAATCTGAATATGTGTATAATGTATACATCTTTTCTGTTTTTTTTTTCCTTCTATCACTGTTAACTATATTATTCATCTAGTATAATTATTTTATCTCTTAAAAGCCCTTCTAGGGAGAGGTGTTATGAATTAGCCTTTGGCTATAAACACTGTGATATTGACATGGGATTAATTTGAGAAGATAATCCATGTGTATTGCATCTGTCCATATCAAATAAACCTTAAATGTATAAATAAATATTGGATATTGTTAAAAGTCTGGGGAGGTGCCAGGAAAAGACCCCGTTTAATGAACTCCATCAATTCTGCCAAGAGGACTGGCCAGATATCAGAATTATGCTAAAAGTTTGTTGATGAGCATAAAAAGCATGTGATTTAGGTGCAACTTACTAAGGGAGATTCATTCAATAACTAGTGAAGTGTATGTATACATTTGAATCTGTACCTACCATTTTGGCCCCGTATGAATCAGATAAAATCCACTAAGAAAACACTTGTTTAACTAAGACATTAAGCAAGAGGCTTCATAACATGAAATTCATGTCCATGATGAGTGGATGAAAACTTCTTATCAATAATTGGGTAGTCTATTGGGTAAAAATCATACAGCACTGAAAATATTATTTAAGCGTGTACTTTTTTCTGTAAAGGACACTGAGCTGCATCTTGTTCGAAACGAGAGATTCAATTTTTTTATAATTTTGAGGCACTAGGGTAATGGGTGCAAGTCTGCAAAGCATGAAGCTTCTAGACTCTAGAGCAGTTGAGATTTGTTATCTGGAGTTATGAATCACGCCTCTCTGTCTAACAATGGGATAGGCAATACCAAGAGTAAAGTTTGGTGGAGGGCAAGGCAACTTTTTCCGTATAGCACACATTCAACAACAAGGCAATTCAAGGTACTTTGGGTGATTAAGGGGTAAAATAAAAGCAGCAATAAACCAATAGTAAAAGCATAAAACACAACATTACAGACACATAACATATGACACATTAAAATACATGGCATTCCAGCTATTATTAACTTACTCAAAGGCAGCTCAAAACAGATGGTTTTTAGATTTGATTTTAAGGAACTCAGTATTTGAGCAGCTTTGCGGTGATCTGGAAGTTAGTTCCAGATAAGAGGAGCATAGAAACTGAAAGCTGCTTCTCCATGTTTGGTCCTAATTCTAGGGATGATTAGTAGACTGGAGTTGTATCTGAAGGGCGGGGATCTTCAACTCTTCAAAATACTTTGGTGCTAAGCCATTCAATAATGTCTATTCTCTGAGTTACGCCAGTTTGTGCCGGGCCATTCAATGATTTATAAACTAGTAAAAGTATTTAGAAGTCTATTCTCTGAGCTACAGGGAGCCAGTGTAAGGACTTTAGAACTGGGGTGATGTGCTCTACTTTCCTGGTTCTAGTGAGGAACACGAGCAGCAGCGTTCTGGATCAGCTGCAGCTGTCTGATTGACTTTTTAGGCAGACCTGTGAAGACGCTGTTGCACCAATGAATCTGACTAAAGATAAACACATGGATGAGTTTTTCTAGGTCCTGTTGCGTCATCAGTCCTTAAATCCTAGAAATGATGATGATATCTATCTTCAGGTGATAGAAGGGTGACCTTGTTATGGACCTTTATGTGACCCTGGAGGTTCAGGTCTGAGTCCATTACTACACCAAGATTTCAGACCTGATCAGTAGTTTCTAGCTACAATAACTGAAGTTGTGTCCTGACTCTTGATCATTCCTCTTTAGGTCTAAAACTCATTGCTTCAGTTTTGTTTCTATTCAGCTGGAGAAAGTTATGGCACATCCATCTATTGATTTGCTTAAGGCATTTACTTAGAGTTCGGATGGGTTCAAAGTCACCTGGTGACATTGTAATGTAAAGCTGAGTATCATCTGGATATATATAGTAACTAATCTTATTGGTTGTTATAATCTGGGCTAGTGGGAGCATGTAGATATTGTTGCAGACTTCCTCCTGGGGGCATTATGATTTGGAATAGCCACTTAGTTCCAGTGACAGGAACTCCTTAGTCTTGACTGGCCTGACAGTACACTGACCATAGTCCGATAGAAGACTCTTGGAATGAATTAGAGAAGAGACCTCTGCATCCAACCTCAGTGCCTGACCTCAGAAATCCTGAAACAATGGTCAAATATTCCTGTAAACACACTTTCACACCTTGTGGACAACCAAACCAGAACAGTTGTTAAAGCTGCAAAGGATGGTTTGTCATTAGCATCATGTGTCATTCATGTTTATTTACATGCAATCATATGGCAATATAGTGTTTATTACAAAAATGAACTAAACTGAATATGAATACTAAAAACCTACATCAATGCTAACATTAAAAATCAACAACAGAAATATTCCAATATTCTTAAACCAACACAACCTGTGGGAAATAACTGAGGAATCTTTAAAAAAAAAGTAATAACCGTTGATGTTTTGTCAAATGATTTTGCCAAACAACTCTAGGCGCCATACAGAGGAGGTGTTTCTGTGGAGTGCAGGAACGTGTTCTTATCAGCCTAATTTAGTGATGGATCCCAGGAGAAATATATGGAGGATGTTACCCTGTTCAGTATACATAGTCTGTACTTACGATGGACAGTAAACCTGCTTCCCTTTCTTCTTTCCCTTCTTAGTTCCTTTATCTTTAGCAGATCCTCCCTCTACACAAAGAGAGAGAACCAGGAGGAAGACAGCAAACTTCTTCATCTCCATTCTGTTGTGAGTGGAGCCTGTGGAGGATAAAGAAGTTTAATTACAAAGAATACACAGACTAAAATAATCCTAGCGTAAATCAGAGCAAAAAATATACAATCTTATTTTTCTTTTAGGTTCAGGGTTACTTGTCCTGACTGGATGCAATTTTCTTGCTTCCTTTGTTTGTTTGTTTTTACTTTAAATGATCCATAACACATATTTTCTTTTCAGATCACTTATCTCACCAGTTTAAGTCTGAAAAACTGCTGTAAGAAGTAAATATACCTTACTAAACCTAACCTCTTTGAAATTTACTTTGATTTATAATTGTTGTGGTGAAAAAAACTCACTATAAAGCTAAATGTTTTGTATATAGGTAAAGTCCTACAATGACAAAAACAAAAATTCAAATTATGTTGGCAGAAATACTCTTATGCATGCCCAGTGCGTTTTTTTCCCACAAAGAGGCCATTAATCAGTGAGCAACCATGGTACCTGTGTGATTCATGCCCTGTATTAGAAAGCTGTGCCCTTTTATTGCAAAGCGATACTGGAGACAAACGGTAAAGCCAGCAGTCTCGTCTATAACACCAAACACACACTCTGCCAGCCAGCCTGTATGTTAACTGAGGCAGTTTAGTGTCTAGACAGAGACGTACTCTTTTTTTCCTCGCTGCCTTGGCTCTTTAACTCCCTGTCTGCGCCTGGCCTGCGCATGGATTATTAGTTTCTGCTGGAAAATGCTTTCCTCAAATCTATCGAGTTTCTTTGCTCTAAATGTAAACATTTCCTGTTGACTATATTAAGTAAACAAAACTTTATCAGGCTGACAAAACACAACAATGGAACTTTCTGGCCAACGTATATCATTGGTCAAATGTTAGGTGTCAATGACAAGAAGGTTGTCAATGTTGGACTCGGCACATCAGGGACTTTCTTACTAGCTTTTTGTGACATATGACATTTTTCTAAAAAGAAAAGTAGAGGGAAAGTGAGAAATTAGCAACATGTATTCGGTACGTGTTACTGTCAGGGGGTTAAATGAGTTTTATCACAGCCATTATATTGGTTATTTATATCTAGTCTTCCACTCATTTGGAATTAGCTCCTGGGATTACAGGCCAAGAATTAAAAACATATACATTGGTGGAAAGCATCCTAAGGATTATAAAGTCGTTCATTATGTACTAGCTCTGCCCTGGGGTCTACTAACCATGGGATGTCAACAGAAAACGTTCAAACGGAGCTGTTCAGGAGGCATTCAGAAGTCCAAACCCCCTCCAGTTCCTCCTGGATGAAAAAGGTTCTCGCCTTACCTCTAAAGCGGACCCCAACCAGATTATGGAAGAAGCTAATTTTGGTTGCTTGTATCCAAGATCTCGTTCTTTGGGTCGTCATTCATATCTCATAATAATACATGTGGGCTGGAAAGTAGATGGAGCACTATATCAAGATATTCTCTCTCAGGTTCATCAGTTACTTCACCTTGACATACAGGAGTGGCCCTAATCTGTCTGTCCATCTAATTCTCCATCTTACTCATTAACAAGACACCAAACTACTTGAACTTTTCTGGTCGAGGCAGAGACTGACCCCTGACTCATAAGGAGAAGTCCATCTTTTTCTGGCTGAGAACCATAGTGTCAGAGTTAGAGGAGTTCACGCTGGCTGCTTCACAGTTGACTGCAAACTGCTCCATTGTATGTGGCAGCTTATGGTCTGTAGACACATCAGAACCACATCATCTCCACAAAGCAAATATGAGATCCTGAAGGTCCGAAACTACACCCTCTCTCCTTCTGCCTTAAGATCCCCTCCATGAATGACAAAACTATTATTGGTGACAAAGGGCAGCCCTGGCACCAACATTCAATTCAGCTTTTGTTCATAATGGGCCAATTAATGGTTCCTAAACTACACAAATTATATAAAATCAAAATGGAAAATGCTTCACACAAAAACACAAAAATAAGATTCCAAACAACGGTTCACCTCCACAGATCAACACCTCAACAAAACAACAAAAGGAAGGTCAAGTAAAAGGCATTCTAAGTACATAAAGGTTTATACATTTTAATGAAATAGAAACACAAAAAGCTTGTTTTAAGATATGCAGATAAACACAAATTTAAACAAGCGAAAGGGATTTTAAAATTCTTTGGGTATTTAAACAAAGATATCGGGTGTGTTAGCAACTTTAATGATGAATCTGGTATTTGGTATTGATTTTTGTGTTGTGCTTATTTGTACAACACTTCTTCTGTTTATCAGTTTTGGTGGACTGATATTTTTCCACTCATTTATTTTCACAGTGAGATTAAATCTGTTCCAGTTGTCAATAGACGCAAACTAGAAGGTCTCCAGTCAATCATGGGGCCAACTCAGAATTATAAGGGGAAGCAACCATTCATCCACACATTCATATCAAAGGGCAATTTAGAATCCATCCATCCATCCATTGTCTATACACACTTATTCATGAAAGATCAGGAAGGCCTTGTGCCTATCTCCAGCACTCATTGGGTGATTGGCGGGGTACAAGCCGGTCATGTCACCATTCTGTCAAACAGTAACGCAAAGATACATGCAACCTAACATACATGTTTTCAGATGATCTAAGGAAGACAGAGAACCAGTCAGTGCGTTACATGCACATCTAAATCCAGCTTTGGGCAATAATCATGCTAATACCTTAACCAAAATCCAATTCTTTATCTCAGTTTACATGTCACTCAGAAAATTGAATTATTGAATGAAGTTAATTCCATTCTGCGACAGTAGGTGGCGACATGTGCATTTCGCACAGGAAAGAAATATGCATAATGAGTGAAGAAATGGATGACAACATTTTGTACATACTGTACTGTTTGATTGTGTTACACTCGTTGCTGCTGTGTTGTCGTACGGTCGTTGTTATTTCCGCTTCCAGGGTCATGTAAAGGGGGAGGAGCCCAGGCTGCTAGGTTGCATCTACTGTTTACGAAGAGAAATTCGGCTTTCTAACTGGATTATCTGGGTGTTTTAGCTCGATTAAGAGTAGACCAGTTCAGTTCTACTTCAGTTGGACTAAGGTGTATAAATGCATTTTAAAAGACAGAATTCAGTCGGACTAAAGGCAGTAATTTGGTTTTCCCTCACTGCATGTAAACGCACTGAATGAGAAAAAGCCAGAGGAGATCATGACTAGTCCACACAGAAAGACCCCAAGCTGAGACATTCTTCCTGAGAAACAACAGTGCTAAAAACGGCACCTCTGTCAAGCCTCGAGGTCATCATGAATGAAGAAACTCAACCAAACTGCAATATGACTAGATTTAAAAGACTTTACGCAACCAGGTTATGGAGCAGGCTTCTGTTTTACTACTGGCAATGATAAACGTGCAGAGGTTGTGTCACACACTGACTCACATTGCCTTGCCAATGGCTCAGCTTCCATGTCCCACTGTTGTTCTCCAATAATGTCCCAACGCTCATGTTTAGGTGTGAATGGCCACTGTTCTAAAACATAAATACAAGGACGTCAAAAGTGAAACCTGTCGTTTTAAACTCTTAACAGCGCATCATTCTAGTAAAGAATAGTTCAATGCACAAATCTCTTTAGGACCAAAGGCCCGTCCTCTGCTCATGTCGATATGCAACAAATGCAAAACAAAGGAGCGACCCGGAGCTCTCCCAACCTGTAGCTGCACCTCGCTTCGAGTCTAACAAGAGAAAAGTAAGAGGCTGAGCATGAGGGGAGCACACGGTCAGGAGTGGGAACTAAGCAGCAAACAGCGACCACCATGACGGGATGCAGGAAGGAGATGCCAATGCGTAAGTGGGATTTCACTTCATGCTATGAGCACATCAAGTAAAACAAAAAGCATGGAAGTCGTTCATCACTGAACATGCACGGCTCCACTCACCGTTTGGGGATGTCTGCTGTCAGTTCGTCAGAAAGATGAAACCAGAACAGCTGACTGTGCAAAAAAAATAAAAAAAATACAAACAATCCCTATGAGAGCCTCGCACACCAATCGCTGCCTTTCTTTCCCATCCTGCTCTCCGCTCGCCTCTGTGAATCAAATTGTTGAGGAGGGAAAAGTTACATCTCGGCAATCTGCCAATTTTCTGTGTTGTAGTTTTTTTTCCCCTCTCGCCTGCTTGTTGTTATTTTGGAATCAGAGTGTATATGGCTGCTGCCCTTTTGCCTCAGCTCGGGATGCCCAAGATGGAGGCTCGCGTGTACCTGTCATGCAACATGCGCAGTAGCGCCAGCGTGGAGCTGGAGCGCATCACTGCCATCAGCACCACGGACAGCCGCCTTCGCCCCGCCCCGCCTCCTGCGTGACGCCAGCTGAGCCAACACGTGACGCTCCACTGTTCACGGCAGCTTCTAACTGTGGGAGATCCACGGACGTGATCAGACCCACGGACGTGATCAGACCCACGGACGTGATCAGACCCACGGACGTTCTCCTAGAACACAGCGGGCCCCATAAGGCGGAATCCAGTACAGTAGAAACCATTCATACCAAATTATTGATATGATTCGAATTTGAAATGAAAATAAATGAATGGCTCTCAAACATGTCTGACCTAATATTATCAGGTAGATGCAAGTGTTCAAGAATTAAATTGACCTGCATTGCAATAGTATTCACACCCTTCTTACTTTTTTCCCATTTTTGCCATTAGAATCACCCACGTTTTCCTGTATTTCATTTGGATTTTACGTGATAGGCCAAGTAGTGCATAACTGTGAAGGGGAAAAAATTGCATAAACGACTTTCACATCTATCCAAAACCAAAAATCTAAAAAAATATTGCAAGCATTTTTATTTCAGCTACCATTTGCAGCGATATCCCTAAATAAAAACATATGCAAAGTTGCCTCCATGAGTCACCAAATTAGTGAATACAGTCTACCTGTGTGAGTAATCACTTCTCACTATGAAAGGTCAGGTTTGGGGTCTCAGAGGTTTGTTAGCAACAGATAGAGGATAAATAGCACCGAGACCAAGGAACACACCAGACAGGCCAGGATACAGATGTGGAGTAATTCAAATCAGGGATGTAGTTATGAAAACACCATTGAAATCGTTGAACGTCTAACAGAGCTGTATTCAGTCAGTCTTCTTGAAAACTTATCAAGATGGCACACCTGACCTGTCCATGGTAGCTCTGGAGGATCCATGAATCTGTTGGTAAGACAAATATTAGTCATGTGTCCAAGCAATCTGGCCTTTATGGAAGAATGGTAACAAGAACGTATATGCTGTTTCTTCCATGTCAGAAAGTACTCTGGTCAGAGGAGACTAAAGCTGTTTTTGAACCACATGTAAAATGCTGTTTGTTGCTGAAAACTAATATCACCCTAAACACATCGATACACTGACATGGTAGAGAGGACACCTGTTTGAGCTCTTATTCTATCCATTAAAACACATTTCAGAGTTTGGAGTAGGATGGGTTTTTTTAACCTGGTATTGGAGCCATATAATAATCATCCAAGTGAATACACTGTAAGGAAAAGATGAACTGATTAATTACTACCTTCATTTCTGAAGGTGGAGTCTTTGGCAGGATACCAAACAGTTATAAAAATCCAAAACATTCACCTAATATCTTCATACTATTGATTTTTACATTCTGTCAGTGAAAGGACATTGTGTATAAAGTCATTTAATGGATCATATCCTGCACAGGACTTTTATGAGGTATAAGATTAATATTATTTTCCACTGAAGAGCATTCTGTGCTGAATAGAGTCTAAAGAAATCTCTCAACCCAATAAAACTGAGCTAGAGAAGATTAGCAAAACATTGCAAATGTACCTTTGTCATTATGTACCACTACATGTATGTGGCTGTTGAAGTTTATTAGTTTCAGCATGAGCTTGAAAATGTCTGAACAAGACATGTTTTCTAATGTCATATTATTGTTCTTTTCCTATGCTTGAGGTTAAGCAACTGAATGCTGAAGTAAGCTTTGATTTTTTTCATCAACTTTATAGTGAAACAGAAGAATAACCCCACAACATGAGGCGACCGCTACACTTGAGAGCATACACACTGCTCTCAGGTTCAAATGCCTCTCTTTATTTTCTGTGTAATAAAGACTGAAGACAAGTTATTATGAATTATATAATTACCAAATGCCTTGTTTGTCACATTATATTTGAATAAGACAGAAAACCCCATGTGGATGCACATCCATCCATCCATCCATCCATCCATCCATCCATCCCTGCAGAGCAGAGGTGGAACAGTCATTGGGATAGTGTGGAGACTCAATCAATATGGTAATGTTGACAAAGCTAAATAGACAGCAGTAAATTCGCTGTGGATTAGATGGGATTTATACGGTGACCTCACAGCAAAAAAGCTTCTAGCAATAAACAATCCCCTACAGTTCAAATGTTCCCCCTTGTGTCATTTCCTCCGGTTTCCTTCCATTGTCCACAAACATTCATTTCAGCTTAACTGATAGTTATCAACGCTAAGAGCGCATGTGCAGGTTTACACCATTTATTTCTGCTTAGCGTCTGTCAGACTTCAGCAGAACCCCTTAGAGTCACTTCTCAGGATAAATGAGGAAAAAATGAAAACACCATCCATGTATGGTCCTCAGTGTTTGCCACATGTTTAGTGTTGGCTCAACTGTGCACAGATTAGTTTTTCCTCTGAAAGCTGAATTTTGGTGGTTGATTGTTTAAAGATATACATTTTACAATTGTTACGTCATATTAAGGCAAGGCAAGGCAAGGCAAGGCAATTTTATTTGTATAGCACACTTTCAACAGCAGGGTAATTCAAGGTGCTTTACATGATTTGGTGATTTAAAAGAAACACATAAAAGAAACACACATTACACATGATACACAATAAAGCAAGAGAAAAATAAAAAAAAGCAAGAGAGCATGAACACATTTCATACATATAACATCAAGCATTTACTCAAAGGCAATTCTAAACAGATGGGTTTTTAGTCTCGATTTAAAGCAGTTCAGAGTTTCAGCAGCTTACACTCGTCAGGAAGTCTGTTCCAGATAAGGGGAGCTTAGAAACTGAAAGCTGCTTCTCCATGTTTAGTTCTGAGTCTAGGGATGTTTAGTAGGCTAGAGTTGGAGGACCTGAGTGGTCTTGGTGGTTGGTACCATGACAACAGGTATTCAACATATTTTGGTGCTAAGCCATGTAATGATTTATAAACTAGTAAAAGTATTTTAAATTCTATTCTCTGAGCTACAGGGAGCCAGTGTAAGGACTTTGGAACTGGGGTGATGTGCTCTACTTTCCTGGTTCTAGTGAGGACGCGAGCGGCAGCGTTCTGGATCAGCTGCAGCTGTCTGATTGACTTTTTAGGCAGACCTGTGAAGATGCTGTTGCAGTAATCAATCCGACTAAAGATAAACGCATGGATGAGTTTTTCTAGGTCGTGTTGCAAAATCAGTCCTTTAATCCTAGAAATGTTCTTCAGGTGGTAGAACGCTGACCTTGTTATTGCCTTTATGTGACCCTGGAGGTTCAGGTCTGAGTCCATTACTACACCTAGGTTACGAACCTGATCAGTAGTTTCTAGCTGTATTAATTGAAGCTGTGTGCTGACTCTTGATCGTTCCTCCTTGGGTCCAAAAATAATCACTTCAGTTTTGTTTCTATTCAGCTGGAGAAAGTTATGGCACATCCATCCATTTATTTGGTCAATGCATTGATTTAGGGTTTGAATGGGTTCAGAGTCACCTGGTGACATTGTAATGTAGAGCTGAGTGTCATCTGCGTAGTTATGGTAGCTAATGTTATTGGTCGCTATAATCTTGCCTAGTGGGAGCATGTAGATATTAAATAAGAGGGGCCCCAGGATGCAGCCCTGGGGCACCCCACATGTGATTTCTGTTCGTTCTGATGAAAAGTTTCCTATTGAAACATAGAAGTCCCTGTTCTTTAGGTAAGACTCGAACCAGCCAAGTACTGTACCAGAGAGTCCGACCCAGCTCTCCAGGGTCTCAAACAGGGACTGAAACAGTCTGAGGAAAATAACGCAGAGACAAAACAGGAAATGGGTTAAACACCAACTTAAACACACATTTAGTGGAGTTCAAAACAAACTGTTCTGAAATAATTTCACAAACACAAATAGCTTTTTTCAATACAATGTGACTGAATTTAAAGCACTTATACAAAATCAATGTGTTCACTTTTGACAGTCAAACAAATAAATGTTTTCTGTTAATTGGGTTCAGTCTTCGTGAATAAAACTTATTTGATGAAGACTAATAATAATTTTCTGAAAGACTTTTATCTGGTTCAAATCCTTGCAAATTCTTTTCATCAACAGAAGCAGTCTCTGGATTTTATTTGCAGTCATAATCTTTCTACTTTTCTACTTACACATAATCAAAAACCTTTCTGAAAATGTGTTTCGTTACCCACAAGGGTTTGTATTGTTTCCAATCATAAGGTCTTATGCCATGAGAAGAATCATACAGCAAGTCTGACCTTTTATTTCAACAGTGAAAATGAATTATTTTACTGAACAAAACCAAGATAATTGAAACCACCATTTTTAAATTCATATGTCAATCATCACTGCACACTGATTCTCATAGTTTAATCCTCATTCTTCTGGCTTATTTACATGCAGTTGATGAAATCCACATGGATACAGATAAATCATTTATGACCCAGGCTACGCTTCTGTTGTTGAAATGAAGATGCAATCAGTTGAGTTCAAAGAGTCTTTTGTGCTGGAAAAGAAAAAAAGAAAAAAACTGGCTTTTAAACATGGGTGTGATGCACAACAGGGTGCAGATCCAGGAATGTGTCAGACTGGATTGATGAAATCTATTGTGAACAAATAATATCTGGCATGCAAATCTCTCCTCTGCTACTACTTTACTTCTGGGGACACACTGGTGTCATCAGGATCACATCTAATTACTATCTATAAACTGCTTAGTCTTGTCCCTGGTTTTATTTTAGAAGTGAGGGTTGATTCTATGACTGAACCCAAAGAGGATTGGTGAACAAAACTTTAACATTTGTCACAGGATAACTTCTTTGGTGGATAATAAGGCTTATCTCACAGGAGAAAATACAACAAAGAATCAGATGGAATCTTCACTGCAAATACATATTGGTTATAAATTGATTACAGGTGGTATTTTTTTACTATGATGTGAAAAATGAATGTGTTTCATTATAACTTCTGATAAGAAAGTCCTTTGTCGTACATTTATCGATACCACTACTTAATACTTTGCACGTCTTCCTTTTGTCTTATCCACAGATCTGTGTGCAGGTTGCTTGGTGTTTCTCTAGTCCTCCTCCTTTCCAGGACGGGGCCGATGGGTGCCGGCTCATTAAAGCTCATCAGGAGGTGCTCCCTGCAAATCAGGCCCCTAAGCTTTGTGGTTCTAGCTCCCTGAGGATACCTATGTCTATGTCTGAGTTCTGGACTCCAGGGTTTTGCTTCTGAAGTCCTACCGTTTGTGTGAAGAGCTCTCTTCACCGTTCCTCCGACAGCCCCCCTGGAAACTGCTCGCTGGGTCCTTACCTGTTCCACTTCTCCACTCACCTGCCAGTCCACCCATCAATGGATCATTAATCCTGCGTCCGTAAGACATCCATCCATCCATCCATCCATCCATCCATTTTCTTCCGCTTATCCGGGGTCGGGTCGCGGGGGCAGTAGCCTAGACAAAGAGACCCGGACTTCCCTCTCCCCAGCCACTTGTTCCAGCTCCTCGGAAGGTATCCCAAGGCGTTCCCAGGCCAGCCGAGAAACATAGTCCCTCCAGCGTGTCTGGGTCTTCCCCCTGGGCCTCTTCCCGGTGGGACGTGCCCGAAACACCTCACCAGGGAGGCGTCCAGGAGGCATCCTGACCAGATGCCCGAGCCACCTCAACTGACTCCTCTCGATGTGGAGAAGCAGCAGCTCTACTCTGAGCCCCCTCCGGATGACTGAGCTTCTTACCCTATCTCTAAGGGAGAGCCCAGACATTCTACGAAGGAAACTCATTTCAGGCACTTGTATCCGTGATCTCGTTCTTTCGGTCACCACCCAGAGTTCGTGACCATAGATTAGGGTAGGAACGTAGATCGACCGGTAAATCGAGAGCTTCACCTTTCGGCTCAGCTCTCTCTTCACCACGACAGACAGGTACAGCGCCTGCATAACTGCAGATGCCCTACCAATCCGTCTATCGATCTCCCGCTCCCTTTTTCCCTCATTCGTGAACAAGACCCCCAGATACTTAAACTCCTCCACCTGGGAAAGGACCTCATCCCCGACCCGGAGAAGGCACCCCACCCTTTTCCGGCTCAAGACCATGGCCTCAGATTTGGAGGTGCTGATTCTCATCTCAGCCGCTTCACACTCGGCTGCGAACCGCTCCAGCGAAAGCTGTAGATCGCGTTCCGATGAAGCCAACAGGACCACGTCATCTGCAAAAAGCAGAGACCCGATCCTGAGGTCACCAAAACGGATCCCCTCAACACCTTGGCTGTGCCTAGAAATCCTGTCCATAAAAGTTAGGAACATGATCGGTGACAAAGGGCAACCTTGGCGGAGTCCAACTCTCAAGCCTGACTTACTGCCGGCAATGCAAACCAAACTCTGGCACCGGTCGTACAGGGACCTAACAGCTCATATCAAGGGGCCCGGTACCCCATACTCCCGGAGTAGCCCCCACAGGGCCCCCCGAGGGACACGGTCGAACGCCTTCTCCAAGCCCACAAAACACATGTAGACCGGTTGGGCGAACTCCCACACACCCTCCAGGACCCTGCTGAGGGTGTAGAGCTGGTCCAGTGTTCCACGGCCAGGACGAAAACCGCATTGTTCCTCCTGGATCCGAGGTTCGACTATCCGTCGGACCCTCCTCTCCAGAACCCCTGAATAGACCTTACCAGGGAGGCTCAGAAGTGTGATCCCCCTGTAGTTGGAACACACTCTGTGGTCCCCCTTTTTAAACAGGGGGACCACCACCCCGGTCTGCCAATCCAATCCATTAACCAACACAGCCCCACAACATCCAGAGCCTTGAGGAACTCTGGTCGAATCTCATCCACCCCCGGAGCCTTGCCACCGAGGAGCTTTTTAACGACCTCTGTGACTTCAGCACCAGAGATTGGAGAGCCCGACCCAAAGTCCCCAAACCCTGCTTCCAGATTGGAAGGCGTGCTGGTGGGATTGAGGAGGTCTTCGAAGTATTCCATCCACTGACCCAAAACATCCCGCGTCGAGGTCAGCAGCACACCATCCCCACTGTAAACAGTGTTGGTTGCAGACCGCTTCCCCCCCCTGAGACGCTGGATGGTGGACCAGAATCAGTTCGAAGCCGTACGGAAGTCGTTTTCCATGCCCTCTCCAAACTCCTCCCATGCCCGAGTTTTTGCCTCAGCGACCATCCAAGCCGCATCCCGCTTTGCCTGCCGGTACCTATCAGCTGCTTTAGGGGTCCCACAAGCCAAAAAGACTTGATAGGACTCCTTCTTCAGCCTGACAGCGTCCCTTACCGCCAGTGTCCACCAGCGGGTTCGGGGGTTGCCGCCGCAACAGGCACCGACCAGCTTGCGGCCACAGCTTCGGTCAGCCGCCTTGACAATGGAGGCACGGAACATGGTCCACTCAGACTCAATGTCCCCCGCCTCCCCCGAGACGTATTCAAAGTTCTGCCGGAGGTGTGAGTTAAAGCTCCTTCTGACAGGAGACTCTGCCAGACGTTCCCAGCAGACCCTCACAACACCTTTTGGGCCTTCCAGGTCTGTCCGGCGTCCTCCCCCACCATCGGAGCAGACTCACCACCAGGTAGTGGTCAGTGGACAGCTCAGCCCCTCTCTTCACCCGAGTGTCCAAAACATGCGGCCGCAGATCAGATTAGACGACAACCAAGTCGATCATCGAGCTGCGGCCTAGGGTGTCCTGGTGCCAAGTCCACATATGGACACCTTTATGCTTGAACATGGTGTTTGTTATGGACAATCCATGATGAAGTCCAATAACAAGACACCACTCGGGTTCAGATCAGGGGGGCCATTCTGCCCAACCACACCCCTCCAGGTCTCACTGTCATTGCCCACGTGAGCGTTGAAATCCCCCAGCAGAACAAGGGAGTCCCTCGGAGGAGCACTTTCCAGCACCCCTTCCAAAGACTCCAAGAAGGGTGGGTAATCTGATCTGCTGTTTGGCGCGTTAGCACAAACAACAGTCAGGACCCGTCACCCAACCCGTAAGCGGAGGGAGGCTACCCTCTCGTTCACCAGGGTAAACCCCAATGTACAGGCGCCAAGATGGGGGGCAACAAGTATGCCCACCCCAGCTAGGCGCCTCTCAGCAGGGGCAACTCCAGACTGGAAGAGAGTCCAACCCCTCTCGAGGAGACGGGTTCCAGAGCCAGAGCCGTGCGTCGAGGTGAGTCAGACGATGTCCAGTCGAAACCTCTCAACCTCGCACACCAGCTCCGGCTCCTGAGCCTCACTCATCAATATATCACTATATCTCATCAATGTCCAAGCTTTCAGCTGATCGCTTACCGCTCCTCTGAGTGCCCTCCTGGAACCCGGTCCTAGGGACCTGTCTAACATCATCACTGTACTTATCTTTGTTATTGATTAATTATTTTGCGTTAACTTCTTCTGTCCAGAGTTTGACCCGAAACCATGACAGCTTTTGCCAACAGGACGGCACTTGATCTTCTCCTGCAGCATTTTACAATAATGAAGTATACAGCATTCCAAAATGTGTCTTTGTTCCAGAGTTTGAGTGAGTCCTTTCCTATGATCTCATCTCTTCATTTCAGCCCACATGTTTTCTCATGATTAGGTTTTGGGACTGAGATGTCTATGAAAGAAAGTTCCTTTGGTTTTTGGAGAAAAATTTCTTTGTCAACTTGAGCATTGATTTTGGATCCTTTTGTTGTTTAAATCTGTTTCTAGTTTAATGGAAGTTAATCAGATTTTTTTTCACCTTCTAGAAATGTAAAGAGCTCATGATGCCATAACCTCTAACAAGGTCCACAGGATCTTTGGAAGAGAAGCATCCCCACAGCATCACTGTTTATCCACCATACTTAACAGTGGGCATGAAGTGTCTTTCCACTTACTCAAACTTACTTGCTACAGTGCTGCATACTCTTTCATAATTGGCTGTTTTTATTACGTTCTTTCATGTCCTTTCTTTTATAACTATTTTATGGTTGTTAACACTTTGAGATTCCACCAGGAACATGTGGAAAAGAGGTGATTGCCTCTGGTAACAGATTCAACATTTGCTTTGTGGACACACACGTCGAGGAATGGTGGCGTTTATTTAGTTAGATAGACTATTATGCATATATATATATATGTATATAAACTCAGCAGAAAAAGAAACATCCCTTTTTCAGGACTGTGTATTTCAACAATAATGTTGTAAAAATTCAAATAACTTTACAGATCTTAATTGTAAATGTTTTCCATGCATGTTCAATTAACCACAATCAATTAATTAACATGCACCTGTGGAATGGTCGTTAAGACCTTAACAGCTTACAGAAAGTAGGCAATTAAGGTCACAGTTCTAAAAACGCAGGACACTAAAGAGACTTGTCTACCGACTGAAAAACACCCAAAGAAAGATGCCCAGGGTCCCTGCTCATCTGCGTGAACGTGCATTAGCCATGCTGCAGGGAGGCATGAGGACTGCTGATGTGGCTAATGTCCGCACTGTGAGACGCCTAAGACAGCGCTACAGGGAGACAGGAAGGACAGCTGATCATCGTCGCAGTGGAAGACCACGTGTAACAACACCTGCACTGGATCGGTACATCCGAATATCACACCTGCGTGACAGGTACAGGATGGCCACAACAACTGCCCGAGTCACACCAGGAACACACAATCCCTCCATCAGTGCTCAGACTGTCCGCAATAGGCTGAGAGAGGCTGGACTGAGGGCTTGTAGGCCTGTTGTAAGGCAGGTCCTTACCAGACATCACCAGCAACAACGCCGCCTATGGGCACAAACCCACCTTCGCTGGACCAGGCAGGAGTGGCAAAAAGTGCTCTTCACTGATGAGTCACGGTTTTGTCTCACCAGGGGTGATGGACGGATTTGTGTTTATCGTCGAAAGAATGAGCGTCACACCGAGGCCTGTAGCCTGGAGCGGGATCGATTTGGAGGTGGGGGGTCCGTCGTGGTCTGGGGCGGTATATCACATCACCATCGGACTGAGCTTGTTGTCATTGCAGGCAATCTCAATGCCTTGCGGTACAGGGAAGACATCCTCCTCCCTCATGTGGTACCCTTTATGCATGCTCATCCGGACATGATCCTCCAGCAGGCCAATGCCACCAGCCATAGTGCTTGTTCTGTGTGTGAGTTTCTGCATGACAGCAATGTCAGTGTTCTGCCATGGCCAGCGAAGAGCCCGGATCTCAATCCCATTGAGCACGTCTGGGACCTGTTGGATCGCAGGGTGAGGGCTAGGGCCATTCCCCCCAGAAATGTCCAGGAACTTGCAAGTGCCTTGGTGGAAGAGTGGGGTAAACTCTCACAGCAAGAACTGACAAACCATATACTGACTGGTACTTTTGATTTTGAGCCTCCCTTCATTCAAGGACACATTATTCTATTTCTTTTAGTCATATGTCTGTGAAACATTTTTAATTTATGTCTTATGGTGTTGACTCTTTTAGTGTTCATACAAATATTTACGCACATTCAGTTTGCTGAAAGTAAAAACAGTTAAAGGTCAGAGGACGTTTCTTTTTTTGCTGAGTTTTATGTTCGTTTCCATAATTTCAGCGAGTCATTGTCCATCTAGTCTAGACTAGTCCCAGATTCCATCCTAGTGGGAGAATCCATCCGCCCATCCAGATGTTATCTGCTAAGCATACATTCATAGGATGCAGATTCTACCAATGCACACATCCATTCTTCCAAAGATGCCTTCCAGTGTCTTAAAATAATTCAACAGACTGTTGTTAATCCCATTGAAAAAAGTTGGAAAGTTACATTTGTTTACATCTGGCAACTGAGATTTATCTCCTGATAGACATAACTTTGGATTTAAGGGGATGTCTGCTCCGTACCAATTACTTAAAATCTTTAGAATTTGGGTCCAAAATATCAGTGTAATACGTCATATTGTGTAAGTTTACGCCTTACCTCTCTCACATATTTACCCCAATTGGCAACAGTTATTGCCCATTTATCGTTTTCTATCGTTACACCAAGATCCCTCTGCCAGATCAGTTTTAACTGATTAGAGTCATCACTGAGGGAAGAGTTAAATATTTTATAAAATTATAAAATCGCTTACTATCCGGAAGTTTCATGTATTCCATCATCATATTGTCAGTAATACTGTATGGCTGCGAGATAATGCAACTCGTTATTTGCAATGAAATTCCAGACATGATCTCTTTCCAAGTTACATTTCAGTTTACCAGTCTATCATATGGTAGAAACAGGCCTTCTTCAAATAGATCACTAATGGTGCTTAACCCTTTAACTTGCCATTCTCTCTAATAAACAGCTTTCTTCCCAATACAAACCTCAGGGTTATACCACAGTGATGAATAGTTCTGGAAAGTATCTGTGAGATTTTAAAGTTTGTGAACTCTGCTCCATACATCCTTTAAATGTAGAAACATTGGATTAGTAATATTAGACCTGTTTGGCAATAGTATTTCCATGGGTTGAAAAGGTGACCATATCTCCTTTTCCACCTCCACACTTTAGATTGTTAAATGTAAAGTGCATTACAAATAAAATGTAGTATTATTATTATTATTATTATTATTATTATTATTATTATTATTATTATTATTATTATTATTATTATTATTATTATTATTATTATTATTATTATTATTATTATTATTATTATTATTATTATTATTATTATTATTATTTTTATTATTATTATTATTATCACTCTTTGTTTCAAACCCACTCGGAGAGTTTGTCGTACAAATGACCAATCTTTGTTATCTATAACCCAAAGAAACATAAATTTGTTGGTATTTAGAAGTTCTAAGAAACTGATCAACTTGAAACAGTAAAGTAAAGATAAATGACTGTCCTTCCATCGTCTTCCTTGGTGAGATCTTCTTTGAATTTCACGGCAGGTTTGCTCACCAGCCGGACATTGGTGTCAATGATGGCATCATCCACCTCCTGCACCTAGCACTGATCCACCTGGAGAATCCTGGAAGCACCGAGAGGATCGTGTTTCTTCATTTCTCATTGCTCTTAACCCCATCCATCCATCCAACCTGGATTTGAGAGGGACAAGCTGGAGCCTTCTGGTATAGACCACCTGTCAGTGGATCCTGGATTACCTCACTGAATGGCCACAGGGCTGTGAGTCTGACATTTGATTGTCATGTTATAAACCATGGATGGCCGAGGGTTTAGTTCTAATTTTCCATTTGCCCTGAAGGTTTCCTGTATGTCACGCAAATAACTCTAAAAACTCATACCATAAATGCTCAATTAAGGTTTAGCCAATCTTGACCTTGTTAAAAAACACAAAAATAATCCGATTCCCCCACTAGCAATAACTAAAGTACAGGCATCCTGATAAGATTCCTCATTTATAGAGTGCAGGTGTTTCACTATAACAATGACATTTGGCAGAGCAGTGCATCTGACCTTTCGATCATTAAATAAGCAGATTGTTTTAATGGAAGCTGGGTCTTCCCCATCAGCTTATGAGTACAACACTAACCAAAATGACTTTGGGGGCACAGAGCCAGAAATCTGTTGAGTTTAGAAGGTTACTTTGTGGGGACAAGTTTCCTATTCTGTAGGAAAAGTGTTGAGGACAGAAAATCAGGATGCTTCAACCCTAAAATCCAACAGGTGTAAACAGCGACTTCATGTTAACATCATCATTCAGCCAAGAATGTATTCGTTCCACTAATTTAGTTCCTCGCTTCAGCGTGACTTTGTCAACTGTCTTGTGAATATTAAGCAAATGCTGTTTATGGGTAGGCCTATGGGTTACCTGTATTATTGACAGAGGTGAATTGCATTACAAACTGGACAAAAAATGGAATGATCAAATTCATAGTTTAACTTTTACAAAAGCTGATGTTTGTGGCTCTAAAAAATTTAATTAAAGCAACAAATAAAGCCTTAAAACATGTTCAATCAGTCTGAGCTACTGTATTATACAACAATCTGTTTACCAGAGAGGATGAAGTACGTTTCTGTTCTGGTATCTCTTACCTGAAGATCACAAAGCAACAGACTGCACCATGGGAAGAAGATAAGCTGGTGGAGGCAGTGTGATGCTGTGGGCAATGTTCTGGAAAAACTGGAGTCCAGCCATTCATGTTTGTTTGACATGAGCCACCTAAGCGTTGCTGCAGGATGTGTATGTTTTCATAAAAGTCGCAATTTTGGATGGCTTTGGTCGCTGTTTGCAGTAAAATGCGCCCCGTGTAGCGGATGATAAGAATAATTCTGGAATACTTCTAAAGAAGCAAGGAGATTCTCTAATTAGGATTTTGTTCCCCCCCATTATTACATTTGAAAACTCAAAATCGAGGAAACTGGAGTCTGTTTTATAATGATTAATTCATGAAAAGAAAAACAAAAAAGAAAAGTTATCTGTAAAAGAGATAAATATTATCCAACCCAATTTAAAGATTTAACTTCAATAAAGAGGTTTATATTTTCTCTGATGAGTTTAATGAAAGGGTTTTATGGCCTAGACTTCTCAGATCTGTCAAATAAGTTTAAAATAGAAAAATGTGGGAAATATAAAAGAAAGAAGAAACTCAACATTTCAAACCAACTGGACATCCATGAATCAAAACGTTTACACAATCATATCTATTTAAAATTAGGACTAGTTGTAGATTTTTATAAAAGCTAATTCAAATAAGAAAAACATTCACACATATTCAGGCAACAGCTTTGAGCATAAAGCATTTAGGGTCACAAACACTTACATGCAGTGAAGATTCAGGATGCCAAAGTCATGAGATAAGAGCCTGTTATGACTAATCTACAAAGTCCTTAAATTATCTTTTAGAATTCTTTGGAGAAAAGCAGATTTTGTAAATAAAAAGTCAGACTTGTTGATGTTATGAATACTACGTTTCCCACAAGGCAAAACTGTTTAGAAGTTGTATGAGGAGCATAATAAGCTTAAAGCTCTTGACTTGTTAGTGTCTGATGTGTAGGACAAACAAGTTGGATCCATGGTGGCCCCAAATAACAACTTACAAGACTTAAATCATCTGCTGCTTACATCTTGGTGCCAGATACCACAGCACACCTTCAGAGATCTAGTGGAGTCCATGCCTTAGAGGGTCAGGGCTGTTTAGACAGCCAAAAATGTAAAAAAAAAAAAAAGGGGCTTGGGGGGCAATTCAATTCAGTTTATTTATATAGCGCCGATTCACAACAGATGTCATATCAATGCACTTTAGGAGAAAAGTCATTTCAATACGAACAGTCCAATCAGTTTCAAGTTTTAGCTAGTTTTCTATGTAAGGAATCCCAGCACACTGTTGAGTCAATGGTCATAATGATATGCCTGATTGGGGACCACTTAGTGACAAGAAATGATTTAGCAGTCATTGATTACAATCAGGTTTTAAATGATTCTGCAAAGAATTACACTTTTGTTTGTTCTGATCATTTGTAAGAAACCAATGTATTCATAATTATAAAGATATCTAATAAGGCGAGGCAAGGAAAGGCAATATTATTTGTATAGCACACTTTCAACAGCAGGGTAATTCAAGGTGCTTTACATGATTTGGTGATTTAAAAACAAAACAAACAAACATGGAATATAACATTGGAAATTAAAAGTAAAAGTAGCAAATTAGCATGAAACACACATTACACATGATGCACAATAAAGCAAGAGAGCATGAACACATTTCATACATAGGCATTTAATCGAAGGCAATTCTAAACAGATGGTTTTTAGTCTTGATTTAAAGCAGTTCAGAGTTTCAGCAGCTCTACACTCGTCAGGAAGTCTGTTCCAGACCAAAAGTAAAGTGAATTGATGTTTTGTACAGGATATCTGCTGGATTAGATCATTCCTTCAGTTCCATCTTAAACAAGCAGCAGTTCTGATATGACTCACAAATCCATCTGACCCAGTATAACCACTTGATTCCTTATGGGCCTCTTTGGATGACATTAAACAATGGATGGGACTTCACTTTCTGAAACTAAATGAAAAAAAAAAACTCACACCACTTAATCTCCATTCATCTCAAAATTTATCTTGACCCTTTTGACATCTTCAGGAAACTATTTGGTGTAATCTTTCTGTATACATCTTTGGAAAACCAATACATGCAGTCTTCAGGGTTTTCTTTCCTTGAGGGCCTTCACGAAGGTCAAGTCCTTAGTTTTGCTCCTGGACTTTGCGAGAGTGATCCAGGCCTTTATGTCTTTCAGACTTGACTATTGTAGCATTACCTATGATTTTTGTGTAAGCCAGTCCTCACTCTTTTATCTGCAGCTGGTTAAAAATATTACCTCACGATTTCTGACAGATTTTATTGTTTTTTGCTTTTAAGGTATGAAATGGACTGGCACCATCTGATCTCTCAGAGTTTTTAAGAATAAATGCTTCCAGTTGATCACTAAGGTCAGGTGAGCAGATGCTATTGGATGTACCAAGGAGCGAAATAAAACAGAGAGATGACTTTCACCATAACTGGAGCCAAACTCTGGAAACGGTCTGCCTCTTCACATCAGGAGCCCTCCATCACATTTTTAAATCACGTTTAAAGGCTCATTTTTGTTCTTTAGCATTTAAACTCGACTGAGTTGTGACTCTTTTTGTCCACTTTTTAGAGTTATTTTCTTGTTTTGGTCCCTGTTTCACGTTCAAGGCGCTGCGTCATGTCCTTGCGCCTTGTAGCGGCGGGTTACAGCAGTGCTTTGCCCTAATGTAGTCCCAAGTCTAAATCTGCTCCTGTAATTCCTTTGTGTTACTTATTGTTACTTATGTCACTTATTATTTTCATTTGCAATCAGTATGATTATTAAGGTCTCTAGGAATAATTCAGATCATTATTGAGTAATTTCTGCACACAAAATGCTAGCTGTTACCATTCACTGACATTGTTTATGCTAAGCTAAAGCAAACGGACTGCTGCCAGATTAGGAGAATGACTGGGCTGGTTACAAAATGCTTTTTCTCACTTATCTAACTCTGGCAAAGATGGCAACAGACTGAATTTCACTAAGGGGGGTTAATATCCCGAGGAAAAGCAGATTAGAACATGGATAGATTATTTTATCACAAGAAATGAGAAGAATATTTAGCCTGGAAAATATTTCTACATTTCCTTTTCAACAATAAAAACACATTTTCCATAATCCTCATAAATGAAGCTTGCTCAGAGGGCCTGTGCTTGTCTGTAGCCCCAAGGGCACCACCAGGGGGCTCTAGTTTCAAACCCAAGTGCAGCATGGGGCAATTGATTATAAAGTTGCTACGTTTCTGTGGTTCATTCATAAGCAAGAGAGCTCATCAGAGTTTTATTGATATAATAAAGAAACACTCAGTACCCTGTGCTCAGCCGTTCTTTATTGATTTTTCAGACATAAAGATGGAAGTAAAGTAAATTCACAGATGTTTCTTTAGGATTCAGACAGAGTCTTCCCCCTCTGAGCATAATATTTTGATAAACAATGGCTGCTTTGGTGATTATTTTGCTTTCTTTGGAACAAAACTGACATTTTCTTTAAGATGTGTCGTAGTTGTCTGTAAGAAATTATTGGAAGTAACCATTTGTTTGGTTGACCGAATAAGTACACAAGAATTGATATATATGATATTCATATGTGAACTAATAGCAGATTTCTCTACTGCATACACATGCTGGACACTGACCCCTCCCACAAGTCGACATGTTTCTGCCCGTAAGCTGTGACCCAAATGGTTTACCTTGTCCCTAATTTCCTCTGTTTATTTTATTTCTTTGTATCCAAAGCATCTGAATCTTGTAAGACCACCATGGAAGAGGTGATCAAATATGGACAAAGAGACAAAATACTCAGCTTTTGCAGACAAAACCTCATGGGGTGACAGACTGTGTGCACATATGTATGCGTGTGTGTGTATGTGTGTAAAAGAGAGGGATTCCACAATGTGAAGTGCTGACATCTGCTGCAGGCCCTTGCAGAGCTGGAATGTGATACTCTCCTTTACACAAAGGGCTTTCCCCCTTGCAACAAGCACATGAAGACCTCCATTTGCCCCCCTCCACAGGGGCAATACAATTATGAAATGACTGCATCAATATGCCATGCTTTTTTTCCTTCAAACAGTTTACTTTGATTAAAATCACACAAAAAACTCCCATCAAACCTTGATGCCATAGAGAAGGCTGCTCTGTGCTCTCTTTGAGTTGGTAGTTTCTGAGCTAGGCGAGACTGGGGGTAAATTGCTGCAGCATTGCATCATGCATCCAACTCAATAGGTTCAATATGTTTCACAGAACTCTTTTGATTGTTGTGTCTGTGCCGCAGCAGATTTAACCCACAGCGTGGGGCTACACTGGTGGATTTGGCCAACAATGGGGCAGGAGGAACCACATGAAACACAGTTGATGAGGTACTGCACTGTGGTGGAGAGAAAAGGAAATTGGGAACAGGAGGGAGTATTGTTCCAAGCAGCGTCTCTGCTTTGATCAAACAAATTGAGAAGCCCTTTAACATGTCCTTCCTCAAAAACATGAAGGATGAATGAATTTAGTCTCCAAGTGGACACTTTTTCACTTTAATTCTCTGTACTGAGAAGTTAAAGTAGCTTGTTAAAAATAATAATAACGATAATAATAATAAAAACTTTCTTTTATGGATGCTTGAGTATCCCCATAGAGGGAGAGTTAAGGATGTTTCTATTGTGGGGCCAAACTTCTCCATTCGAAGCTCATCCACCATGAGTGATGAGCAGACGGCTGTTTCTGAACTCATGTAAACAAAGTGCTCTTATTGTCCTTTGTGATAAAACCATCTCATTTATTAGGCTTGTTCCAACTAAAGTCAATGCAGTACTTGCCACTATTTCAACGTTCCATAATCCAAATTGTTCCAATACAACTTTGCAACATACAGTACTGCACGTGGAAGTGCCAGGACACGCTGGAGGGACTATGTTTCTCGGCTGGCCTGGGAACGCCTTGGGATTCCTGCGAGGAGCTGGTCCAAGCGGCTGGGGAGAGGGAAGTCTGGGTCTCTTTGCTCAAGCTGCTGCCCCCGCGACCCGACCTCGGATAAGCGGAAGAAAATGGATGGATGGATGGATGGATGGAGTACTGCACGGTCACTCAATGGAACACGTTAAACAAAAACTGTCTGCCTCTCCTTTCTCATCACACCTGAGTTCACTACTGAGCGGGTTTTAATGGGTGTGGAGACAGACAGTAACAGACAGGATATTCACTCCCTTCAATAACATCACAGCATCAGAGACATAGAATGGCTCCCTCATCTATTTTATCTCTGAGTGGATAACTTTGCATCATAAACATCTTAATCTGTTATTCCAATCAAGTATTCAATATATTACAGATTTGATAAGTCATTATGAAATGAATTAAATTGAAACTTTGCCACTAATGTTGATTCCTAAGAAAAAGGAACATTTAAAAAGCATTTTCTAACAAGTAGTAGCCTACTGTTTTATTTAGTAGCTTTTGTTTATTCATGTAATTCTGTTGTTATTAATTCATTTGTCCACGTTATTTTATGTATTTCTTCACGGATTTCGCCTGAAAGAAGCCTTTAAACTCTTCTATCTTTATGCAGGTTTCTGAAAAGGCGTTCCAAGAGCTAGATCCCGTCTCCTTTCTGACAGCCAAGCTGATGTGACTTTTCTCTGTTTCAACGCTAAAGCTTGAAAGTAAGCGATTGGAGGAAAGAATAGGGCAGCAAATGACCTCATAGATCCAGACAGTAATTCAATGGTTAACATCCAGGGGAGTTTCCTTGGCTGGAAAGTTGTGCTTCATGCGCAGCACCTGTTGTGCCGTCAGTTGCCAGTCTCCAAAAACCCAACCCCGTCCGCGCAGCGATATTTTATCTCCGTCTCCGAGTTCTGACTCCTGACTGCGCCAGACAACAGATCTCGTCTCGGCGTTGCGGCTAGTTTTCTCTGCTCGGACTGGATCAGGTTGCTGGACTCCCTCGCAGTCTCTCTGCGTGTGAGAGCTTTGGCTCTAATGCCCAACGATCAGCGGGGATTTCTGTGACGGAGTGCACCATGAGCGCGCATTTGAGCCGAGATGCATCTGTGCGTGTTTGATCATCCTGTGCCACAGATGATATGCGTGCATAAAGGCGATTTTCCAACCATGTTGCCGGGATTTTAATTGCTTAAACTTTCTATTTGACTTTCCTCAGAGCCGACAGGTGCGCACTCGCACTGCGCAGCACAAACTTGGAGGGGATTTATTCTCATTCATCAGGTGAAAAGTTTTCTACTGCTATGAGCAAGAACTGACGATTAAGATAATGTGGATTTTACTAATCGCCTATGCTCTCCAAATGTGTCCAAAACTACACGTGTGTCCCGTTAAAGACGCATGTTTGTGGTGATCCAGAACAGAGTCCAGCTTTGTGATCGCCAACTACCACTCATCCAAATGATCCTTTTATTCATATTCCTTCTTGCATCGCTTCTCCAACAATATGGCACCGAAGCCGAAACCAGTGATATCAGCAAATTTCAACTTTCAAGTATAAAGGAGCCAAACGGTAAGCTTGTTTCTCTTGCAGTTATTTAAGTACGCTCTGTCTTGCAAGCCTCTCACACGTACATAACAAAAGATTCCTTCCTACAAATAAACATGCACATCTGAAATTGTGTGAAAGGTTGCGTTTGAGTTAGTTCAAACAACATTGCCCAGGATGGGAAGTTGCATATTACCTTTTGGCTTTAAAGTTTACCCCCTGTGTATACTTAAGAGGGGCAACCCTCCTGAAGTTTCACATCCCAGAGGAAAAGTTTTCCTTGTGAGGATAAAAAAGGCTCCATTCATCCAACAGAAATCACCCCAGGCCATGTCGTTTACTTACCTACTAAACTGACCGGGATCAAGAGCATTAATTCAGAAATAATGTTTTTCAGGGTTTTATGTTCAGCTCATGTTAGGGGCCAGTTTGTCTCTTAATGGATGGCTGTGTATTTTTGTCGTCATGGGAAATCTGACAACCAAGTTCTTTGTAGCTTGAGGAGCTGGGAGTGTGCAACAGCGGCTGCATAAGGTAATAATCAAAACTTCTTCAGCTCTCATCATGCCATTATATGACTGACAGTCATCACCTTTAATCAAAAGCATCCCCTTATAACGTTCTACACAGTAGTGTGGATCTTAAATAAACCTGAAAACTGCATAAAACAATCATGCCGTTCTGCTTGGACAAAAGAACTCAGTACATAGAATTAAGAAATCATATCATGGGTTATTTTAGAATCAATCTGGTAAACAATTAATAACCAGCAATGCATAAAAGTCTCCTGTTTTACTGAGATGTTCAACTATTAACAGACCCCTACAACAAGGCTGGAATGAGATGTTCCCTGATGTGTGACAATGAGGCATTACGCTCCCCTTGTCCATCTAGCTCAGTATTTCACTAATAACCACATATTTCAATTAGTCATTGTTAGTATTTTATTAACATTGGTAAAGAGTTTCTTTTTATTTGCCTGCAGGGTCATTCCATTCTGTGAGAAGCAAATCCTCTGGTCCACATCTTCAAAAACATTGAAACAAAAGGTTTAACAAGAAACTCTTCCCTTTAACTCAAAAGTGTGAAACAGACAGTCTAGTGTTAGAGGCTTTCATGCTACAATGTGTAAGATAAAGAAAAAAGGGGTTTTCTTCTAAGTTCCAATATGCCTTTATCTTGTAGATGTGTCGAACCTCATTTATCAGCCAGGAGGTTTGACTGGCTGTGTGTGTGTATGACAACATGCAACACTGACTTCACTACAGTAACAGTCAGGGCTGGGAAATCAGAGTCCCTCAATGGGAGTTCCAGGTTTAATCAGGACAACTGAGGAGGGGGGAACATGAAGGATGAGAGAGGAGAATATGGTCAGGCTGCCTGTGACCTTTCACTGGAGTGTCTGGATGTTCACTCTGCTGCCCTGCTTGATTTCTGACGCTTTGAGACACAATGTGATATCGATCTGATTGTGGGGAGAGAGCCAAACCTGTCTGGCATGTTTAGTGTTAGTTGCTTTGAGAGTTATGGTCCCCAGTCGTATTAAACTTGGCAAGTGGCTGCTGATGACTCCATAAGATATCACATGGGAACATCTCCAGCTGAGAGCCAGCGCTGTGAAGATAATCATCAGTCACAGTAAATGATTTCTGACAAAACTCAAGAGAAAAATGGCCACTAACACTGCAGTCTAAATATTGCAGGTTGTGCTCATGAATAAACATTTTTACGTCCACCAGCATTGGGAGTTAAATATTGCACATGACATTTCCATGTGTTGCATGGCTAAAACTTTGAAGATGAAAAAAGACGATCTCATTTAGAAGAGCACCACTGCTGTGTACAGTTTGCAAACTGTCCTTTTACGAAATTGGGTTTAAACTCCCAAAAACAACATTTTAAAAGGTTTACGAAAAGTAAACCAAGGAAAATGAGCCTTACTTTTGATGCCTCCTTATAATTTTACTCTGTGATTAGATTTTATTTCCCCTCCTCTGGTTTATATGCTGGTTTAAAATGTTGATTCCCTTTAACTATCACATTGTATCACACATTACAACCACAATTTCAATTTGCTTTACTGGAATTTAATGTGATTAGACCAACACACAGGAGCACCTTATTGTGAAGAGGAAGGAAGTAAATACACAATTTTCAAAATGTGAAGAAAATGTGAAAAGTGTGTGTGAATCAGCCTCTGTTTCTCTGATGCTCCTAAATAAAGTTTGATGGAACCAGTTGACTTCTCAAGTCACGTCATGAGTAAGTAGAGTTCCCCAAAAGAGCAGAAGTCCGGTTTAAAGGTTAAGTCATGTTAGGAACAGAGAAGGCACGTGAAAAAGGGCAACTTGGACTTGAGTCACACTTCATTTGCAAAAATAAAAGACTTAGTACCAGTTTTTATCTGATGTAATGAAGAGTGAAAGGGAGCTACAAACTGCAGCGGCTGTGCATGTTTTACTGTGATCAGGATGAGCTTGATTATTAGCCAGTGATGTTGTTGGGATGTTGGTGGCTCATTACAATATGTTCATGTTAGCTTACATTTGACAAAATGTCTGAATGTGAAATTTTAGGATTAACAGACTGAGAGCTCATTTGACATCTGTTTCCTTTTTAAATAGCTCTACTTTTAGCTTTCTGCTTCTCTTTGGTTTCTTCTTTATCGTATTTGCATTGCATCATTTTCCAAAGTTAAGATGCTACGACACATCTACCAGAGATTCATTTTATTTTAGTTTAGCTGCTTCTTGCTTGCACTCCGCTAAAGATATTCTTGGATTCTATTTTTGAAGCGACACGCTTCCAAAACGCGTCAAGCATTCACAGAATCAGGGTAAAACATCTGATAAATTTCAAAATAAAAGACACGTGCAGATTTGTGATTGCTTAATTATGTAGACATGATGTCATTACCGGTGACCAATGGGCTGGTTTGCTTCCTGCATCTTTTGACGAAATCATAGATGCGTTTCTTTTTCAGGATGGAAGGCAAGACTTTTATCTTGGAGAATCATAAAATTATGTATGACACCAGGCGTTGTGGACGGACCTGTGCATCTGTGCAAACATGCATGGAGCAGCAACACTGCATATTTAGAACACCTTCCATTAAAGCTGGGCAATATATTCATTATATTGATTGTATCATTTCATCAAATTTTTCTATGGATTAAAATTTAATTTTTGAAATATTAAGAATATCGAAAAACAAATTTTACCAATGCACCTCTTGGGATTTCATAGTTCAAAGTGATGTCAACCCGACCATGGCTTTCCATCTTGTTTTACAGCATGTATTTATTTGGATTTGGAGTTCAGGTCAACTCTAAGAAGGGATGACTGAAATAAAAGCAAGTTAAAAAAAATATTTTCGGTCATTTATCATTTCTTTTTAAGAATAGAAAGGGAGAAAAAAATCGGATCAGAAATCAAATTTGGCATAAACAAAACAGACTTTATTTTTGATCCATATCGCCTAGCCCTAACCTTTTTTAATTTTTCTGAAACAGTTGTATATGTTCAACTTTTTTAAAATAAATCATTAAATGAAAAATAACTTTCTGATATCTTCAAATAGCATCAAGGAATGTTAAATACTGACAAAAATTGTGTTTTGTTTTATATTGTGATGTATATCGATATCGACTGATATGAAAGATAGAAAAATTGAAAATGTTTCCCATATCGCCCAGCCCTACCTGGCATTAAAGAATTCAGTCAGCTGTTGATACTGTACCTGCTTTTGAATGTTTGCACAAGGCTTGAATCATGTTCTGAAGGTGTTTACAGCCAACTGTGAATCTTTAGGCTATTAAACCTTGTAACTTCACCCTCTACGAAGAATACTGCAGTTTTTGCCCAGAAAACAAACCATGATTGTTGTCTATAGTAGAGTGATTTAAATACCAGTCAGTTCGGATACTGATTATATGGAAATTGTGCTGGGACCACATGTTAGACCTGCGCTGTAATTCCGCATCAGGGGTCTTATTTATAAAGCCTGCTTACGCAGAAAACGGGGTCTGCGTCAAATGTTTGCAACTTTGAGCACACTTTGTACAAAGAGAACACTGGCAGTGCAGCCGGTGAGATGGAAACATGGAGAATTTAAGGCACATTTCTGACTAGTAGAGCTTCACACACACAGGAACACACAACCAACAGTCAGCCCCTCCCCCCTTCTCTGAACTAAGAATTAAAGTGATAATCTGAATGAAAATATGTTACATTTAATAATTATATCACAGTATGTTCACATGTATGTCTTCAGATTATACAGCAGTTGCACTTAGTGGTGCATTAATTGTGTGGAGGACAAATATAAATAGTGCAGTGACAGTCCTGCATAAGATCAGCCACTGGCAGCATCAGGATGAGGGGAGCCGATGTAGATTCCCTAAAACAGTCCTATTAGATCTGTGTGGTGAACTGGGCCGGTGTTCGATCTACCGACCCGCTAGAACTGTGATTGATTGAAATAAAACGTTTTCTGTACCTCGACATTGTGCTTTCTCCGCCTCTTGGTTGCCATGGTTACCCCTGAAATGCCCCATATCAGTCGATGCAGAATATTCATTAGACACGTTCCATTGACCGTTTATGGTAGAAAGTGGGTGTGTAGATATGATCCAGAATCACCTGAGCACATTTCTAGGTAGAGTGGGATTTATAAAGTGGAAACTGTGTGCAGCTGTGTGTACTCAAGGTTTTGATAGATCTAAAACTAACTGGGTGTAAGTTGATTGTTTTTGCTGAGCTGAAGTACAGTTTGAGTAAGGATTCTACGCAAAGTTTTATAGCCCCCAGGCTTTTAAAAGTGGTTGAGACATAAATATTGCTGGGGACATGTCCCTGCTTTCCCCGCTAAAATGATGCATATGAGTGAATGGTGTCACATAAAATGCTCCAGCTGTCATGGGGCGAGAGGCAGGGTACACCTGGACAGGTTGCCAGTCCATCGTGGGGCAACACAGACACATACAGGA
>OY747702.1:59009285-59166785 GCA_963556495.2 Valencia hispanica | reverse complement strand
TCTCCCTTTGCTCTCTTATTCCTTTCCTGCATTTTGTTTTCCTGCTTGGCTTCTTAAGTTCTTTTGTCCCATTCCATTCCTACTCAGTATATATAAACTCTCTGGTTCTCTTTGGTCATTTTCACACCGGATAGTCCGGTCGACTTGGTTCGATTGGGGACCAAAATTGCCACATTGTTCCTTTTTTTAGGTGGTGCAGTTTGCATTCACACTCCTCTATGTAGAACAAACCAAAGCTTTTGAGCAACATGTTTACCTCCTTGCCTGTGGTGGTGCTGTGGTGGCACTGCAATAAGAAGAGTTAATTTCAACCGAACCGAGATCTAGGCTTTTAGGCGGACTAGAGTTTTCTTTGTTGTTCAACATCAGGGTACGATTGCGCATTCACACCTCCCCAAACAAAATTTCAGGGCAAACAAACTAGAGTTGGATTAAAGCGGACTAAACAGGGCTAGTGTGAATGCATCCTTGACTCTGCACATTGTTTCTGTGACGTTTCTGACTAGTTACCTCTGTAAGTCTTGTTTTATGGTTTAATAAAATGTATTCTATGAATCTCCTGCGATCCTGTCTGCGATTTGGTCCTGCCACAACAACCATCATGACAAACTTGAGAGGAACATGTTCAGAAATACATGAGGTCCAATAAACACAGTCTACAGAAAACTGTTCACTTCAGCAGCCTTCCATACCTGTAAGACGCATAGCAGCCATTCTTGATTATGAAATCGTTGCTGGTGAAAAACCTCAAACTTTCCAAATTCTAACATCAGGTGGTGTTTCAGTTGTTTTTCCACTTTGAACCTGGGAAATTCCAACTTCCACAGCATGATCGTCGTAAATGTTGTTTGGAAAATGAAGTGCCCTGAGGGTTGCAATGAACAGTGGTTCTGCATGTATTGCTATCTTGAGCTTGTTGTAATTTCCCCATTGATGACAGGACAAGCTCAGACAGAAGAGGAAAATGTGCTCACCTCCAAAGATTTATCATATGTAGATATATAAACAAAAAAATTATCAAATCAGAAAGCTGAGTTCAGAGAGAATGTAGGGATACTTTGATAGGAGCCTCCACTGTTTAAACAGTTCAACCACCTTAGGGCTGTAAGAGTCTGAAACTCCTCCAATGTATCTTAATACAGAGATTAGTAGTGTAATAAGCACTGGTTTTCCTATGGCTACCAGAATTAGACATACAGTCAACTTAAGATGTTAGCAGTGAAATCAGTTAAGTCTTAGCTGGTATTTATACAAAGCTTTGCAGATGCCATTACCTTCTAGCAGAAAGGTATTAGCCATGGAGTTCTGAAGTAACATGGAGCTGAAGCCAAAAACAAAGTTCTGACTACTGCTTTTATGATGAAGTTTGCATTCACATGAAAATCAAATTTATTCAAAGATAGATTAGGAGAAGAGTTAAAAAGGGTATGGTTTTTGAATATCTTGTGCATTCTATTGAATTTGTGTTTTACTCTATGTTAATTTGTTTTCGACTATGTGCTACACATTGTGATGAATCAGCGCTTAACGCTTTGTATTCTTCACATTCCTTTCCAAATTTCCCGAATTATCTATCAATTCTACACAAACATTTAATTATTGTTTTGGAGAAAAAAGAATGAAGCAAAAACTCCCCCTAAAAGTTTTCTCTGACAAAAATCATGACCTCAGCAAACCTTTAAACTGGAGTCTTTGTTCTTCATGCTTATAAGAGAGTTTGAAGAGAAAATGTACCTACTGCACTGTTAGCCTGCTGCTTGAATGATTACAGCGCTTACCAGCGTCTAGAACCATTGCATATTGTTATACTTGTATTATTTGATAAGATTGTGTCTTAGAATTTTATCCATGCGTTGTCTACACCCCCTCCAGGATGGCGCCGGGTTGGTGCCTGTCTCCCAATGAATGCTGAAGATAGGCTCCAGCTCCGGGCGATCCTGGACCAGGATCCTGGATCCTGGTTCCCAGTCCATCACAGGGCGACATAAAGCCACAAGTTAGTTACAAGTCCTGCCCAGTGACTCTACTGTGCCATTTCCGATTACATACCCCAATACTGGTACTTGGTTGGTTTGAATAGAATAGAATAGAATAGAATAGAATAGAATAGAATAGAATAGAATAGAATAGAATAGAAACATCCTTTATTGTCCCACAAAGGTGAGATTCAGCTGTAACAGCAGGAAAGTGGCAGGTAATAGAAGCATTTAGATTCACACAAGAAAAGTATAAAAACAGAATTAAGAATAATATGTACATCAAGGACAAAAGTATAAAACCAAAGTACTGTGCAGTTATTAGAAAATAAAGTGGCATACTCAGATTAGAATGTGCAACTGAGTAGGATCCTTTAAAAACAAAACAAAAATTATTTACAGAATGTGTGTGGAGAAGGTTCAGGAAATGGCCCTGAAAACAGCCCGCCCTGTGAAGTGGAGATGTTCATATCGTGAAGTAAAATTACCCTTAAGTTCGGATAGTGGAAACGTGCCAGTAGAGACAATCAGAACAAACTATGCACTCACACTGTCACGGTGTGACCTTTTGTCCCTGTCTTGGTCTGTCTCTGTGTCCTGATTACCCCCAGCTGTTTTGAGTTTCCCCGATTATGTCCTTGTGTATATAGGTTCCCCTGTGCCCTCATGTCTCCGCTGGTTCGTCTGAGTTCGTCAGATGTCATCAGAGTTCGTCTAACCCAGGTCTTGTCCTTGTCCCGTGTTTTCTCGAGCTTTAGTTTTTGAACCTTATTAAAGATGAGCAGAAAGAGCTCAAGCCGACACTCTGCATTTGGGTCCTCCTTTCACAAAAACCTGACAGAACGAACCAGCCAATTGGACCCAGCAGAGTATGAGCATTCGGAGGAGGAATGGATGGAACTTGTCGATTGGTGCGTAAGTCAAGGACTGTGTTCAGACTCACCTTATCTGGGTACCCGGTTGGCCTACTATCCCCCCGGCGTTGGGCCTTGGAGGTATGAGGCTGTCCGCTCCTCCACTCCACGATCCTCCAGCCGCCGTCCTAGGACCGCTCCTATCCCTCTCCAGGAGGGTCCGAAGGACGTCTTCCCTGTTTCCCGCAGACCCACCAAGCGCCTAGATGGTTTGCGCTCACGTGTCGCTCCTACGCTTCTCCAGGAGGACTCGTTGGGCGTTTTCCTGGATCCCCACAGGGCTGCCCGTCATCGAAGAGGCCGCCGGTCCCTGTGCCCCAGCGATCTCAAGCTCCGGTCCCTGTGCCCCGGCGATCTCTGGCCTCAGCGCCCCGCCTCCTTTCACCGTTCGACACTCCAAACCCTTCGGGGGGGAAGAGGCAGACCTACCTCTTTCCCCTCAGCCAGCTCCTGCAGCAGAGACCAGCGCTGATCCATCTAGCCTAGGAGTGGCTGTTGTGGCAGCAGTTCTGCTGGCAGCCACAGTAGCAGCTTTTCAGCCTTCGGCAGAGACTGCTCCTGGTTTTGGGGCTGCAGACTGGTTTCCTGAGCCCGAGTTCCAGTCTTCCGAGTGTGTTCCTGAGCTCCAGTCTTCCGAGTGTGTTCCAGAGCTCCAGTCTTCCGAGTGTGTTCCAGAGCTCCAGTCTTCCGAGTGTGTTCCAGAGCTCCAGTCTTCCGAGTGTGTTCCAGAGCTCCAGTCTTCCGAGTGTGTTCCAGAGCTCCTGTCTTCCGACTGTGTTCCAGAGCTCCTGTCTTCCGACTGTGTTCCAGAGCTCCTGTCTTCCGACTGTGTTCCAGAGCTCCTGTTTTCCGACTGTGTTCCAGAGCTCCTGTCTTCCGACTGTGTTCTGACGGACACTCCTCGCATTGCGTCCCAGGTGCCGCCGACCTCCAAGCCTTCCGGTTCCTCATCGTTCATTGCGGAATGACGTGATGTCTCCAGAACTTTGTGCCGGATTCCTGCCGATCCACGGCTGGCCTCCAGAACTTTGTGCCGGATTCCTACCTATCCACGGCCGGCCTACAGAACTTTGTGCCGGGTTCCCACCTATCCACGGCCGGCCTCCAGAACTTTGTGCCGGGTTCCTATGGCCCCATGGGCGCCCCCCGAGCTCTTCTTATAGAGTTTGTTCTGAATTTTTGTTTTTTGGGACATTTTAGAACTCCTTGTGTCTTTTTTGTGACTTTTATCAGTTTGGTTCAGCTCGTCAGATGTCATCAGAGTTCGTCTAACCCAGTTCTTGTCCTTGTCCCGTGTTTTCTCGAGCTTTAGTTTTTGAACCTTATTAAAGATGAGCAGAAAGAGCTCAAGCCGACACTTTGCATTTGGGTCCTCCTTTCACAAAAACCTGACACACGTGTTGTGATTACATTTCTCATAAGATGAACTGAACTATGGGGTCAGATCAGTCTCATTAAGAATAAAGTCATGCAGGGTTTTTCACAAATTCACCTGCTCATTCACAAATGCACACGCTCTGGTTCACAAATATAATTTCGAAGAAACACTTGTAACATAACTTCACAAATGGACACGATCTGTTTCACAAATATAATTTTGAGGGAAGCTTCAAATATAAACTCACAGATCATACGAATCGCTAAATGTGCATTTACGAACCATTTCTCATTCGCGAATCTCTGTATTTGTGAGAGAATTTTGTGTGGTGAATTTTGAGACTTTTGTAACGTTGCAGGTCAACAAACGTCACCATTGGCTAATGAATCTGTCAATCAAATTTACGAATCTGATTGACAGATTCGTCAGCTTACCAATTTCTTCGTTTTCAGTCAATCCTATGGCTCCTTACCTTTTCTCCTCACTAGCAGAGCTGTTATGTGCGCATGTGCCGTGAAGTTCAACCGCGACACATGGCGAAATGTGGTGCTTACCGTTTGAAACTGATGCATGTCGCTACTTATCGCCATGTGTCGCGGTTAAACTTCACTAACAGCTCTGCCAGTGCAGCGTCATAGAGAGATAGAGTTACGACAGACTTTGAACTAGCCGACACGTGGTCTCGTGGTTCATGGAGTCCTCAATAGTTCCAAACATCCCAGCGCTGTCAGTCAGTCTGGGCGGCTTCTGGTGGGACAGAACGCAAAATCGAATATTTCTCATTTCTCCTGGCAATTTTTGATCATTGACTAATGTGTACTGATTACTTTTTACTGAATAGCCTATGCATTTTTATTTTATCAAAGCATTTCTAGAGGAACATTCGTCACTGTTCTACATTTTAGAAGCACTACACTGCTCAATATAAGCATGTTTAATAACTTCACAAGAAACCCTAAATTGGTGTAATAATACCCAATTTATAGCCTGTTTTCTAAATGCTAGCATGGTATTGCCTTACCTTGTCCTCCTATACACTTAAAACATGCCAGTGGTTAAGACCTCTGGTCCAGCTTACCTTTAGATCTCCATCTTTCAACAAAGCATGGGATATTACTGTTCCCAGGATTTACTCCTGAAACACCCTATATGTCTAGCAGATGACATTCAGTCTGTGTTCTCTCAGCCTGCTGTTGGATAGAAAATTAGCTGAATGTAAGGCGGATCTAAGTTACATGTTTTGAACCAGTTAAATAACTTGGAGGAAAATATGCTGCTGTTTATGCGTTAACTGATGACCTGGGATTAATTTTTTCGGTAGAAGACATAATTCTATAATTATTTATTTTCTTATGAACTCATGCATCTATAACCCAGTTGATTGTGCTTCTAGCCTGACTACAGTAAAATAGTAATTCATTGATAATGTTAAAACCAGTATATGTAAAAAATAAGTGTTAATTGAGGAATAAAAACAATACGCAAACTATTAAATATTACGCAAAATGTAAAACAAGCTTTAACGAAGTATTTTTACTATAATTCTCACTGTCATTACATCTGTACAAATACACTGCTGGTGACCTTCCTGAAAACAATAGAAAAACAGTTCATTAGTAAAATGTTTTGCTTTGAAGGACTTAGTGGGTGAAAAATTCAAATTACAAATCAAGATGTTTAGGGTGGAACAAGAGAAAAGTTTAAAGTGTAATTATACATATTATATTTGGTTTTGTACAACATTTCATATGTATAAAATTTATATTTAAATAATACCTTTATAGGTTTATTGCTTTACCATGACTGGCTGTGCTGCATTTGGATGCAGCAATTGGTCCAAGAAAGGGATCAGAACGTATGGCTTCCCTAAAGATGCAGAAAGAAGGAAATGGTCGACTCAAGTCAGCAGGAAAAACCTCACCATCACCAGAGGTCATAATAACAGAAAGCTGTGTACAATAAGTTTCTGCACTGTCAAATATTTTCAACCAGGACTTTACATGCCACCCTGTGATGGCACTTAGGCATAAGTTGGAAGAGTATAACAAAGCCATCACATTCCCCCAAGACATAACACTCTTCTGTGGACTTAAGATTGGTCAAACAGGTAGCTGGAAACCAGTGCAAAAAGGAATTGTGATGGCAACATCTACAATTTTATCAATCCAAAAGACATGCTTGACCATGGACATATTCTGTACCATCTTACAGGATACAAACAAAGTCATCAAATTTCCAACATCTGTGATGGATGCTCTAGTTCAATAAAGCAAAAATGATGACAGTCTGGAAGGAGAGCACCGTACCCTATTGACACCGAACGAATTCAAACCAGGAGTGCTGTGTCGACCATCACATGAGGCCTTCGGTCTGGTCCAATAAGTGAAGGAGCTTTTCCTAACAAGGTCTGGTGCATCTCTCATGGAGCTCCCAAATACCATGGCCACTTTAGAGAGAAAAGCAAGTCTGTTAGAAAGCGTGCTCCCTGTATGTCATAATGTGCAACAAAACCCCATAAACCAGCAGATTCATCAGGCTGAGACTACAAATGGCAGCAAAACAGATCTTCCATAAGAGAGAAAAAAAGTGCTGTCCAATACTGGGCATCTTGGAAGTACAAGACAAACAAAAAACAGCATCTGATAGCACAACAAGCAAGCCCCCACCAAACACCTTGATCGTGGCCATGGAGGAATTTGGTCTCTTTTTTGCAAACAACCCCCCACCAGCTTCAACACCAGCTTCAACATATATATATATATATATATATATATATATATATATATATATATATATATATATATATATATATATAGATAGATAGATAGATAGATAGATAGATAGATAGATAGATAGATAGATAGATAGATAGATAGATAGGATTTTTTTTGTCCCTTGTACTTTAATTTTAACGATTCTACATATGTTATTGTAAGCATACATAGTCTTGGCATGTTAAGGGAATTAAAAAAAAGATTGCAATGTTTGCATTAGCTTTGGTATGAAATGAAGTCATTTTTGATCATTTTGACAGCCTCCCCATCACCACCCAGCCACCTCCAGCACTCCACTTACCAACTTAAGTATCATTCCATCACTGACAGAACTGGGAAGTCCCACCAAACCTGATCACTGATCAGCTCTCCGTTCAACTCATCTGAAAACAAGATGATGTCATGTTTGCAGGGTTTTATGACTCAAAAGGCAGCAGCAAATTCAGAACACCAGACAGCAGTTTTGGATATGATAAGATATATTTATTTTATAAGTAATAAATGTGAATGTCTCTGGTAGAACGCCAGGGAGTGGGTCCATGATGGCAGACGGAAGAACTGCAGCAGAAAATGGATGTTAGGAGAGGTCAACAGGATAGGGAGGCAGAGAGTGAATGGTTACTCACAGGATGATTGCAACATCTGGTCTTTGGGGAAGGTAAGTAGGATCCTGTACCGGAGGTAGATGGGAACTGATGGCGTGCAAGGCTGTGTGTCTGCAGGTGGAGCGGGCAGACGGGCAGGCAGATGAGGAACAGGCAGACCAGCGGAGGTAACGGTGCAGAGACTGACCAGGAGGAAATCCAGAGTAGCAGGTAAGTTGTTTCCAGGAAAATCTTACGACAGAACGGAGATCAGAGGAGGAAACCAACTTCAGATGACAAAGGAATCTGGATCTGTGAGGAAACCAGGAAGAGTGAGCACACAAAGTATCCAAAGGAGTAACTTCAGGAACGAAGGTTGGCCGTGTTTACCACGCTAGCAGCAAGAACAATCTGGCGTCAGCTTGCAGCTCCCGTCCCTCTTTTGAAGCTGGAGATGATGAGTCCAAACGAGCTGCCCCTGCCGCCAGTCAGCCACGGCCCTGCAGAGAAGGTAGGAGAGCACACACACAGCAGAAACACCAGCAAAACACAGGATCCTAACAGAAGATGGATATGAATGCAACGCAGTGTTACCTGTAATAGTTTAATAAGACTTTTTTAGTTACTCTTCAACAGTTGTTTATTTAGGCTGACATTCTAAATAATTCTTCAATTCTTCTGTGTTAAAAAAAAGATTGTAATCTCTACTTAATCAAATGATTACAATGGATAATTTCATAAAACAAGTGCAAATGAACAGTTCTGCAGTAAATATCAACTTTATAAAGGTTATGGTGTTCAAGTACTTTTCTTTAAATGTCTTGATTCAGCTCTTATTATTTTGAAAGACACAAAACAAGAAAACAACATATCTTGTTACTTTGGTGATCCTGTGTGCCATATGCTTCAGCAGTTGATTGCAGTCAGTTCTGATGTGGTTTAACTGAAAAATAAAGAAATAATTTCTCATCTTCACAATCACATTTTTCTTTACTGATATCTCCATTTATGCTTCCATCTCTGATGCATCAGTCAGTTAAAGACTGTTGATACAGTGACCAGCAACCAAAAAAAATCACCATTAAAATTAATGAGATATAAAAGTGTATATCTTATTTCAAACTGTGCTGAATATTTTTAAAAAGCAGAATTTGACATACTGAAATAAACCCGTCAATAGTTCTGCATAGTTTGTATAAATGTATTGAAATGACTTCTTGTTAAGTGCCATGAGATGACATCTGTTGTGAATTGGCGCTATATAAATAAACTGAATTGAAATTGAAATAGTTCGTCAAGCTTTTCCAGACCCTGCTACTCACAATTAGCTAGCTGCAGTTAAACTACCACTAGCTCATTAACACAGTTAATTAACCAAAACTGGTTACATTAAATATGACCCATGACTTATTTTTGGTACAGAGCAGTCAGCTAACGCTTTTCAATGCTAAAAAATGTTGTGATTCCATTAACTTACCGGAACAATAGTTCCAAAACGCCGAGGATGAAATGCGGATAATGACGCTGCGCTGTTTGGACTATCTGCAGCTGCAGACCCACGTGACTTCCGCATTCCATTCTTTCCATAGAAGTCCATAGGAGTGTCAGAACTCTCTTGTAAGCAGCCATACGATTGGCTGAAAATGAAGACATTGGTTAGCTGACGAATCTGTCAATCAGAATCGTAAATTTGATTGACAGATTCATTAGCCAATGGTGATGTTTGTTGTTACAACAGTCTCAAAATTCACCACACAAAATTCTCTCACAAATACAGAGATTTGCGAATGAGAAGTGGTTCGTAACATTTAGTGATTCGTATGATCTGTGAGTTTATATTTGAAGCTTCCCTTAAAAATTATAGTTGTGAAACAGATTGTGTGCATTTGTGAAACAGATCGTGTGCATTTGTGAAACAGATGGTAAATGGCCTGTACTTGTATAGCGCTTTATTAAGTCCTTGAGGACCCCAAAGCGCTTCACACTACATTCAGTCATTCACCCATTCACACACACATTCACACACTGGTAATGGCAAGCTACATTGTAGCTTGCCATTACCGAATGAGCCCCAGGGCACACTGACAGAAGCGAGGCTGTCAAACACTGGCGCCACCGGGCCCTCTGAGCACCACCAGTAGGCAGAAGGGTGAAGTGTCTTGCCCAAGGACACAACGAGTGAGACGGATGGAGCGGGGGATCAAACCGGCAACCCTCCGGTTACAAGACGAACTCCTCACTCCTGAGCCACAGTCACTCCCCAGCATTTGTGAAACAGATCGTGTCCATTTGTGAAGTTATATTAAAAGTGTTTCTTCGAAATTATATTTGTGAACCAGAGTTTGTGCATTTGTGAATGAACATGTGAATTTGTGAAAAACCCTGCATGAGTTTATTCTTAATGAGACTGATCTGACCCCATACTGAACAGACTTTTCGATGGCTGGGAGCTATTTCAAAGATGGACTGAGCAGACCACATTTCCCAGCAATCCTAGCAGTGACCCCCAACACACTCCTATTGGTCTGTGACCACCCATGGTGACATCGGCGATGACATCACGGCCAAAGGGGCTATAAGAGTAGTTGCGCCCATTTTCAAACTGTTCTCAAGCCAGAAGTTTCAGAGAGAAACTAAGGCTCAATAGAGGACATCTCACCGGTGAAGATTCTGTTTTGTTCTGACCCGCTGGACCGGGAATAAACTCATTTCAAAGCTTCGAAGTGCTCATTCGGTTTGTGCATCTCGTTTGAGCGATATCAGAACTGTTCCAAGACAGTTCGTTAGACGTCGACCTGCAGGCCACCCAGCCTGCCTTTAGGCCACACGGTCCTTAAATCCTGTACAGGTTTTTTTTAATAACTCTTCCTTTTCTTGCTCAACTACTGACACATTTTGCTCTCCTCCTAGTGGACCGGACCTCCTTCAAGGCAAAGTAGGACTTAACCGGTTCATTTATACTAATATTGTGTTTGCGCTGAGATAAATAGAGAAAATAAGAGTTTTAACGAGTTAGATCTTGTTCATTGTTGGTTTAAAGTGTTTTTAAGCGCTGTACCTGATTGCTCATTTTGGCATCCCCGCACGCATAAGTTTGAGCTGTAATTGCTGTGTTTGAAACTGTTTTATCTTGAGCGGATCACGTCTTTCTTTTTCCTTCCTCTCTTTTCCTCTCTCTCTCTCTCCCTGATCACCGTCGGCAGAGTGGGGCTCGGTCCGGCCTGTGTTAGCTGGTCTTAGCTGAAAGGTTAACTCCATTGTCTTTGGTCTGTTTGTAAAGCAGAGGCCTTCCACATGGATGCTTCAGCCCATGTGCTCTGTCCATTTTAGCCAAAGCTAGGTTATGGCCCTTTGTCTCCTTACACTACATGTGCTCCCCCTCCATCTTGGCACAGAACTGAGATTTATGACTTTGTCTCCTAGGCTATCTGTGATTAGAGCCACCTGGAGTGAGGACCCCCCTCAGCTGTTCTCACTGATTCATTTCATGTTAATTGTGTTTAATATTCACCTATTATTATTTTCTAAGATCTGTAGTAATTTGCATTCTTGAGAATAGATGGGATTTTCTATTTTCTAAATAAAGTCCCCATATCTTAAAGAGAAGTTGTCTGGGATTACTTGGAGTGATGCGTACAATTAATGTCCACAGCGTAAGAACTTATTCCTTCATCTATTGTTTAATTATCTCAGCCTTATCAGGCTGGTAATCATAAACATAAACTGAGACTGAACAATTTGGCTATATATATAAATGTTCCTGGAATCCACCAGGATAGTGCCCCCAAACTTTATATCAAATTATTAATGTTATTAATAATTGCCCTAGGCAATTATTCATATTTATTCATTGCCAAATCCTACCTATCTGCAGCACAACACACGCATGGACAATTTAGAGAGACGAGTTAACCTACAGTATCAGTCATGGTTTTAGATTGTGGGAGCAAGTCGTAGTACCCAGAGAGAACCCACATATGCACAGGGAAAACACAAACTCTATGCAGAAGGACCTTGGGCCAGGATTCAAACTCAAGACTTTCTTGTTGCAAAGCAGCAGTGCTACCAACTGTGCTACTGTGCATCCTCGTCTTAGACTTTATTTTTTAAAATATTGATGGTGCATTTCCAATGAGTGAAACTCTGAAAGTTATTAGGGTTTATTTACTGTTCGCTGTCAAATCTAGTCATTAATCTATATCTTAAAGATTTTCTAAATACTGAACCCACAGTGCTGAATGACCATCGTTTCTGAGGTCACAATGCTGTAGCAAAAAGGCTTTATTTCACTCCCTCCTCCTCCCTGTGAGGATCTGTAGGACCCATCATGTGTGAAACCAAACCACTTAGTTCATCTGATTCATCAGAGGCCTTTCATGGTTATCAAGCTCCATCATTAAGCGGTCTAATTTTAGAAAGCGTCATTAAACCGTAAGGATGTGTGAACAGCCTCATACTGTTTACATACACACATAGCGAGCAGACCAGAAGAGATCTCAGCAGTAGCTAGTAGAGGATGACCTGTGTGTCAGTCATTGGCCCAGTGGAAGGTACTGATTGCTCCTTGGAATGGGTCTTAATAGATAACACACATTTTTAAACCATGTTTTATATTCAGTAGCCATACAGTGCAAGTCCAGCGAACTACTGCTTCACTCTTAATCTGACTGGCTGAAGTCTGACTATTTGCAACATAGACACAATATAAAGCTGAGGTTGTTTGTCAGGTCAAATGCAGACATCTTTTTCCTGGCCTGCTCTGCTAAATGTTGCCTATACTTATTCAAACATATTTCTTCTTGACTGATTAATTGTTATTAGTTGACAGATTGCAGAGGAGTCAAATGGTTTTACTGGGAATATTAGTAGCATGAAAGCTCATCAGTATTCGACATGCTGCTTTCCGCTTGATCCCTTAAAGTGCATTGTGTTTATGTTACGCTTTAACTGGTTATGAACAAGTCATGATCCATTAAGTATTTCAGCAGTTTGCAGCCTACTGTAATACGCATACAGTGAAACTTTGTTTGCAGCTACTTAAAACCTTTCACTTTGTTTCATGTTCGTTAAGTTAATTTTTTTGCATTAATTTTATTTGCATGCTTTACATAGTTCCTGATTTTTAGCAGTTATTTTCCTTCATCATTTCTTGTTATCAGTAAAAGGAAGATGAATCATTTGATAGAAGATAAATGTGCAACATAAAAATGTCTTAATTTACATATTACATATGGGAGAGAGAGAGGGTGGAAAGAGAGAAGAACAGGGGATCTGCTGGGGATAAAAATAAAACCAGTTTCAAACATATATTAAATAAAACAGCTCACAAACTCTTGCATTCGTCGACGCTAATGAGCAAAAAGTTTCAGCGTTTGAAAATGCTTCAACCAACAATGAGCAAGGTTTAACTTCTTCTGACCTATATTTTTCCCTGTATATCTGCCCAGACACAAGATTAGAATAAACGAAACTGTTCAGTCCTAGTTTGCATTGAGGGATCAGATCCAGTACACAAAGAGGGGAGCAAAGCGTGTCAAAATTGAGCAAACGGGGGAGTCGTGCGCATGACGAGGCCTTCGGGTTCCAGCTGCGGGCTGCAAAAGCAGCGAATTGACATCGGAGGCAGTGGAGCCGTCTTCTTAAAGAAGTTTCTTGGAACTTTTCTGCTGTCAGCCAGGCGCTGGATGCACGTACAGACACGGGATAGACAGTTGCACTTCGAAAATTTTCTGGGGATTTCTTTCCCGCCCACCAGATCAGAAATAAAGGGATTCTCCATTTCTTCAGCCCAGATGGAATGAAAATTCACATTCCGGAATTGCGCCGCTCAAGGTGGCAGCATGTTGGAGTAGCTCTGTTACTTTGGTTCATATTTTTTTCTTTTTTAAAACTTTAATTCTTCCATTTCTGGTAGAAACATTGTTTTTGTGGACAACTGTTCTCTCTGGTTTTGAATGCTGTGCAGCTGGAAGGATTTTTGCTGATACTTTTTATTTTTGGACATTTGTTATGATGCATAACCATGGCAACAAGGTGGTTTACAACTGGCAGCAGCTGATTAACATCACAAAAGCTCAAATAATACCTCAACTACAGCCACAAAACCCTGATGAGTTGAAAAGAAGACGCCATGGATCCAGAGCATCCTCTACATCAGATTGTCATACAACTACAGAGCGTCTTCAGTCAGAGGCTTCTTCAGATCTGCAGAGCGCTACAGGAGATCATCCCTACCCACAGTCATCAGCATCTACAACAAATCTTTGAAGGAACTTGCATAATGAGTTACAACAACATTTAATTTCCCTTTGGGATTAATAAAATAATTTTGAATTTGAATTTGAATTTGAAGTGTGTTTCCTTCCATTGCAGAGCAATGCCAAAAAGACAAATATGGGGCTCGTTGCTACCCCTTTAATTAAGTTCGTGATGTCGTCATTGGCCATGAACCAATGGGAATGTGTTGGGGGCATAGCTAGGAATGCTAGGAAATGCAGTCTGTTCGATTCATTTGTGGAAAATGGATCCCAACAGACTCTTAACTATCTTTCTGAAGTAGAGGATTTCTCTCTTCCTCCTCCACCAGAGGAAAGAGAGGAAAGGGATGGATGTTCTGTGGAAGAGGTGTGGGCGGAGACTCGGCTTCATTTATACTCCACAGCGGCAGGTTGGCTGACATCAGCCCTCTATGCAGAGCGAATAGCAATGCCTGATTCTAATTCAAGTACAGTATAGAGTTTTAACCTGAAGAGGGCGCCATATTGGTGATTTTAGGCAGAAAATATTTTTTTTTTACTAAGATGCACTACAATACCAAAATTAATTACCAGAAATGTAGACGCCACTATTAGACACTCATTTTTAAAGTTTGTTAGCAAACATTTTTTATTTGGGGGTTAGTTGCTCTTTAAGCTAGTTTATGCAAAGCTGCATTTATGCACTCTTGCTTACAGGGTCAAACGTTCCATCCATCCATCCATCCATCCATTATCTATAGCCGTCCATCCTGTGCAAGGTTGCGGGGGGGCTGGTGCCTATCTCCAGCAGCCACGGGGCGAGAGGTGGGTTACATCCTGGACATACAGGACAAACAACCATGCACACATATCTAAGGGCAATTTTAGAGAGACCAATTCACCTAACAGTCATGTTTTTGGACTGTGGGAGGAAGCCGGAGTAGCCAGAGTAGCCAGAGTAGCCGGGGGGAACCCATGCATGCAGAGGCAGAACATGCAAACTCCATGCAGAAAGACCCCAGGCTGGGATTTCAACTGCAAGCCAACAGTGCTACCAACTCTGCCGCTGTGCAGCCTGGGTCATAAGTTTGCATACACAAATCATGTCATATTCATTTGTGGCGTATTTTCCAAAATGACTGTACACAACTTTTATGATTTAGTATAAAGACTTTAGTGCACAAATTAAAATTAACTGTGAATTTATCTAATACACATATGGGGTGAAATGTATACATACAGACTCACTAACGTCAGGATATATGTCTCCTAGCAAGTTCCAAGGAAACCACATGCTTTCTGAAGCCAAGAACAATATGCTTGAATAAATTCTGGCTACATGTTTGACCACCTGTATTGGAAAGGGTTTGGTTTAAAGCATTGTCCATAAATTTTCCTTAGTGTTGAGGGTGAGGTCATTCCAGAAACTTGATGTCTGCCCGTTTTATTTATTTCAAAACGAGTTCTGATGTGTGTTAAGGATAGCTATTCTGTTGAGGTGCTCAGTTTTGTCCAGGTTTTAACCATCTAGCTATTTGAGGTGAAGTTGGAGGTGGTGGTCAGTCAGTTATTGGAGCGCATCACAACCACTGGTTGTGAAACAGACCCTTAGCTTAATGCTACCACCACTGTGCTTGATAGTTGGTACAGTGTTCTAAGGTTCAGAGCCTTACCCTGATTGCCCTAAACGTACTTCTTGACATTGTTGCAAATTAGATCAGTCTTTGTCTAGGTGCTTTTGATGATGAAGTCCTACCTTTTTCTTCTTGGTCAGCCCCTTCTTGGTGCATCTTGATATTAAACTCCTTTCTTCGTTGGTTAGGTCACTGGTGTTCAGAGATTTTCCAACTGCTTCTTGGGTTCTTTTCATCTGAGGGGGACAGTGGACATGATAACAGGATCATTCTGTCTTTTCCAAGCCAAGTATCCTCAGAAGAATGAGAGCTTGTGGATATTGATCTCCCTCAAGGTTCTACGGTTGGCCTTTCTTTGCTTTAATTTCTCATCAGCGGAACTATATCATATCATGTTGAAGTGCCAGTGGTGGTACAGAGAGAAAATATAGCATAAACTATTACATTTAAATGTGGAATATATCAGCCATGATACGCGAAACACCTGTCACAGAAATCGTCAGCAGTTAGCCTTCTTGTGATGGTTGGATTATGTCACCTAGCACATTGTGAGATGTGATATACAACACTATGACAGTGGCACACATAGCCTGTAACCCAATAACGCACACTATTTTGAGAATGTATGACTTTTCCCAAAGCACAAATAGGCTTCCAGTGCTTGCTGGCTATGCTGGCACAGTATGCTTACTCTTGGAACCCCCTGGGAGGGTATCCATTTCTTCAGCCCAGATGGAATGAAAATGCACATTAGCTATTAGGCCTTATGACAGACTGGAGTAACTTTGCCCACTGTGTGTGCATTGAGAATTTGTATGTAGCCGTCTGAACATAGAATGAAAACCGAAAAAAAATCTCTGTTTGATTCCGCAAGGATGACAATACTTTATATTTACTGAGTTTTGTGGAGTGGGCAATTGTTTGATCTTTTTACAACATCACCTCTGATTTTCAGCTGATTATCTTCACTTCTTACTGATCAGACAGAAATAAAGCAAATGATATCAGGGACTCTAGAGATCATGGTACTAGCTAAAGTGTTACCTTTCTTCAAAAGCATGATAAACATGTATTTATATTATAGTGGTTTTTGCTGTGGGGTGTAGGTACTCTATTCAGTTGCACTCTCAAACAATTTGGGAAAGAAAAAAAAAGTGCACTTGCAGCATGAGAGCTGTTGTCCTTGTACAATGTAGAATATTACTTGGCAGGAGTCCTTTACTTACTGGAAGAATGCCTTTTACTCATTCACCCCTTCTCTCTTCCAGTAAGTTGGAATTGCTCAGTTATTCCTCCCTTTTGGGTTTTGTTACTTGGAATCCAGTAATCTGCTGAACATATTATCATGTCTGTTTCTTATATTTTCATTTGACAGTTTGCACCGTGAGTTCCTGTTTCCTTGTGACGCCTTAAGAAATGCAACAGATTGCACTTTCAAAGCAAATAGAAATGCTCCAGCAGAGTCTTACCTAAAAACTAAGGTAGGATATAAATTCAGTCTTGTGGTTGCAGTGATAATGGTGGTCTTTGTTAGATGTTTGGAATTATTGTAGAAAAACAACGTTCAGTAATGAAATTGTTGGGGATGATGGGTCTGAAAATAAACCTGATTGATTTATTAGAGCAACAAACATACAGGTGACTAATAACCTTGGCTGTAGAAACACTTTAACACCTAGCTAATACAGTGGCTTGCAAAAGTATTCGGTCCCCTTGAACTTTTCAACATTTTGTCACATTACAGCCTACAAACATGAATCAATTTGATTGGAATTCCACATGAAAGACCAAAACAAAGTGGTGTACACGTGAGAAGTGGAACGAAAATCATACATGATTCCAAACATCTTTTACAAATAAATAACTGAAAAGTGGGGTGTGCGTAATTATTCAGCCCCCTTTGGTCTGAGTGCAGTCAGTTGCCCATAGACATTGTCTGATGAGTGCTAATGACTAAATAGAGGCACCTGTGTGTAATCTAATGTCAGTACAAATACAGCTGCCCTGTGACGGCCTCAGAGGTTGTCTAAGAGAATGTTGGGAGCAACAACACCATGAAGTCCAAAGAACACACCAGACAGGTCAGGGATAAAGTTATTGAGACATTTAAAGCAGGCTTAGGCTACAAAAAGATTTCCCAAGCCTTGAACATCCCACGGAGCACTGTTCAAGCGATCATTCAGAAATGGAAGGAGTATGGCACAACTGTAAACCTACCAAGACAAGGCCGTCCACCTAAACTCACAGGCCGAAGAAGGAGAGCGCTGATCAGAAATGCAGCCAAGAGGCCCATGGTGACTCTGGATGAGCTGCAGAGATCTACAGCTCAGGTAGGGGAATCTGTCCATAGGACAACTATTAGTTGTGCACTGCACAAAGTTGGCCTTTATGGAAGAGTGGCAAGAAGAAAGTCATTGTTAAAGGAAAACCATAAGAAGTCCCGTTTGCAGTTTGCCACAAGCCATGTGGGGAACACAGCAAACATGTGGAAGAAGGTGCTCTGGTCAGATGAGACCACAATACTAAACGCTATGTGTGGCGGAAAACTAACACTGCACATCACTCTGAACACACCATCCCCACTGTCAAATATAGTGGTGGCAGCATCATGCTCTGGGGGTGCTTCTCTTCAGCAGGGACAGGGAAGCTGGTCAGAGTTGATGGGAAGATGGATGGAGCCAAATACAGGTCAATCTTGGAAGAAAACCTCTTGGAGTCTGCAAAAGACTTGAGACTGGGGCGGAGGTTCACCTTCCAGCAGGACAACGACCCTAAACATAAAGCCAGGGCAACAATGGAATGGTTTAAAACAAAACATATCCATGTGTTAGAATGGCCCAGTCAAAGTCCAGATCTAAATCCAATCGAGAATCTGTGGCAAGATCTGAAAGCTGCTGTTCACAAACACTGTCCATCTAATCTGACTGAGCTGGAGCTGTTTTGCAAAGAAGAATGGGCAAGAATTTCAGTCTCTAGATGTGCAAAGCTGGTAGAGACATACCCTAAAAGACTGGCAGCTGGAAGTGCAGCAAAAGGTGGTTCTACAAAGTATTGACTCAGGGGGCTGAATAATTACGCACACCCCACTTTTCAGTTATTTATTTGTAAAAAATGTTTGGAATCATGTATGATTTTCGTTCCACTTCTCACGTGTTCACCACTTTGTATTGGTCTTTCACGTGGAATTCCAATAAAATTGATTCATGTTTGTGGCTGTAATGTGACAAAATGTGGAAAAGTTCAAGGGGGCCGAATACTTTTGCAAGCCACTGTAGCAGTTTTGGGTTTTGGGGCAGTTTTGCATCGAGTCATCGACTTGCGGTATTCACTCCTCCTGGACCGACGTGTAGTGACAGTAGACAGTCGTCTGTGTTGTGTCATTGACTTCACAGCAATCCCTCATACTGAGCAAGCATGTAGCGACAGTGGAGAAGAAAAACTCCCCTTTAACAGGAAGAAACCTCCAACAGAACCAGGCTCACTACAAGTGGCCATCTGCCACGACCGTCTGGGGGTTTGAAAAGATAGAGCAGAGACACAGAAAGAACAGAAGAACCTCAACTTCTCCCATGTATAAATAGTATTTGACCCAAACCTGTCTCTCTTAAAATCTACAATCAAGATAAGATGATTGCACCCACGTTGTATGTATAAGTAGGATTAATAAGTTTTCACATAAACCAAATAATGTAATCTGACAGGCTGGTCTGTAGTACTGGCACCGTTGCTCTTCACCCTCTACACTGCAGACTTCTCCATAAACTCCCCACGCTGCCACCTTCAGACGTTCTCTGATGACAGCCTCATCACAGGCAAGGACGACTCAGAGCACAGACAGTGGACTCTGGACTTTGTGGACTGGTGCCAGCAGAACCTCCTCCTGATCAACGCAGGGAAAACCAAAGAGTTGGTGGTGGATTTCCGCAGGCACAGACCCACCACACTGACACCAGTGGACATCCAGGGAGTGGACATTGAGACAGTGGACCCTTATAAGTACCTGGGTGTTTACCTGAACAATAAACTGGACTGGAGCCACAACACTGATGCTCTTCACGGGAAGGCTCAGAGCAGACTCTACCTGCTGAGGAGGCTGAGGATTTTTTGGAGTCCAGGGAGCGCTCCTAAAGACCCTCTTTGACTTGACTTTGGCATCAGCCATCTTTTATGGTTTTGTCTGTTGGAGCAGCAGTTTATCTACAGCTGAGAGGAAGAGGTTGGATAAGCTCATCAGGAAGGCCAGCTCTGCTCTAGGGCACCCCCTGGATCCAGTGCAGGTGGAGACAGAAGGACTCTGGGTAAAATAAGATCACTGATGGTCAGATTCTCCCACCCCATGCATGAAGATGTAGCTGAACTGCTGAGCTCCTTCAGTGACTTACGGCTGCATCCTCTGTGCATGAAGGAGCATTGTCACAGGTCCTTCCTCCCTGCAGCTGTTAGGCTGTTAGACTCTAGAACCATCACTGCTCCCAACAAACCCAATATTGTTAACATCACTGTTGTACTTTGCACTGTTTATCTCACTCCAAATAACATTTCTGCTCCTGTTACTTGCACATCTCTATTAGTATTGTTTTAACATCTTGTAAATATTATGTTATGTATTGATGCATCAATACACCTGCACATTCTGTAAATATTTGTAAATTATCCTGCTACGTTGCACATTCCTCAATTTTTGCCATTTTCATTTTTAATAACTGCACAGTACTTTAGTTTTGTAATTTTGTCCTTAATTTACATATGCTATTCTTAATTCTGATTTTTAAATATTTTTCTTGTGTGAATCTTATGCTTCTATTACCAGTCACATCGCTGTGGTTACAGCTGAATTCCCCCTCTGTGGGACAATAAAGGATGATTCTATTCTATTCTGTTTTATTCTAATATGAGAAGCTCTTCCACCACTAAAGATATTTCATTTAAAATTAAAATAAAATTGTGAAGTAGCTAAAATCAACCAAGTAATACTGAGCTAAACTATTTGAGAGGTTAGAAGTGTCTTTGAAAGGCAGTTTGCTCTCTCTCTTTCTTGACTCAACATCTCTTCAGCTACCTCTAATTAAGAGTTTCCTAGACAACAGATAAAAATGACCTTTGCAGTAAATGAGGCACCACTGACAAGGCAGACCTTTCATGCCCAGCTCCATTTGTCAAATTCCATCTTTCATTTTCTGCCTTGACAAGCGCAGTTAGTTAAACACGCTGTCTGGCTGCACACCTGTCAGCAGGCTTTAGCTGCAGTTTCAGGCAGGTCACTGCTCTGGCTTGTTTTCTTTTGCCATAAATTGTAGTTGCTGATGTAAATACCTGGTATTGATATCCAGTCATGTCACACGTGTTTGCAAACTCAAAAAACTATAAATAAAGTGCAAATACTGAATTCATACCCCTCAAACTTTTTCACATTTTGTCAAATTACAATCTGAAACCTTACTATTTCCACAGGATTTAATGTGAAAGACACAAAGTAAATTCATGCATGTTTTTAACATTCTTTCAAAAATAAAAATGAAATACATATGGCATGCATAAGTATTTATTTCCCTCGAGTCAATAGTTAGGCCTGTATCTCTTTTTCAGTCAGGACACACACGCATGGCGAGGCGTCTTTCCAGTTTTATGGCCCTCACCTCTGGAACAGGCTGCTGGAGAACCTCAGGGCCACAGAGAACGTTCATGTTTTTAAGAGCAGGCTCAAGACTCACCTTTTTAGCTTAGCTTTTAACTGATTATTATTTATTACTGTTTGTTTAATTGCTCTGCATGTTTTATATGATTTTTTTAAAATCAGTTTTACTATTTAATCTTAGCACATTCATTTACTGTTTATTTTTATACTTTAATTTATCTTAATCCCCGTTCCAGTGTTTCCTCTGTGGGAGCCCTCTGCCCCGGGAGCGGTGGTCGTCTGTGGCTGCCTGGGTGCTCTCCAGGTGGAGCGTGGGTGGAGGTGGGGGTCTTGGCCTTGCCTCCACTGGGTGCCCTGTGTCAGTGCCTCGGCTGCTGCTGTTAGTCTACCGCTGCCGGGGCAGATGGCTCCTCTGATGGCGTTTCTTTGCATGGTTCATCTGCACTCGGCCCAATATCCTTTTTTACTTTTTCTTTTAACTGTGTGTGTGCATGGGAGATGGGTTGGGGGGAGGGGGGTATAACTGTGACCATGATTTTAACTCTGTGGGGGAGGGAAGGGAAGGTGGTTTTATGTGGGGTCATTTTAATCTGTAAAGCACTTTGTGATGCAACTTCTTGTATGAAAAGCGCTTTATAAATAAAGTTTGATTTGATTAGATTTTTTGGGGTGCATCTCTACCAGCTAAACGTGCCCATTCGTCTATGCAAAATAAGTCCAGCTCAGTAAAATTTAAAGCATAGATAAAGAGCAATTTGCAAGTCTTGTTACAGATGCTATGTTGGCTTTAGGTCTGAGCTTTGACTAGGCCATTGTAACATATGAAAATGCTTTGAGCTAAGCCACCCAATTGGAGCTCTGGCTGTACGTATGTTGTCATTGTCCTTGGTGGAGGGTGAAACTCTACCTGATTCTCAACTGTTTTGCAGCCATCAACAAACTCTGTCCAGGTTCCCTGTCCCTGCTGAAATTAACCGTGCCGACAGCATCGTGCTGCCATCAGCATCGTGCTGCCATCACCATGTTTTACCATGATGATGGTATCTTCATTGTAATAGGCTCTTTTCCAAAAACAGCACCTTCTTCTACATGTTTCTTCTACAAATTTGTGGTTTAAGCAACTCAAAGTCATCTTATCAGATTTTCCCACTAGAGTTGTGGATCTCTGCAGCTCATCTTGAGTTACCACGAGCCTCTTGGCTGCTTCTCTGATCAAACCTCTTCTTGCCTGTCCTGTCTGTTAGGTGGTTGACCATGTCTTGATCAGACAATCAGCAGCATTAATACATATTTTGATGTTTGATCAGCATATCCAAACTCTCATTCTCTGATTCAATCATGGCTTTCATTCGACTAAAGAAGTTAAAGGAGACATGTCATGAAAAATGTACTTTTTTTCATCCATTTGTCTTGCCATTTGGGTCTCTGCTGCCGCTATAAAAACTCCAAACATGAATGAAAAACATCCATCCATTTTATATACATTTTTGCTGTCAGAAATCTTTTGCTTCTACAAGATGACATCACAATAAGGGGAATTTGCTTATAACTCTCCATTATTTTCGTCCAGTTCTTCTCCCCAAAATGATAACAAAGTACTGCAAAAGTATTTCGCAACACAGGAGGTTTTTTCACATTTTAATAAGTCACAGTTACAAATCTAAGAGGTGTAGTATGCATTTGCAGTTGACCCAAGGGCAAATTTACGAGGACATGGCTTTCCATCTAAACTGGCCAGTGGGTAAGGAGAGAATTTAAAAGAGAAGCAGTTATTCTAGAAGTGCGCTGGTCTGGGTGGCTGCATGTTGGAGTGGCTCTGTTTGCTACATATTAAGTTTTGGTTTTTTGTACATTGGTTCATCTTTTTTCTTAAAGAAGATTGCATTTTTTTTACCTGTATACTTTCAAATTTTTGGTGCTTTGAAGCTGGAAGGATTTTTGCTGTAAATATTTCCCTTTTTGACAATTTGATATGATGCGTAACCATGGCAACAATGTGGTTTACAGCCGGGAGCAGCTGATTAACATCGCAAAAGCTCAACTGAAGCCACAAATCCCTGATGAGTTGATAAGGAGGAGACGTGGATGCAGAGCAGGAGCGAAAAGGAGAAAGAGAAAGGGGAAGTTCAAGCCATCTCTTCCATCGATCATAATGGGCAACGTAAGATCACTGGCTAACAAGATGGAGGAACTCCAAGCCCTTACAAGGACTCAGCCAGAGTACCGTGAATGCAGTGTTATGCGTTTTACTGAGACGTGGCTGCAGGATCATATCCCCGACTCCAACATCTCTCTGCCAGGCTTCCTGACTGTAAGAGCAGACAGAGATCTGAATACGAGCAGACAAAGGAAAGGAGGTGGAGTAGCAGTGCTTGTCAACAACAGATGGTGTCATCCAGGACATGTTACTGTGAGTGTCGTCTCTGCAGCCCAGATGTCGAACTCTTGGCAGTGAGTTTTCGTCCATATTATTTACCAAGAGAGTTCACCAGTGTAATTTTGGCAGTTGTTTACATTCCACCTTCAGCTGTTGCCGACACTGCATGTGATGTCATCAGTTCTGTGGTTGCTAAGCTACAGACACAGCCCCCCAATGCATTTGTGGCAATATCTGGTGATTTTAATCATGCCTCGCTCTCTACTACACTTCCAACATTTCAACAGTTTGTCAGCTGCACCACAAGAGAAAACAAGACCTTGGATTTGTTTTATGCTAATGTAAAGGATTCATACATGGCCAAACCAAGACCACCTCTGGGACAATCGGATCACAATCTTGTTTTTCTCTGTTCAGAATATAAACCACTTGTTCAGAGCCAACCTGTGACAAAACGAACTGTGAGAAAATGGTCACAGGAAGCTGAAGAAGCCCTGCAGGGTTGTTTTGCAACCACATACTGGATGACTCTTTGGCAAGCACATGGAGAGGACATCAATGCCATGACTGAGTGTGTGACTGACTATATAAACAAACAACATCATCCCCACCAGAACAGTGAGATGCTTCCCTAATAACAAACCCTGGATCACCAGTGACCTGAAGGAACTGATAAACAAGAAATAAAGAGCCTTCAGGGAGGGAGACAGGGAATTACTGAGGAGTATACAGAAGCAACTTAAGGTCAAGATCAGAGACAGCAAGGAGGCATACAGGAAGAAGCTGGAGAACAAACTACAGAGGAACAATATCAGAGATGTCTGGTCAGGAATGAGAAAGATCACAGGTTTTAAGGACAAGAAGGATTGGATAGATGGAAGTCTGGACAGAGCCAATGAACTGAACACATTCTTCAATAGGTTCAGTTCAGGAACTAGCTCAGCATCCTCCTCTCCTGTTCCCAGCCAAACAGACATCCCACTCTCCTCTGATCAACAGCTTTCCTGTTACACCTCGGATGTTTTATCCTTCACCTCAGCCATGGACTCTTCTAATTCCACAAGTTTGACTTCAACCAAGTCAGGAAATGCTGCTACCACCTTTGCCTCCCCCTCCCACTTGTCTGTATCCAAAAGTCAGGTGAAGAGGCAGCTGGAGAAACTGAACCGGAACAAGGCTGCAGGTCCAGATGGTGTCAGCCCCAGAGTCCTGAATGCCTGTGCTGAGCAGTTCTGTGGGATTCTGCAGCACATCTTCAACCTTAGCCTAACTCAGGAGAAGGTTCCATTGTTGTGGAAGACATCCTGCCTTGTTCCAGTACCAAAGAGAACTCACCCATCAGTCATCAATGACTATAGACCTGTTGCCCTGACATCCCACATCATGAAGGTCCTGGAGAGACTCCTGTTGGCACCCCTGAGTAACCAAACAAGAACATATCAGGACCCACTGCAGTTTGCTTATCGCTGTGGAGTTGGAGTTGAAGATGCAATCATCCACCTACTTCAACCAACCCACTGTCATCTGGACAAAGCAGGCAGCACGGTGAGGATCATGTTCTTTGATTTCTCCAGTGCATTTAACACAATTCAGCCTGATTTGCTTTGTCAGAAACTCCTGAAGACACAGGTGGAGCCCTCAACATTCGCCCGGATCATTGACTACCTGACCAACAGACCACAATTTGTGAGACTGAAGAATTGTGTGTCAAACCTGGTGGTCAGCAGCACAGGAGCACCACAGGGGACCGTACTCTCACCATTCCTTTTTACTCTGTACACCTCAGACTTCCAGTACAAATCAGAGACCTGTCATATGCAGAAATACTCAGATGTATCAGAGATGGACAAGAAGCTGAATACAGAGAGCTGGTGGACCGCTTTGTGACATGGTGTGGAAACAATCGTCTCACCTTGAATGTGAACAAAACAAAGGAGATGATTGTAGATTTCAGAAGAAACAGGGATAAGTCAAATACTGTTTCCATCATGGGAGAAGAAGTGCAGGTGGTTGAGGAGTATAAATACCTCGGAGTTCACCTTGACAACAGACTGAACTGGAGGCGCAACAGTGAAGCCATCTACAAGAAGGGACAGAGCAGACTGTACTTCTTGAAGAAGCTTAGGTCCTTCAAGGTTTGCAGCAAGATGCTGGAGATCTTCTACAAGTCTGTTGTGGAGAGTGTAATCTCTTCAGCCATCATCTGTTGGGGTAGCAGCATCAGAGCCAGGGATTTAAAAAGGCTAAACAACCTGATAAAGAAGGCTGGTTCTGTTCTTGGGACAACTGTGGAACATCTGGAAATGATAATGCAAAGAAGGATTCTTCACAAAATCAAAAAAATTATGGACAACCGTGAGCATCCTCTTCATGAGACAGTCATACAACAACAGAGCGTCTTCAGTCGGAGGCTTCTTCAGTTTCGCTGCAATACAGACCGCTACAGGAAATCATTCCTGCCTACAGCCATCATCATCTACAACAACTCCTAAAAGAATTAATTATATGAGCTACAACAACACTTAATTTCCCTCTGGGATCAATAAATTATTTTTGAATTGAATTGAATTAAGAGGCCCATAGTAACTCTGCTGAAGCTGCAGAGATCTACAGCTAGGGAGGGAGAATCTCTAGAAAGGACAACTACTTTGTCTGCACTCTACAAATGTGACCTTTATGGAAGAGCAGTAAGAAGAAAGTCATTGTTGAAAAAAAGCACTGAAAAGTGTGTTTTGTGAAGTTTTCCACAAGCCATGGAAGACACAGAAAACACGTAGAACAAGGTGCTGAACTTTATGGCATACATGTAAAACAATGTCGCACAACACCCTTCCCACAGTGTAAGATGGTGGTGGCAGCATAATGATGTGGGATGCTTTTCTTCAGTAGGGACTTGGAGCTATATACAGGGCAATCCTGGAATAATTAGAGGTTTTGAAACACTTGAAATGGGGTGGAGGTTCACCTTCCAGAAGAATGGGAACCTTAAACATGGTGCCAAAGCTAAATTAGGATGTTTTAGATCAGAGGTCTGCAACTAAAGCCCTCAACTGCCAATGTCCATCAAATTCTAGATGTGATTTTCCTCCAACACACCGGAATCAAATGAGTGGTTAACGACCATGCCAAAGAGGTAATTCAGCTTTCTAATTCAGTTGTGTTGGAGCAGGGATGCAGCCAAAACTTGTCAGACAGTGGCACTTGAGAACTAGACTTGCAGACCCCTGATTTACATGAAAGCATATATTAAGAGATTAGAATGGCCTAGTCAAAGCACAGACCCAAATCCACTACAGAACCAGCAGCAAGACTTAAAAATTGGTGTTCACAAATGTTCTGTCAAATCTGATTGGTTCAAATCCTTTTCCTTCCACTTCACAATGATGTTGTGTTGGTTTCTCAGATAAAGTCCCTAAAATTCATTCAGGCCTGGGATTTTGTTATGAAAAAGTTTGAAGTTCAAGGGGTGTCAATACTTTTACAAGGCACTTTAATAAGGCACCCGCTGACTGTAATAATGCTTCACCAGATGTTAGTCATTGTGACTGTGCATGCAGGAGGACATAAAGTTGCTGGAGGAGTGAACAACAATTACAAGCAGTTCCCTGTAAAAGGAGATTCAGGAAATCCCTCCTTAATAAATAACTAGCTATACATAATAAAAATAAACTTACCAACTTTAAAAGAAATATATGCAAAATACCTTTTCAGTAAACATGGGAATTTTCATGTGTGTTTGTATGGAGAGCAGTGGGTTCAAATAAGAATTAATTTTGATAATTCAGTTTACATTTGGTGTTTAATGAGCACATCGGGACGCAGGTGAATTTCCTTTTGAGAAGACAACCTAACTCAGGTACTCAGCTGTTGTCCTCCAATAATATCATAAAGGGAACAGCGTAATATAGTTCCTCTTCTAACAAATCTTTATGCGAACCACATTCATTAATAATTCAAGTTAAAAGTTTCAAGAAAAATTGCCTGAAGAAGTTAATGGTACATTTTAGACATTAATCTGAAAAAGTTTGTCTGTTACCTTGCAAGAACCTTTTCCACAACACACTTCTTAATCAGCGACAAATATTTTAATATCATTTGATATCTCAAAAGGTTGCGTTTTTATTTTTTCTCCTCCTTTTTAATAATTCATCAATATGGACATAAGTTATTCTCTTTTGATAACTATAAATAATTAAATTGTTTGTAGAAGATTCTTTTTCAAAATTATTACCATGCAATGACTTGAAATATCAATATTTGGTGTCTTATTTTAAGCAATTAACACTTTCTAAGCTTTAATTTGACCTCAAATGAAGTTATGTTCTCTAACGTTTGATAAGGAATAAACAAAATAAACTATAATTAAAACTTATGCAATATTTATAAGTCTTGATAGTGATCAAAATTACTAAAAATGCCACGAGCGCCAAGAATAAAGCAGGTTTGGGATCAAACTGGGTACTAAAAACCTTCTTTACTTTAGAGTATATTTTCAGAGTGATTTCAGTAAAACAAAATAACGCCTCAATGAATTTTCGTCTGTGATCCTGGGAGGAATTAACCTGCCAGCTTTAGGACACTGCTTTACTTGCAGACAACACCCCTTCCCCCAAAAATGTCAATTTTCCCATTTTCTAATCCTCAAATTGGCACTCATGTGAACCTCCAGCCTATACTTGCTTGCTTCAGCACAGCCAGCCCCTTGGCTAGTTTCTGTACTCAAAGACTAGTACTTAAATTGTTAGCACAGCGAGGCTTTGACCAGGGGCTTCATCAGGTTGTATTATTTGCAGAGTTTTGAGCATCTTGGTTAAACAGGTTTGCAGACTGCTGAAAGGAACAACAGGTTTGTATTTAGAGGATGTTACAAGGCAGGAGCTGATGTCCAAACATTGATTATTGTGCATTTGGTCTTCCTGTTGGTCTTCTCCATCAAAGTGTGCAAAGTTCAAAGGAATTTATCTCCGGCCTCCTTGTTTAACGTTTTGAATATTCCTTGGATTAAATTGGCAATTTATTCATGTAGTTCCAAGTTTAATGAGGTTCTGCTTGGAGGTTCAGTTTTCTGTCCAAACAAGGGATTCCTGATCAGGAATTTCTGTCCCCAAGACCAATCTAAGTTAATTATGTACATAAATGCATAGCTTAAACGCTAGGGGGATTTTTCTTCCATAGTATTAGTTCTTTTTTTTTTATTAGCCATTCTTCTTAGTCATTAACTTTGATAACTCACCTTTCAAGTGTAATGCAAACAAGGTCAAAACAAAATGAGTATATGGAATATAGAAGAAAAACTCAAACATAAGGAAATCACACATTACTGTTGTGATTTCTACCATTTCTGCTGCTGCTGCTGCCTCTCGCACCATGACTGGCCTTGAAAAGAGTGAAATGACTCCGATTTAATCGACAAAATAACGTGTTCAAGCTGTAATCCAGGTTTATTGGCTGTGCTGCACATGAACATCTGCCGTGATTGTTAAAAATGGATGGTTCAAAACCCAACCACACTTCTCGCTGGGTGTGTAACCGACATAATGAAGAACGGTAGAATGGTATCAGGAGTTGAATTTCATCTGTACCAATCGTATGAAAAATTTAACGATCAAGAAATCCATTAGTTGAACTATCAGATTTTTTTATTGTTCTGCTCAGGTGGTGCTACTATGTTTAAGAATTTAATGAGTTTATATAAGTTTAAAGCAAATTGAAAGAGAGAAATGTATTTGGCGACTTCAGACTAACGTTAGAAAGTGTACAAATTGTAGTGTGAGCTCAGATACATGGGGTCTGTGGTTTTTACAGATAATTCCTTGCAAGCATTGACAAACTCTTCTGAGCCATTTCTGGCAAACTTTGCTAATTCTGTCTTGGAGCGATTCAGCTGCTGCTTTGTGATCAGCTACCAATCCTTGTAGCCATGTTCATGGCAAAAAAGTGGATCTTTGATCAGTCCTAATTGCAGTGTTTGAATGTGGTGCAGCAGAGCAGTTCTCCAGTCTGGCCTGCCATGGATCAAACTGTAATTTTCTCCAAATATCCAGCTGTCCGGCATACAGATGTGACTACAAAGCAGCCTGGAGCTGCCGTCCACAGCTGTGAGGAGGAGCTTGAAAAAGACGTGGTTCATCTGTCAACACATGGTCTCCAGCCAGAAGGGCAGGCTGGGACTGACTGTAGGAAATATTTTACAGCCTTTACTGTAACATTTTGGAATTCGAAATATAATCTATACGGATGTTTCGCTCTGGTTTCATTTCAGTGCAGCAATATAAAATCTTAAACTTTATTTGTATTCCTTGGTTGATGCTGTTGCAGAAATCATTTATCGGTACAGGACTGGCAGAGAAAAAGAAAACTACTGATGCCAACTTTATATTCCTTACTTTAAAGATTAAATACACAGATTTCTTTTCTTTTTTTACTGATATTGTGTCTGGAAGCTAGGTTAATGGCTCAGAGGCTCAACACTGAAAGACAGCTCCAGTTAAGAGTGACACTTAATCTTACATTTCCTGGATGCCAAACACAACTGTGGGCACTAATTAGAGACTAAGAAGAATCACTGAGGGGTGTGGAGGTATTGTAATATGAGGAGAGGTCCTATGTGTGTTGCAGTCTCCTTGCAGGATGAAGCCAAAGCCTGGGGTGTTAAAAATAAACAAAAACCTTCAGAATAGCGTTGGTGTGAGTACTTTTCACACATCACATGTGCACACACACTTCTGGGCATTTTCTATCATTAACAACCTGCAGCTGTGGCTTTGGTAAACCTTATCATAATTTGTAATCGCCTCTCACATAACACTTTGCACGTTGCATTTAGGATATGTTTCATATTTCTTACCTTTGTTACAAGTTGTACCCATCGTGGTTCGTGGGGTTCTTTCCACCGGACTGTAAAAGTGTGGAGTTTTTCTTTTGTTTACAGGAAACTAGCAGTTTGATGTCTACTGTGATCTTTAATTGATGTTCAATTTCTCCCCACATTTATAAAGTTAATGTTGTTCCTGTAGCAGAAGCTTCACACTGTTTAACAGTATATATGCACACAAACATGCATTATAGTCTGTTCTGAAGGACATTAATCAGACTCTATCTGCAGACACACAGAGTTACAAACACCAGATGTATCAGGCTGGGTCATCTGATATGAGGGACAGATGTTTGATGTCACGTCTGCAGCAGGTGTTAACAGATGTTTCTCCTCCTCTCATGGTTGAAGTTGACCCTTTGGTTAGACCGTGGAGACCCAGGACCAGTTCTCACTCAGATTACCTTTCTATGCAGTAGTCTCCGGTTCAATTCATCTGCCTTACAAAACGCTTTCAGCCCCTCCCCCAACAATAGGCTCAGGCTTACTACCATGGCCCTCCTGAAAGTGGTGCATAAGGGAAATGCAAGATTAATACCATAGAGGTCTAAAATGGCTTTTAGGCTTGCTTGCGTCTAGGTTACCCTCTGATGGACTGAATACCTTTCCGAGATGTACCCCGCCTCTCACCAATCGACTGCTCCAGATAGATACCAGCCTCCTCACCATTCTGAGTCGGTATAGAGCCTGGGTGGCTGGTTTAACAAAGTATTTCATTACTATGTTGTGGCAAAGAACCCGAAAAAACCTTAGTTCACTTAACCCCTTGGGCCGAGTTGTTGTTTTTTTCAATGTGATGAATCCTAGAGTGGGTATTGCTTTGGAATATAAACTAACCATGACATTAGATCTTCAAAAAGAAAGACATTTTGATGTGTTCCTGATCCAACAAACCTGAATAAAATTGTTAAATTGCCTCCTCTGCAGGTTAGAACAGGTTAGATTCTACGGGATCCTGCTGATGACCGAATGATTTGATTCAGGAGTGTTGAAACTGAGGAATGTCTGAAAGGTGCAGGACACCGGCCCTCGAGGACTGGAGTTTGAGACCTCTGCTTTAAATCAAAGCTAAAAACTCATTTGTTTAGAGCAGCTTTTGATCAATAATTACTGAAACATCTTTAATATTACTCTGGATTGCAGTTTATTGTTGCTTTTCTTTCTTTTGTCAGTATAAGGTCCTTTTTTGCTGATTGTGTTATGATGTTTCTGAACCTTCTATGTCTGGTTGATAAGATTTATCCTCACTATTTTCTTTTTCTAATACTGAAAAATCTTAAAACTTTAAAACAGATCCAATAGAAGTGACATGTGCTCATAATGGATGTTGGACCTTGACAAAACCTGTACAACAGTGTTCATTGGCTGACATGAGGATGATGATGATGAAGTCAGACAATTCTTTAATAAACAAATTGAACACATTTTGAATCATATACAAATTTCAGAGCAAACTTTGTGCAGTGCATTAGCCTGCTGTTAAATACAGAGATCAATTTTATCAGTGAATGTCTGATTACGTCTAACTTTTGGCCAGACATGGAGTATTCTGAGAATATGTTGCTTTACTCCCTCTTCAAGCAAAACATTTCATTACATGCTTTTGTTTTTTATTTTTCATAACTGGCAACATCCCTCAGGATTTATATTGCCAAACACTCCATCTTTGGTCAAACCAAATGCTGGGCAGATCAAAGAGCTACAGAAAGGCTCCCATGCAGCCAAATTATTTTTTAATAGTATAGAATTCCTCTGGTGTACTTCAGCTCCCTTTCCTGCCTGACCTACTGTAAACCTAAAAGCAATAAATATCCTAAGCATGGTTGGGAATTTACTGCACCTGCAGTATGCACTGCATGGGGCTTAATATGCTGCAGATGGCGGGCCACTTGAATGAAGGCCCAAATGCACACTCTTAAAAGAAGGAAATTCTTTGTTAGGTACAGTTTCATCACCTGAGCAAAGCTCTTTCAGCCATAAACCGCTCAGAGTTTCCCATTCTGTTTGATCAGGGAGTAAGAGGCTAAAATTAAAAGCAATTTGGATTTGGTGTCACACTGACCTGCTTGTCAATTACGGAACAGGAAATAGCTGTCAGAAGCACTTATGTTTGATCCATGTGGCTGGTGGGAAAAATGTGGTCTAGAGATGGACATATATTAAGCTTATAATGTGCAAAATCTATAAAAACTTCTATATAAATATTCAAGTACAGCCTTCAGCAGCCTTCAGGAGCAATGCAAACTGATTTGGGATTTTTTTGCTAATTAGTGCATCTTAATTTATCGAGCATTCAGAAATAGATCCTATTACATTTTTCAGAGAAACTATAGATCTATGGATCAATCAATCAACCATGGTGATCACATGAAATACAGAAATAGGAATTTCCTAAACCTAATGAGTGCGACTCAGAAAGGTTATTATTCCTCCCTTGAGTTGTTCGGGAGCTGTCTGGACAAAGAGGTCAAAATCAGTTAATCTTTGCTTAAAGCTATTTGAACATTTATTAAAGTTCAGGTATGCAGGAAAGCAGATCACTGTTTTTGGCTGCAGACTATTGAGTCTGCATGAGGGTGCGTGATTGTTGGGCTACTGCAAGCAGTGGTTCAGTGTGCAAAAATGCAACGGTATAGGCACTAATCTGCGGCTGTCTGCATACACATCTCAGTTTAGTTTTGGCAGGGGAAAGGTTAATGTTTAACAGCATAGCTGGTTCAGCCACTAACGTGTGAACAAAGCACAATGGCTGCACTGTATAGGCTCGTATTTATTCAGAGTCACTTCCTCCCTTAATAGTCGGCTCTACTTTCCTGACAGAGGAAGAAAGTAGGTCAAGGAAAAGTCATGTTTGAGGTAATTCACTCGAGGGGACTGCTTCTGTGATCATTAGATGACACTGGTTAACCCTGAGAGTGAGGTCATAGTCGAGGCAACGTTACACCCAGAATCCTTCCTCACTGGTAGTGTGTCAGAGACATTTTACGGTGTACTGAATAAATCAAACAGAGGTGACCAGTGAGAAGAAAGGCCTGAAATAAAAGAAACGTGATTAATGCTTACATAAAATCAGAAGTTTGTTTCAACCGCAAGCATTCTGCTTTAATCACTGTTAGTTTTCTGCAGCTGTGTTCTCATGAAGGTCACTTTTAAGAACGTTCTGCTTTGATGCAGGTGAACAAAAGATCCAACATGAAAAATCTATTGGAGGATATTCTTGAGATTAGTGCACAATGACCTGAACCAAAGATGAACGGATACATTTTTCTCTCTTAGCTAGTGTACCTATTTGTGTTAAGTTTGTGGGGATTAGGCAGTATATTAACAGAACGTTTGGATCAGGCATAGTTTTATCCATAAAGATGTCTGGAATGTCTTTTCATCGAGACATAATGCATTCTTTTTTCTCTTCATCAGTGTGCTCAGTTTTTCACACCACTCCATCTTTAGAGTCGTATCAAAGAGACTGTCTGGTCAGCATCAATCGTTTTGCCAAATAAGGAATCATTTCCTGCATGTTTTCAGAATCATATCATTAATTCCCAACTTCTTTTTATTCATACCATCCGTCTCTGGAGTCACACATTAAAGAATCATATACTTTTCACATTATTCATTGGGAAATTGTTTCCTAGTGCCAACAGTAATAGAGATGTAATTAAAAACATGTCATTGTGATGGAGGGCCAAGCTTTAATCACATTAAAGTTATCGGCTGGTTTCCTTCTTAGCCAGCAAAGCATGTAAAAACTGTCAGTCAAATCTTTTATGTTGTGACTGCTCGCACCACCATGAACAAATTATAAAAATGACTATAGATTTACCATCATTATATCAATAAATACAATTGAATAGTGTAAAAAAACTGAGACATGTTTGAAAGATAAAATGGGATCAAAAACAAAGTTACTCTGTTTCTATTTTGTAGCCTTGAGATAAGCTCGTTCTTCTGCACAAAGATGTAATAGCGTGTATTTGGTGAGACCTTTTGTACGACAGGCCAAACTCCTCACACAGTTATGAAAGAGCCTGTTCATTGAGGAGTCATGCCTGTCAGGCTTTGTTTTTCTTCACATCTGGCACACCCTCATTCCGCCTCTTCCCTCCTGGCCCATCACCAAATCCAAATGAAAACATCAAAGTTATACTTCCAATAAGAGGAATTGGTTCTTTTTTTCAGGAATCATTTTCTTCATGCCTCAGCTACCTCACTTTTTTTTTTTTCAGAAAATGTCAGGGGAAATTATAAACAAATCAAAAATAACTTTATCGTTTCAAAACAAGAATCCAGGTCCCTGTATGAAGTTTTGTTATCAGGATGTTTTTTATAAGCTTAAAAATAAAGCCAGAAACAATATAAAATGCACATCATATTTGTGTTTAATCACCCATATCTGTCTTTCTAAATCCCTTCCCTTCATGCTGATTTCTTCTTTAGCAGCTTTAACAAGTCAATGCAGGCTTTTGGAAATTTCTTCACATATTGAGCTATTAGGCACAGAGCTCTGTAACAAGTGACTTTTAGAGGTTTGAGCGGACTCCACAAAACCCTGGCTTTTGTTTTTTAGTGTTATTATTTTTGGACGTCTATAAAAATGTTAAACAGTTACATTCTCAAAGCCTCTAAGATTCTCTGTCATACATTTACTGCAAAGTCTGTTTAATGATTCGCCAGAGACAGGCTGAGTGACTCACCTATCCATTCGGTGTACCTCAGGGTTCTGTTTGGGGGCCTCCATTACTCTGGGTTTATATGTTCCGTCTTCACCACATTTTGAGCACTTTTAAAGATGTCACTGCTACACAGATGATATTTAAGTATACATCTTTAAGCCTCAGGAGGCAAGGCAAGGCAGATTTAGCAACTTTTAGCAACAATGCAATTCAGTGTGCTTTACATGATTGGGGGGGGAAAAAGCAATAAAACAATGATAAAAACAGAAAACACATGAGGTATCAAAACTTCATGTATTACATACTGTACTTGCCTAGACTGTGTAAAATGTTAGATGGCTAAAAATGTTTTCCAACTAAATGAAGACAAAACTGAAATTCTTGTTTGCTCCTGAAAAACGACTCTAATAATTGAAACTCTTGGTCCTTCCGTGTCTTATGTCAAGTCTTCCATCAGTAGCCTTGGCGTAAACTTTGACTCTTGGTCGACTTTAAATGGTCATGTTCAGTCTCTGGTTCGCTCATGTTTTTATCACCTATGACATGTTGCTAGGCTCAGTCGTATCATCTGAAAATCATGACTGGAAATTCATGCATTGTTATTCATGTATTTGTTTTCCTCAAGATTCAATTGCTTTAATTTATTGTTCAGGACCCTGAAGATCATGCCCTAATAGAGAGTCAAAAAGGATACTGTGTATTCGGGTGATACACAGAATCCTCCATATCACTTCTTTTACTTTATTTTTAGATCTTAATCAAGGATCATGATGAAAGTCAGTGCTGTACTTTAGCGTTATATCACCTGATACAAACTCTAGTTTTGTTGGTTCCCAAACCAAACAAGTTTACTTGAAACAATAAATCCACAAAAAAAGTGATCTTTCTTTGGGCAGTTATGGTGTTCGGTCGTGGCAGATGGCCAATCGTACTGATCCATGTTCTGGTTCTGGTTCTGCTGGAGGTTTCTTCCTGTTAAAGGGGGGTGTTTCCTTTCCACTGTCGCTACATCCTTGCTCAGTATGAGGGATTGCTGTGAAGTCAACGACACAACAAAGGCGACGGTCTACTGTCGCTACATGTTGGTCCAGGAGGATGAATGCTGCAAGTCGATGCCTCGATGATATCTACTGGGATTCCTTAGACAGAAAATGTTTAACTTGATTGGAATGTATAATTGAATTAAAATTACTTGTAAAGTGCCTTGAGATGACATGTGTTGTGAATTGGTGCTATAGAAATAAACTGAATTGAATCAAATTCAATTACATTATGTTAGCTGCCCAGGATGTATTCATGATAACAGAACATTGGTAGGTTACAATTAATTGTCTTTCCATCCTTAACATCTTGTTTATAGAAGAGTTTTTATGCCTAAATTAAGATCAGATTGGCCAATTAGATCACAGCCTATCTGCAGCCAGAAGTTGTTCACATGCAGTCATTGTTGAAAAAGATAAATCAATTAAATAATCTTTAAAAAGATAAACAGGACTTAAAAACTGAGATGGAGGCTGCATCTAATAACTAATACCCCTATAACACTATTGTCTATCTGCCATTTGTTACTTAGATGACTGTAATCAGGCTTCTTTAAGTAAATGCTACAGTATTGCCTTTCAGCACATCTGATACTGCAGCAATTGTAATGCAATTTCCACCTAAGCCAAGGTTACCATTAATACCATATCTATATATATGTGCACCAAATGTCTCTATGATGACTCAATAATAACTTAGCTTTATCTCATGCTATGCTATGCAGATCCTCTATCTGCTCTGATGAAGATGTATTCCTCATGTCTTTCTAAATTCTTGGAGAAGCTCCAACTGACATGCTGTGTCATAGCTTGTGGTTAATTCAGCTAATACCTATTTGCAACACTGTGATGCCATATATACTATATCACTACTACCAAATGATTGCAAATGCAGCTCAGATGGCTCAAAATTCCACTTAATCTCATCCTATTCAATGAGGACCATCCATCTGTTGTCACTGAATAGCAGTCGCTCACCTCAGCATGCTGAATGCCTACGGGATCTCCAGGTGACCTACTTTCTTAATTGATTCATTCCACCAATATATTTATTACAATTTGGAGACACTATTGGAATGTGTGTAGGACATTTAACTTTCACCTCCAGATCAATAGATATGAAAATGAATAACCCTGCTTTATGCCACACACCTATCATCCGAAAGCACAGAGATGATCAGGGCAGACTACAGGTGACAAATTTCAAAGATGTGACAGGCTCGATTTTCCACAAAATATACTTCATTTCATCGCATCGACACCATCTTAAAACACGTTTATAGATTTGCCAACATAGGGAGCAAGATAAGAAACAGGGAGACAACAGATACATTTCAGCACAGTCCTCCTTCTCTCATGACTAAAATAATGCATAAGGCAATAGAAGGTTTATAGAAAGGCTAATAAAAAATGATCGTGGAGAGAAGCACAAATGTAACCCATGTTCAGTAAATGTCCATTTAGATTGATGAAATTCCATTGAGCATTTCTCATTTGGGGATGTCTTCCCACTTTATCATCTCGTCTCTTAGTCTTATGTTCCCGCTGGGAGAATATGGGATGTAAACGAGAGAAGCTGGTGGTGGGAGCAACCAAACCAGTTATTGAATATCCCTCTGGGAGCAGGAGTTAGAGTTTTTGGGAGGGTCGTTTAATCACAGAATGACCAAGCTTGGTTGACAAGACAAAAATCTAAGAAAAACAAAGACAGGGGCTCAAGGATTGTTAGAGCTAAACGGGCTTTCTTCAATTGCTGTTCCTTTTGGAATCCTCCTTCAGAATGGTGCTGTATGTAAATGTCTGCTTTTGCAAAATGTAAACTGTGTTTTCTTTTTCTCTCACAAGCAACAACATCAACTTCATATCAAATTAAAGACAGTCTAGTCTCAATATGCATTTTGAGCAGAAAAGTGTCTTTATTGCACAGGGGGAAGGGTTACTCATCCATTTAATATGCTGTCAAATGGCGAGGAGCACACTCCCTTGTTTGTGCCCATTAATCTCCTCCTGGTTCCTCTGATCATCATATGTATTAGACTGCTGGGAGAATACAGAACACTCATCAGAGATGCAAAATAAATCCATCTTAACAAGAAACGGTCATAAACAAAACAAATAAACAATTTAATTTACAATTCAATTCAATTCAGTTTATTTATATAGCGCCAATTCACAACAGATGTCATCTCAAGGCACTTAACAAGAAGTTATTTATTATTTATTATTTTATTTCAATACATTTATACAAACATTCCAATCAGTTAAAAAGTTTCCTATTTAAGGAATCCCAGCAGATTGCGTCAGTCATTGGCGTGAGGTTGGGCAGATTTCCAACCACAGCAATCCTTCAGCAATCCCTCATACTGAGCAAGCATGTAGCGACAGTGGAGAGGAAAAACTCCCCTTTAACAGGAAGAAACCTCCAACAGAACCAGGCTCAGTAGGAGCGGCGATCTGCCACGACCGTCTGGGGGTTTGAGAAGACAGAGCAGAGACACAGAAGGAACAGAAGATCTGGTATAAGAGAACTTTCTATGTTACAGAAAGTAAAAAGTTGATAACAGGACACAGCGGATGTTCAGTTACTGAGAGGATCATCCCAGTCGATGCCCCCCGTCCAACAGGGCATTGCAGCCAAGCAGGATACCAGACCAGGTATATCTTCTATGGGGAGAAAAACACTGAGAGAAAACAAAGTTAACAGTCGAAATAACAGAATGTACTGTAATACAACTGGAGAGTAGTAGGAGAAAAGGAAGTAGCAGAGTGAAGAAAATGGGTAAGTCTGTCCTCCAGCAGTCTAAGCCTATAGCAGCATAACTACAGAGATAGCTCAGGATGACCTTAGCCACTCTAACTATAAGCTTTATCAAAAAGGAAAGTTTTAAGCCTGACCTTAAAAGTAAACAGAGTGTCTGCCTCACGGACTAAAGCTGGGAGCTGGTTCCACAGGAGAGGAGCCTGATAACTAAAAGATCTGCCTCCCATTCTACTTTTAGAGATCCTAGGAACTACAAGTAAACCTGCAGTCTGAGAGCGAAGTGCTCTTTTAGGAACATATGGAACAATTAGATCTCTGATGTATGATGGAGCTTGATTATTAAGGGCTTTGTATGTAAGAAGAAGGATCTTAAATTCTATTCTGGATTTAACAGGGAGCCAATGAAGGGAAGCTAAAACAGGAGAAATGTGATCTCTCTTTTTAATATTCATCAGTAACCCTTGAGACTTCCTGATAGTGAAGAAGGATTCATCATTTAGATGAACAAACTGGAATCCTAGAAACCTATCAGTCTTGGTCAAAAATAACGCCGAGGTTCTTTACGTTATTACAAATATGATTTAAACCAGCCTAGTGCTGTTCCTTTTATTTTTGATCCCTGCAACATGTTCAAGCCTTTCTAAGTCCAAGACAGAATATTATGATCGACTGTGTCAAAAGCAGCACTGAGATCTAACAAAACCAGAACAGACACCAGTCCATTATCTGAGGCCATGAGAATATCATTAGTAACCTTCACCAGTGCTGTTTCAGTCTATGATGAGCTCTAAAACCTGACTGAAACTCTTCAAACAGCTCGTTACTGTTTAGATGTTCACAGACTTGATTAGCAACTATTTTCTCAAGGACTTTGGATAAGAAAGGAAGGTTAGATATAGGTCTGTAATTCACTAAGTCATCTTGATCAAGGGAAGGTTTCTTGAGTAAAGGTTTAATTACAGCTATTTTAAATTCCTGTGGTACGTATCCGTTTACTAAGGATAGATTCATCATATCCAAAATGGGGCCAGGAACCAAATGGAACACTTCTTTAAATAATTTGGTTGAGATTGGGTCCAAAATACAAGTTGAAGATTTAGATGAGGCTAATATTTTTGATAATTCTGAAAGCTCGACTGAATCAAAACAGCCTAAGCACAACTGAGGTTCTACAGTTCTTTCATTTACTGAGGAAGAAGTAATCATGTTTGGGAGGGTGCCAATAATTTTATTTTTAATAAAATTTATTTTATTTATGAAGAATCTCATAAAATCATCACTGCTAAGAGCTGGGGGAATAGTTTGCTCAACAGAGCTATGACTCTGTGTAAGTTTGGCAACTGCACTAAAAAGAAACCTAGGATTGTTTTTATTCGCCTCTATTAATGATGAAAAATATGCTGTTCTAGCTTGTCGAAGGGTCTTTTTATACAGCAGTAGACTGTTATTCCAGGTTAAATAGGAATCCTCTAGGTGTGTAGAGCGCCATTTTCTCTCCAACTTCCTAGTATTCTGCTTTAAAGTACGCAACTCTGCGTTGAACCAAGGAGTCAGCCTCCTATGGCTAGCCACTTTCTTTTTTAATGGGGCTACACTATCTAATGCCAAACGCAATGAGGACGTAACGCTGTGAACCAGACCATAAATTTCTGAAGGGTTAGAGATAGAATTGCTGCCATCCACTGTGTTACTCTGAGACACTGAGGAAAGTAAGAATGGAACAGATTCTTTAAAAATTGTTACAGCATTGTCTGATAAAGTTCTACTATAATGAAATTTTCTTTCAGATTTAAGATGGTCAGTTAAAGTAAATTCAAAAGTTATCAAGAAGTGGTCAGACAGGACCGGGTTATGTGGGTGGACTGTTATTTCCTCACACTCAATACCGTATGTCAGTACAAGGTCCAAAGTGTGTTTACCTGAGTGGGTCAATCCCTGTACTTTTTGAGTAAAGCCAATTGAGTCTAAAATAGCATTAAAGGCTGCATTTAGGCTATCACTTTCAGTATCCACATGAATATTGAAGTCCCCCACTATAATAACCCTATCAGTATTTAATACTAAATCAGATAAAAAATGTGAGATCTGATCCAAGAATTGAGAGTAAGGGCCTGGTGGACGATACAAAACCACAAACAAAAATGGTCTTAATGTTTTGCAACTTGGATGAGGAAAATTAAGGGTTAGATGTTCAAAAGAACTGTAGCTATCAATTGGTCTTGGACTAATTAATAAATCAGAACGGAAAATGGTTGCAACTCCTCCTCGCCCAGTACTTCTAGGAATGTGAAAATTTAAATGACTGGAAGGAGTTGACTCATTTATACTGACATAATCCTCCTGCTGCAACCAGGTTTCTGTGAGACAAAGGAAATCAATGTGATTATCACAAATCAAGTCATTTACTAACAAAGTCTTTGAGGAGAGAGATCTTATGTTTAATAAACCACATTTAATAGATTTATTTTCAGTCAAAGTTGTATTTATTTTTATGAGATTTCCATAATTTGCTTTTGTTGGCTTAACTTTTAATCCATTTAATTTTGGCCATGGGCAAGACACTGTTTCTATAGGGTAATGGGTGGGTAACAGTACAGAAGCAGCAGAGAGGTGGGTTAAACTACGACTCTGCTTCCTGGTCTGGACCCTGGGTTGTCAGTGTTTTGGAGGACTAATAAATTCGGCCATATTCCTAGAAAGAAGAGCTGCTCCATCCAAAGTGGGATGGATGCCGTCTCTCCGGATCAGACCAGGTTTTCCCCAAAAAGTTCTCCAGTTATCAATGTAGCCCACATCGTTTGCAGGACACCACCTAGACAACCATTGATGGAATCATTTTACTACCTTATGAATGAAAGCACCACTTGTATGCTTTTGATAAGCTAAGCTGTTGACAGTTTGAGGCATGTAAATCAAACCCTTTACTATTAAGGTAGGATTCTAGTGAAAATCTAAAATACACTGGTTCAATTTACTGATTTTTCTGTTAAGCCTATCTAGAATAACTAAAACTACATCCCACAAAATCCCAGTCTGTCTTCAAATGTACACATCAGCTTTAGAAGAATGATCAGAAAGACTTACAGCGCCTTCTACAGTTATTGGCACGCCTGGTAAAGATGTGTTAAAAGTCTCCAAATCCATTTATGATTTATGCTAGCACCATGAATCTTTCATTTGAGAACATTTATTTAGTTGCACCATGAACCTTTTCTATAAAATAGGTGTAACTGAGCAGCTTTGATTGATACTTTACCTATTTTAAATTGTTTGTGAACATTTAATTAGCAATTTATGACCTCCATTTTCTCTGCAGGACTGTATACTTCTCTTCAACATCAGAAAGACAAGAAAACATGCTATTCAAGTAACTCAAATGTGTGTTAATCTTAAAGAGGACATATTATGACTCTTTCAACAAGTTATAATAATACGGCACTTTTCCAAACAGCTTGTAGAAGCATAAGATACTGACGTTTGGATGGATAAATGGCTTTTCTTCATGTCTGGAGTGTTTATATAGGCAGCAGAGACCCAAATGGCAACACAAAAGTTTGATTTGCATAATATGTCCACTTTAATAGGCTAGGAATTAGATACAGGAAAAAAAAACACTCTTTATTGTGTCTGCATATCCACAGTCTGAGCAAAAATAAAAATATTTAACACGGCTGTAACTGTGACCAGCAAGACTGGATAAGGTTTCTGACTAGTGTTAAACAAGTGCAAGGTGATGTTACCCTAGGATGGGTGCACTGTGGACACAAACAACCAAACGCTGTTACATTCACTACCAATTTATTATTACTAAGTAAGTAACCTTCGTGCTTCTCTTGGGGTGCTTGAAAGAAACCGACAAAGGCACCAAGGAAACATGCAAACTCATTTTTAATATTATACAGTTGTGTTTAATCTACCAAAGCTTTCAGGTTGTTTTCAATCAGCTGGATATCTCCCTTCAATAGTTTTTTTTCTATGAATCCCTGGCAGACTGAGGGACAAATTTCTCTCTGATTAAACATCCGCAGCTTCTAGTCAGAAAATAAAGTATGCTTTCTTAAACTTAGCAATTTACTAAGTAGCCAAGGATTTTAATGCATATTTTAAGACAAACATACATGTAATCCACTAACAACTAAATGGTGTTAGAGCTTAATCTGTTGTGTAACTTTATTCTGAGAAACACGTCATTTAGTTCAGGTTCTGACCTCCCTGAAGGAGGGGTAGATGAAATAGTAACATGTTTAAGTGAGAACCAAATATGCCAATTAAAAGTGACACTTTTGGAGGGAGTACTATTTAATTTTATTTGAGTAGTAATGATGAACAGCACAACACAACAGTGTAATGAGACTTTGAGGTTTAAATGGGACTTCTCATGGATTTATTTTTGCCATTCCTTCCTTCATTTGGTTTATTTATATCCAGACCCATTGAATAGATTAGAATATTGTTAAGAAGTACATTTATTTAAGAAGCTCGATTCACTAAGTGAAAGAGATTATATAAATTAATTATACACAGGACTGATGTTTTCAAGCATTATTTTTTTTATTTCGATTTTGCGCAGCTAATGGAAACACGACATGTAAGATTAAAGTTTGACATCAGACCAATAAAGAAAAACTTTTTAAGTGCAGAAATGGGAGATCAATGAAAAGTATGTTTAATACTTCATTAAAAGTTGTTGCTTTCAAAATGTAGTTTTATTCAGCCAAAAGAGCCTCATCAGAACAGAGTCTAATTCTCCACGTATAATTTTATAGTAATAATTTACAATACATATCGTCTCAAGGCACTTTAAGAGTTTTCAGACTAAGAGACAAAGAGTTGTAAACAGATTTTATACATGAGCTGTGGATCTCTGCAGCTCCTCCAGAGTTAACAGGATCTCCATGACAACTTATCTGATTAAAACTCTTAAAATTCTTCTCGATGCACTACTATGAACATATACATATTTTAGATCATTAGAAAGCTAAGAGTCTTGTGTTTCCAATGACGTGGGCCAATCAAGGATACAACTGTGACTCTAAAACACAGTGAACGATTTTGGAAACCCCCTCCTCCCCCCAAAAGACACATAATGTCGGACTCGTAATTTGTAGCCTGATATAAGTGACAAAACCGAGTCATCTCCGTTACAGGTCCGTTACTAAAGTCCTCCTTATAAAGTTGTTGTTCCAGAACAAGTCTGAGGTCCATAATAAGGCAAGATCCGTCGTGGAAAACTGTATTTCCTGTAGTCTACTCTATTCTTTTATTCCACTTCCGCATCCGCTTTCACAAATTTTCATAATTGTCATAATTTTTGCTAGCATACTGCACATGCCTGAAAGTGTTAGCTTTTGACGGACAACTTCATAATCCAATAGTAGAAGTGTTACCACTTCTACTGTGGCAAAATCTTCATTCAATATCTGATAGGTGAAAAGTCCATTCGTCATTCCTCCATGTATAATTAGAACCAATCGTGTCGCAGAATCACAATGATTGACGGATCAAATAGCCAATGGAATGCTGTAAACGTAGATATCTCACATGACGGGGTGACGGGCTCTGATTATTGATTTATTTTGAATCAGAGGGGTGCAGCAATGAGTTTTGCGTTCACCTTGGAGAGGGCACATTCTGGCACACCTTTGGCACCCCTTGACCTTTATTTAGAAAAATATGTGAAAATACTCATTTTTTGGTTTATTGATGTCAAATCTGTTGTAAATAAATGTAATACTGTAATGCTTTAAACCACACTCTGTTTCAGTTCATAACACAATTCTAAAGCCACTTCTAAAGCATGTATTTGTAGAAAATAAATAAGCGGACATAAAATTAAATAATTTTCCATTGTATTCAAAATGATATTGCTTGGTAACAATGAGATATTCTCACTGTTTTAGGGGTGTTTCTTACCAAAGAGATCCCAGCCATGTCACTACTCAAAATGATTCCAGAACAGCTTTAATTTTAACTTGGGTATGCGTTTTTAAAACATTTAAGGCAAAAACTGCAGGAAGGTTAAGACAACTGGTTGCCGTTGATTTTTTTTTTTAGGATTATCATAGTACAAGGGGCTGAATACATTTGGATGTCCCTCCTAATCGCTTTTAGTTTGTATCCACTTCACATTTCTGCACTACTTTGTGTTGCTCTGTCACAATTCCTATCAAATACATAGAAGTCCATCTTTAAAGCATAGTGTGGGAAGATTTAAGGGGTGTGAATACTTTTGTAAGGCACTTTGCATGCATGTCAGTCAAACCAGCATATGAAAAAAACAACCATATATTTGTTTTCCATTTTAGGAGTTCAGGAGTCCGTTCAGGAAAAGGTCTTAACTGTGTCTGGGGAGGGAATGATCCAGAGCCCAGACTTCCCACACACCTATCCCAGGAATACCGTGTTGGTCTGGAGACTGGTGGCGGCCAACAACATGAGGATCCAGCTCATATTTGATGAGAGATTTGGTCTGGAGGATCCTGAAGAGGGAATATGCAAGTAAGACAATGTATAAAAGAATAAGTCTGGATTATTGTTTGCGAGCAGACAGAGTCGATATTCAGTTGTCTGTAATCTTTGACAGATTCTTTAAACGTCACTTTATATTTGTCTTCATCAAATAATCGAGCCAATTATGCTGCATCGGAGTTCAAATTTAAAACTTCAGTTTTTATCACCACTTTTTTAAGAAAAATACATTAATAAATATATTTATGCTTAACATAAATGACATTTTTTATTCTGCTAACTTGGTCAGCTACCATCCCGGAGGGATATTCCCCAAAGGCATGTTGGATACGTGGTTGGTGGAAAAAATAAAGCAAAATGGGTCCCATCTGGATCGTTGTCCGTCTTTAAAGATTTCAAGTGAGAGTGTTGCCATTTGTGAAATTGCCTTTGGCCTGCTACACTGGACCCCTGAATATTGAAAACCCCCCTCAGCAGGGTGATTTGTTTTGTGAGAGATCACGATGCCTTGCTCAGACTATCATATTTTACATGATGAGGTCAATAGTTTTAGCTCCTTACTAAAAAGTTCCAAAGCCACGCCACGCCCTCTGAATGGAAACATATAAACACATAAAACACAGCTACATATGCAGTATTTCATCCATCTTGTAGAGGAGCCCACTTTCAATTACTGGTGGGCTTAGCCTCTGTAGTCAATCCATTTAAATGGACTTCCCAATTCCCCGTGATCGATTTATCCAGTGTGATGTCAGTAAATCAGAACTCACTGGTTGGAATAGTGGAGGCCAGTTAGGAAAAGGTGGAGAAGACAGGAGGATGGAGACCTCTTTTGAAATACCTGGAGAGCCCTCTAATGGATGATAAATGGAACTACTGTCTCCATCGGAGCTTGCAAATGTTGTCCTGCAATAAACTATTTAGCAAGGTGAGATAAATATTATGAAGCTTTGAATTAGCCTGTTCTCAAAATGTGGCTGGTCAGAGCTGCTTCTTTTTATTCTGGTTCTGTTCTTGACCCAGAATCTTGTTGAAATGTGTTTCTACCCTGGATTCAGGCCTGTGTGACCGTGGCTCAGGTGGTAGAAGCTCATCCTGTAACCAGAGGGTTGCCGGTTCAAACCCCCGCTCCGTCTGTCTCTGTGGTTGTGTCCTTGGGCAGGACATTTCACCCGCCGCTGGCGCCTCTTGCTTCTATCAGTGTGGCCCAGGGCAGCTGGGGCTACTATGTAGCTTACCATCACCAGTGTGTGAATGAATCGGTGAATGTCTGTACGAAGTGCTTTGGGGCCCTTAGGACTAGATAAAGTGCTATACAAGTGCAGGCCCATTGACTTTGCATTTTTTATATGTTTATTTGCTGCTGACTGATAAAAACCCCACATAGCTCTTCAGCAGCACACCTGTGTAGTGCCGGGGATCTGTTGACACAAAACATCAGCACCGCCGTCGAAACCCCTGAGAGCGAAAGTTGCTCCATGATTTAGTGGGGCAGACTAAAAGCTTTTGTGCTGTCTCTGCTTTACCGGCCTGCACATGTCAGAGACCTTAAAGACCGCAGTAAAAGACAATAACTACGTCCTTTTCCAGGGCCAGAGGAGTCAGCGCCTCACTATTAGCTGGAGCATTTTTCACCTTCCTCCCCCTCAGCCTAGCAGGTTTTTTTATCAGATCCCAAGATGCACACTCCTGGCAGCGTTGGCAGACCAAATGAGTCCAGGGCGCTTTCACAAGCAGGGATGTACATTTACAAGCATGTATCAATGTGTCTTTTCTCAAATTCTCTCCTTTTTTCCACTTAAACACGCTTTATTTCTGCCCACCACAAAGATATGCTCCTAGCCGTTTCTGCTTCTTTCATTTATAGCCTATCTGTCTTTTTAAAAATTCATTCACAATATTTCCCCCCTCAGACATTACTTTCACGGTTGTCAGTGCAAAATAAATAAATAAATGAATCAAATAAAACTAACAATGCTATTGATACCAGGCATTTACCTTCGTGTCACTGCTCTGTGATTCAAATAAACAAGCGAGCGGCGTCCTATGCAGTGATCCACAGAAATGACGGGGGCTAAAGCAAACAAGCAGTGGGAGACGTGTTCAGCTCCGGTTGCAAGCCTGGAGCAAGATCTCTGTGTTAAGATGTGAGAGAGGGGCTGTATGGTTGAGATGCTCATCTGCTATTCTGTTGGTCTGTGGCGAGATGAAAAGCATTCTTACCAAATCCACTGGAGGAGAGGCATATTGAGGAGGGATTGCTCTCGCTGCGGGTTGGCATGGCAGCAGAGTCGTGCTTGGCAGCTCCCAGACACGACTGTTTTTCACAAATCCATTTGTGCGCTCTGTCTTCCGTCTGAAAAGAGAGGACTAATAAATTGTGTTTGTTCTGCTAATCTGCGTCATCTCCGTGGCAGATATTTTATCTATTAATAATTGACGGGGTGAAAACAGTGTGGGAGACAGCTTTTTGAATATTAAACACAGTTTCCTGTGCATTGCTGTGCGCACAAAGCACCTCTGTTTTCAACACTTTATAAAGTTCGGTATACATACAGTAGCTTGTCAGTGTATTGGTTAATCTGAGAAATCACTATTTAACATAGTGAGTCTGAACACATGGCGATGTGTAATGATCAGGCAATTCTGCATAATTGATAAGCCATCTGTCAGCACTGTGGAGTTGTCAGAGTGGCAAGTTTTAGAAAGAAGCTTTCCTTCAGGAACATCTCAGATTGTTTAAAAAAAAACACAAAATAAACGGCCATATGGAATATCCGATGGTGTGAAAATGTTTCGAGTTTTGCAAAATTCAATTTGCAACATGGCTTTTCCTAATAGTTTTTTGTGTGTAGACAACAGTTTGCAATATTTGTGAATACCCAACAAAAAAAAAGAGAAATGAAAAACATTTACAGAACCCCCCTCAGTTTATTCACCTTTACAGAAAACTCATTTTTGGCTTTGCTCATGTCCGCCCAGGTTGCTTTGTGGAAACCATTCTGAACTGAACCGTCGACCCGGTGGAAAAAGTAAATAATGTCCCTGAAGTCCAAATATCTGAACTGGCAGCGGTAAATGAGAGGTTAGCGCTTCTGTTCACGCAAATGGCAAAGTGATTAATCTCAGACTGTTAGGAGTCAGAAGGCTGTAGTGAAGACAGTGAAACCTCCACACGCATATAAATCATAAAATGCTGAACTACATGTCTGAAGCACTGAAGATACTCAGTATTAGCACTGACACAACAAAGGAAACTTGACCGTGGCTAAGTGTCTCTGTACTTTATAATGTTTAATGGATTTTTAGGTTTGACAGGTTGGCCAAGGGGAGAGAAACTTCTGTAAAAAATACAGGCTGACAAAGTTTTACAGCGAAACCAAGGAAATAATGCTTTAGTGTGTTTTATTCAGCTGAAATTCAAAATTCAAAGAAATGTTTCGTTTTCATGAGCAAAGCCAGAAGAGACAATCATTTAAACATAATAACCAAACTTTCTCACCAGAATAATTAAACAAGCCAAAGGGTAGCATTGCAATAACGTCAAAAAGATCCCATACCATGTCTGCATATATGACTTCTCCATCCCATACTCAAAGTTTGGCTTCAAAGTAAAAATGAAACCATGTAAGTACAACTGTGTACAATCCTCTCAGCGTTTAATAAAAGCTCTGTTTCACTTTAAATAAAAAGCAAAAAAAGGTGGCACTGGTGTTGGAAGCCAGTAAGAAAGCCTAACCTGTGGTACCAAACTGACTAAATATGCAGCTGTTTATGCTCTGCTGTCTTGTCTTTTTCCCAAAGTTTTTGATCATAACATAATAGACACAATACACATTTCCAATGAATCAATGCAAATGGGAAACTAAAAATCATATCTTTTTTAATAGCACTACCTAAAACAGACAATATTTTCCCAGAACCTAGAGTTTATTTAGAAAATTGTCCCTAACTTACCAGATAAATTACTTTCTGGAACTTTGGTGGAACGTATACAGAATTCATATATATATATATATATATATATATATATATATATATATATATATATATATATATATATATATATATATTTCTAGACAGCTTCAACTTACCAGATGCTGTCACAGAACTAAAAAGGTTACTTCCCAGAACATACCAGACTGTTTCCAGAACCTGCTGGATACTTTCATAGAACTTTCCTAGAAGGTACTGGTTGTTTTCCAGGAACATTCTTCACTGTAAATATCCTTGAACTTACAGGAAGCTCTACTGTAATGTACATTATACTTTCCAGTACTGTACATTTCTAGATCTTTCATGGAACTTATTTATTAATTTTCCAAAATTCACTGGGTACTGTCAAGAATAGGGTTGTATTATGAATTCACTTTCTGCTATGTTCTGTCTCACTCTCCTAGGTATGACTTTGTGGAAATAGAGGATCCCACTGAGAAGACGATCCTGGGTCGTTGGTGTGGGTCACAATCTGCACAAATAAGTCAAAAATCCAATGGCAGCCAAATTATTGTTCGCTTCATTTCAGATGAATACTTCCCCTCAGAGCCAGGGTTCTGCCTCCACTACTCTCTGCTTCCGGTGGTAGGTACAATATTGAATGAACAGGAGTTGAAGAATGACTGCTGTGGATACCTTAACCCTTTCTAAACTTTATACCTAACTTGGGTATAAAGTTGACAATAAGCAATGCAACTCTGTAAAATACAATGGGAAAAAAAGTATCTCCCTGGTTCACCTCACATGGTGCCTTGAACTGCAATAATCTATTTCTGCTTCTCTGTTCCCAAGGCTTTATGTATCATTAGGGACAAATTATGTTCAAGTTATTTTAAAATGTAGGAACATCTTCTACATGTGCTGTCATTTATTACAGCTTTAGATGCTTTTAAAGAGGATTACATTCGGCAGCACTGCACACACATTTACAGCAGCACAAATAAATTAATAAAACAAGTTCAACACGTTCAGTATCAAATCAAATCAACGTTTATTTATATTTCCCTTTACAGAGGGCCACAAAAATGCTTCACATTAAAACATCAGATATAAAAATCACAGAGTCACTATAAGAGAGAAATAGCCATTAATACGTTGCTAAAATATGAGTTAAAGTGTGAGTGCCTGATGGAGCAAATAACTTTTGAGATTAAGAACTTAAAATCAGAGTTAAAAAGCATTAGTTCTGTAACGTTACATAAGTCAGGAGGCAACATGTTCCAAAGTTTTGGGGCTATCACACTGTAAAGAAATTACTTTTCTTGTGAAGTGCCTTGAGATGACATGTGTTGTAAATTGGTGCTGTATAAAGATACTGTATTGAAATTGTAATTGAATTAAGACAGTTAGTGAGAACAATTCACTTGGCAATTGGCTTTTAGATGCTAAATATTGGAATTACTTGTATAACTAACAAACAAGTTTTTGTGGTTTTGTAATGCTGCATACTTATTGCTGGTTTTGAGTCATGCCAAAGATCTACTTTGTTCAGGATATCTTTCTTTTTAGCAAAATAATTTTGCTTCTGAGATTCTGATACAAACCATATCTCACAACAGAGCAAAATAGATCAATTTCAGACAATGTTGTAGTCTTCGGTGTTCTTATTTTATGTGGTTAGTATTGTTTTGCATCAGACTACAACAATCATATCTCTATTATAGTTGATTATAAGTTCTTTAAAGGGGCTTGAACTGTACATCCTGTCATGTTATACTGACATCTTGTAATGTCACTAATATAGTTGCATTTGGCTGAAATGGAAACAATAAGTGGCTTCGCATTCCCAATATTGTCTTTTGACTTTGGGAAATTCCTTCAGCAGGCTGAAATAAAAGCTATTATGTGCTGTCTGCTTGACCCATGTTATGTAAATTTGCTTTATGGTGAGCTTTTAGAAGTAGGAATGTGTAAGAATTTCAACAAGAGTATAGAAGTGTTTAAGTAATAAGAAATAAAAGAAAATAATAATGACAAATAGTGGTTGTTTTTGATGTGGGCCAAATGGGAAGTTAGAAACAAGGGTTGCACAGGTATATGTATAGAAAAAGTGCTCCCTGTTGTCAGAAATGGCCATAATAAAGTTAAAGCTTTGTTGGAATGAAATCAGACACAATTTGAAGGTTTTGCCTATTGACCAATCCACGTAGATCTGTTGATTTATGTCTTCATCAATCATCTTTGCACTCCTTTTTGCTCCTTTGCTTTGGAGCTTATTTTTCTTTTGTGTACTGCAGACCACACACATCCATGCATGCCCCAGGTCCATTTGTTTTAGCTTTTTTCACCAACATAAGCACAGAGATAAACTTAAACAACAGCGTGTTTTAACCTGTCGTGCACTGTTTACTTGCTTAAAGTAAATAACTCTATGCAATATTTTGCATCAGGAATAAGCAGCTGAGGTTACTGGTTTCTAATGCTTATGTAACTTTTGTTCTTCTTCTTAAACTTTTCATTATTGTCGCCTCAGCAGTCTTTCTACATTAAAAATCCCACATCAAGATTTATGATAGCCATGAGAATATCATTAGTAACCTTCACCAGTGCTGTTTCAGTGCTATGACTGAAACTCTGAAACTCTAGTCACTCCAAACACGACTCTACTGAAAAAGTGTTAAATATGTTTAAAATTCATTGAGGTCAACTGTTTGGTAAGGGGTTATCATTCCTACCAAACAAAAAGAAAAGAATGATGCAAACGTTTATTAAAAGCCCAAAATTAATAAAACATCTGTCCCCATTATTAATGTTGTTAAACCTCTGACAGACATTGTACATGATAGGAACTGACGTTTAACAAAATCTGCTTCATTTCTTCATGTTTAGATCCAAAAGATGCTACAGGATAAAAAAAACGATTGATAAACAATTCCACATGATTTGACTCTATTGCAAAAATTGCATTAAAACAGCAAATAGATTTATCATTCGAGACAAAGTTTTTCTTTCATTATCAAACTTTGGAATGTGTGTAAAACCATCTGGGAGGAAAGGAAAGCTTTGGGCTTCAAATGTTCAGTTTGTCTTCTCTTTGAACCGCTGTCTGACAGAGGAGGGGTTTGCTGAACAGCAGCGCTCTGTGTTTCCTCTGTGGTCAACCAGCAGCTACTGGAACCTCATGCCATGCAGAGGCCAGCACTTTAGTTTATATTTAAATAAGCAATGATTCCACCCTACCACTTCCATGGAATGGGAAGAGGGGAAAAAAATAAAATCCCGTCTGTAATCCGCAGGAAGAGATTTTAGGAAGAAAAAGAAACAAGTCGGGGCGAAAAGGTTGTTAAAACACCGAGGAAAAAGGGCCTGTTGAATAGAGCGTGACAGGCGCTGAGTGGTGGGCGTCGTGGGTTAGGGGAGCAAACAAAACATACATCATTGTCTCGGGGTGCTGAGGTCTCAATCCAGAATGGAGCGCCACTGATCCGTTGGCCCAAAAGATCTCTCTGCTAGCTTGTTTGTTAGAGGATAAAAAAGAATTGTGCACAGTTGAGACATAACACACTGGTGGCACATAAAATCTATTAGACTTAAATAAAAAAAGAGATTAACGTGGGAAAAAGCTGAAGCACATCTGTGTTAAAAGTTAATGCAGGAGTCTTCATTGCCATGATTAAACTAAGGTTTGATTTTACACTGACCTCAATTACAGTTAATTATGTGTAGTGAGTGAAAGTAAAATCCTTTTTCGTGCACACTAGACCTTGTTGCAATGAAATGGTTTCCAGCTGCATGTGAAGGAAGAATATATTGTTTTCAAGAGCTCTCCCAGAATGCTATTTCAGAATTGTCATCTCAACATGGTCAGTTGAACCTGTCATTTCAGCTACCAGGAATAAGATCATGTGGTTGTGCGTGAGAAGAACACTGAATGTGGAACACTGCTTGAAAACGGGTCTTTTTCCTGAGGGGCAGGGGGCAAAGATCTCATTGGAAACTGTTGCACTTTTATTCTCGCCCAATGAAAGAAAACATTCAACTTTTTAGAAAGCAACACATACAAACTCGACCACAAGAATATCCCTGCTCCACCATCATGCTTCAAGCTTTTTTTAGTATTATTCACATTGGCAGTTTATATTTATATATATGAAGCACTGTTTTTGTTCTTTGTATTTAAAATGCCGTGACAAAAATGTTTTGTCAGTCAAGTCAGATTTTAGCTTTAAGACAACAAGAGTTGATTATTTTTAGATAGCCATTATTTTGTGAATCTCATTGCCGCAAAAGTTTGCATTTACTTCATATTTATAGCAAGGATTCAAAGAAGACTCATTCCATGTTGGATACAACTTGTCGGAGTGACTGTGGCTCAGTAGGTAGAGTAGTTGTCTTGCAACCAAAGGGTTGTATGTTCAATTCCAGCTTCCACATGTCAATGTGCCCCCGGGCAAGGCACTTAACCCCAAGTTGCCTACTGAACTTTGTATTGGTGTATGAATGTGAATGTGGCTCCCGGGTGAAGCGCTCTAAGCAGTCAGTATGACTAGAACAGCCCTAAATAAGTCCGTTCAGTCCGTTTACTATAACTTGTAACGTTACATAAAGCATTTTACTTGATATGTCTACATTTAAAGGTGATCTGATTATAATTGCATCCTATTTCAATGATTAACCACTAAAAGTTTTCAAATTCTAGATTTAGAGAATCACACATTTTGAAAATATAAAATATGAGTGTATCACTGTTGGCCTTGTTCTTCTTTTTTGTAAAGCATAACTTATTTTAAAAGTCACTTTTAAGGTTTCCGAGCCCTTTGAGCTATGTCTCTGAAATGGGGATGTACTACTATGTTGATGATGATGAGCTGTCTAGATCTGCAAAGAACTGTCCATTGCAACAAAAAAATTCTAATGGCTATGTTAACTCATTCCTCCTGTCGGGTCTCTTCCGCCAGGCTTTAGAAACATCAGTTATCAAACAACTACTGAAGAAGAACAACTTGGACAACACGTTAATGCAGAACTACAGACCAATCTCCAATTATCCATTCATCTGTAGGATTATTGAAAAAGCTGTTTTGAGCAGTTAAATAGCTTCCTAACAATGACCAACCGCTTGGATGTTTTTCAGTCTGGTTTCCATGCTCACCACAGCACTGAGACTGCCCTAGTCAAAGTTTTCAATGACATCTGCATAGACACTGTTGACCATGATATGTTATTGGAATGACTGGAGAGCTGGGTCGGACTCTCTGCTACAGTACTTGGCTGGTTTGAGTCTTACCTTAAGAACAGGAACTTCTTAGTGAAAGCCAAACCTGTTTTATTTGATAATTTTAGTACTTTTGAATATAATGCAACTGTTTTTAGCACTCCTCAGATTTTATGTGTCACAGTTTACAGGCCTCCTAAAAATTGTGCACTTTTTATTCAAGAATTTTCAGAGTTTTTATCAATTTTGTACAACTCCTTTGAAAGGATCATTTTAGCTGGTGATTTTAATCTACACATGGATAACCTTTTAGACCCTTTATCAACAGAATTTTTAAATATTTTGAATTATATGGATTTTAGTCAGCATGTCATGCAGCCAACTCACAACAGAGGACACACCCTGGACTTGGTCATCACGCATGGCCTGTCCACCCGTGTGTCCTCTGTTGTTGACTTGGCTGTCTCTGACCATTACTGCGTGTTTTTTAACATCACCAGTTTTATCCAGCAGGAGACCTCTGTGAGAACTGTCAGGAAGCGCCATCTAACCCCTGAAGTGGCTGCAGGTTTTCTAGAAGTTTTCCAAAAGTTTCCTCCTACTCTCTTACCTGCCCCCTGTGATTTTATCGTCAGTGATTTTAACAGAAGACTTCAGTCTGCTCTTGACCTGCTGGCTCCACTTAGAGTGAAACGCTCACATTCAAAACTTGCAGCGCCATGGAGAAATAACAATCTTAAAAAACTAAAGACGGACTGCAGGGCGGCAGAGAGAAAATGGAGAAAAAATAAAACCACAATAAACCATCAATTATACACAGAACTTCTCAAATCCTATAATAATGCTGTAAGAAATTCAAGAAATGCTTACTTTGCAAAAATCATATCAGACAATAAAAATAATCCTAAAATCCTTTTTTCCACCGTTGATAAACTTTTTAACAGAGCTACTAATGCATTTCAGAAAACCCCCTCAAACACTCTTTGTGAGGAGTTCGCAGACCACTTCAGAGGGAAGGTAGACACCATCAGATGTAATATTTTATCTTCTCAGTGTAACATGGTTTTAGACAAATCTGAATGTGTGTCTCTACCAGAGGAAACGCTGGACAGTTTTGTCCTGGTAGAAGCTGGGACTCTTGATAAAGTTTTCTCCTCAGTGAGGCCCACCACATGTGTTTTGGACCCGATTCCCACTTCATTTTTTAAGCCATTTTATGAATCTTTTAGGGATGAGATTTTAACCATGATGAATTGCTCCCTTCAGACGGGGGTCTTTCCTGCCGCCTTTAAAGGGGCGGAAGTGAAGCCCCTGCTGAAGAAGAGCAATTTAGATTTTAATGATTTTAATAATTTTAGACCGGTATCTAACTTACCATTTTTAAGCAAGGTTTTAGAAAAGCTAGTTTTAATTCAACTTAATGATTTTATTAATGAGCACAATGTCCTGGAGAAATTTCAGTCTGGTTTTAGGGTGAACCACAGCACAGAGACGGCCCTTCTGAAGATTTTAAATGATTTTAGAATAAATTATGACGCTCAGAAGGTGACAGTGTTGGTTCTACTGGATCTAAGCGCTGCCTTCGATACAGTGGATCACACTATTCTTTTAACCCGTTTAAAACAGATCGGCCTCTCTGGTGCTGTTCACAAATGGTTCACATCCTATCTCACAGACGGGACTTTTATGGTAAGTTTAGATACCTGCTCCTCTAGGGTCCATAGGATTACATGTGGTGTGCCCCAGGGTTCAATTTTAGGCCCAGTGCTTTTTAACCTTTATATGCTCCCTCTTGGCAGCGTCATCAGGAGACATGGAGTTAACTTTCACAGTTATGCTGATGATACACAGTTATACATCTCCATGTCTCCCGATGACACACGGCCAATGGATGCACTTTTTAACTGCATTTTAGACATTAAATCCTGGATGGCAGAAAACTTTCTCCAGCTCAACCAGGACAAAACTGAAGTTTTAGTCATCGGTCCTGAGGCTCAGAGAGAGAAACTTTTACCAAAACTACAATCACTGTCTTTTAATCTCTCTTTACAAGTGAAGAACCTGGGCGTGATTTTTGACTCTGAGCTGACTTTTATTCCTCACATAAAAAATATCACTAAAATAGGTTTTTATCAACTAAAGAACATCGCCAGAGTCCGCCCCATTCTGTCTCGGGCCAATACGGAGACACTGATGCATGCTTTTATCTCCAGTAGAATTGATTACTGTAATGCCCTGCTTTCTGGTCTTCCCAAAAAGAGTATATCAGGTTTACAACTACTACAAAATTCAGCAGCACGTGTCCTGACGAAGACCAGGAGGCGGGAGCACATTACACCGGTCTTAAAATCATTGCATTGGCTCCCCGTACATTTCAGGATCGACTTTAAGGTTCTTTTAATGGTTTTTAAGTGTCTTAATTGTCTTGGGCCTTCTTATCTCTCTGAACTGCTTTTACCATATAAACCTTCGCGGTCTCTGCGCTCCTCTGGCAGCCGTCTCCTTGTCACCCCAAAAGTCAGGACACACAAGCATGGCGAGGCGTCTTTCCAGTTTTATGGCCCTCACCTCAGGAACAGGCTGCCAGAGAACCTCAGGGCTGCAGAGAATATTCATGTTTTTAAGAGCAGGCTCAAGACTCACCTTTTTAGCTTAGCTTTTAACTGATTATTATTTATCACTGTTTGTTTAATTGCTTTGGATGTTTTATATGATTATATTTTTATCAGTTTTACTTTTCAATCTTAGCACATTAATTTACCGTTTCTTTTTATACTTTAATTTATCTTAATCCCCGTTCCAGTGTTTCCTCTGTGGGAGCCCTCTGCCCCGGGAGTGGTGGTCGGCTGTAGCTGCCTGGGTGCTCTCCGGGTGGAGCTTGGGTGGAGGTGGGGGTCTTGGCCTTGCCTCCACTGGGTGCCCTGTGTCGGTGCCTCGGCTGGTGCTGTTAATTTACTGCTGCCGGGGCAGATGGCTCCTCTGATGGCGTTTCCTTGCATGGTTCATCTGCACTCGGCCCAATGTCCTTTTTTACCTTTTCTTTTAACTGTGTGTGTGCATGGGAGATGGGTTGGGGGGAGGGGGGTATAACTGTGACCATGCTTTTTAATCTGTGGGGGTAGGAAGGGAAGGTGGTTTTATGTGGGGTCATTTTAATCTGTAAAGCACTTTGTGATGCAACTTCTTGTATGAAAAGCGCTTCATAAATAAAGTTTGATTTGATTTGATTAGTGTCAATAGGAAACTTTTCATCAGAACAGAATGTAAGATCCTCCTTCTTCCATATAAAGCCATTAATAATCAACCTCCATCATCCATCAGAGATCTGATTGCTCCATATGTTCCTAACAGAGCACTTTGCTCTCAGACTGCAGGTTTCCTGCTGGTTCCTAGGATTTCTAAAAGGCAGATCTTTTAGTTATCAGGCTCCTCTCCTGTGGAACCAGCTCCCAGCTTTAGTCCGTGAGGCAGACACTCTGTTTACTTTTAAGGCCAGGCTTAAAACTTTCCTTTTTGATAAAGCTTATAGTTAAAAACAGATTGATGATAATAATAAAAGTACAAGCACTGGCAATCCTACACACACACACATAGAACATATGCCAGCTTAGTGTCTCACTGGGCAGGTCAGACGAGAAAAAAACATTGGAGTTTAACAGTCTGATACCGAATGGGATGAAAGAGTTCCGAATAACGATTTGTTCTCCTAGGGGGTGCATAATATCGACGACCGGAGGGCATTAAAACAAATTTAATAGCAAGAACATGATCTCACTGATTGATGATGGCTTTCCATTTCTGCACCACCCGTTTCTTTCACTGAGAATTCAAGTCTTTTAAATAACTCCAGTGAACTTTGAACAAATCTTAACAATATTATTCAGACCGTTTCTGTCTTTAACCAATAGGCCATTAAACCAACATATAAAAGAAAACGGTAAAAGACTCAATAAAAGTATAATAAGAATGACATAAGTTCATTTTTGAGATTCCAAAAGAGTTCAGTTTCCTCATTAAATGGATCCTTTGCTGACCTCGCCTGAAAGCCGAGTCTGTATTAACGTCAAACTTTAACTGGGAGTCAATTACAGTTCTTAAGTATTTATAGGTCTCCACAATTTTAACTTCTTCACCATGTATAAAATCAGTTTTGTCCCCATGCTGATTCTTCCTAAAATCAATAATTATCCAATTAGCTTCTGCAATATCCAAGTCCAGGAAATTCCCATCTGGTGTGATGATAATTTCCTGGACTTGAATGTTCATTTTAACAAATGAAGACAGGACAGCAGCATGATCATGATCAGACTGAGAACCTTGAAGCAAAGATAACAAATCATCTGAAAAGTTCACAATTAATAGACTGCTGGAGGACAGAGTGACCACTTTCCTTCACTCTGCTACTTTTCTCTCCTACTACTTTCCAGTTGCATTATTAGCTGTTATTTCAACTGTTAACTTTGTTTTCTCTCAGTGCATTTTTCTCTCCATAGAAGCTACACTTGGTCTGGTATCCTGTTCAGCTGTGATGCCTTGTTGGAGGGGGCGTCGACTGGGATGATGCTCCCAGTAACTGAACGTTCTCCCTCTCCTGTTATCAAGTTTCTTTAATATAGAAAGTACTCTTACATAAGTTCTTCTGTTCTTTCTGTGTCTCTGCTCTGTCTTCTTGAGTCAGTCGTGGCAGATGGCCGCTGGTACTGAGCCAGGCTCTGGTTCTGGTTTTGCTTCACGTTAAAGGGGAGTTTTTCCTCTCCACTGTCGCTGCATGCTTGCTCAGTATGAGGGATGTGTCTGAAGTCAATGACACAATGCAGGCGACTGTCTACTGTCGCTACATGTTTGTTCAGGTGGAGTGAACGCTGCAAGTCAATGACTCGATGCAATCTGCTGGGATTCCTAAGATAGAAAACTTTTAAACTGATTGGAATGTGGATGATTGAATATAAATGACTTGTAAAGTGCCTTGAGATGACAGGTGTTGTGAATTGGCACTATATATAAAAAAAACTGAATTGAATTGGATAAGTCATCACTAATTTAGCTGTATGAATAATTTGGGGGACATATTGTGTCCTAGAAATGCCTTTTGAAACCCCTTTTATAAAATGTATTTTGCAAAAGCTTTTAAGACAGATGCAAGCAACGTTTTAAATACTTGTCACAATGTTGCCTTCAACATGTCAGTCAGATAAGAGAAAGGAGGGCAGCGATTTGACTTTTTGCACAAACGTGACTCTGCAGGACCGAAAGGTTTAACAGATTAGCTTCTACTGTTGTGGGAGGACCAAAAAAATGATGCTGCAGCCAAGCAAAGTGAGAGCTGGAAACAAATAATACTGTAACCACAATCAGAGCCACGAGTTGGCATGCAAAGTGGCCAAAGGAGGTGAAGGGATGGAATCAAATTTCACAACTTCATAAAATTCTGTCGTTAGTTTGCATTGCTGTCTTGTTTTCAGTATTTTGAATATATTCGCTACCATATGTACTAGAATCATGATTAATGTATTTTATTATCAGGAAGAATGTGAATTGTGAAATAAATCCTGTTTAATTAAAGTTTAACATACAATTAATTAACTGATCATTTCACCAAACAGTCTATGTGTGTCTGGAATCTAATTCCTGAAGGTTATTACAGGAAAGTTCCTGCAGTTTTTGCAAACATACGGCATAACAAGGCTTATAAGATGACCAATAATATGAGTGAGAAAAGGCTGTGAATACCTGTCAAATATTCGTATGTTTCAGAGTTTGTAAATTTAACCTGGCTGAGAAATACTCCAGTCAAAGAAAGTGTTTCATTACATCCAGCTGGAAAACCTGCTTAAAGATCCACAACATTTATTTTCCAGTTTCGGTTTTGACTGGTCACCAAATTTTGTCAAGAAAACATGAAAGATTTCACCAGTGGGTCACCGCTAGAACACTTCTGCAGCTTAGCTAAATAATACCTGTGGTGCAGGGGTCGCGCTAACTGAAAATTTTCTGTATTTGACTGTTTTTTTTAAACGGTAACGGGAAAATCCTTCAGTCATTTTGACAGATTGAAATTCACAACTCTAACAACTTGGTGCAGACGTGTGGACATTTTCAACTTTACACATAGAGTACAGGTAACTAAATCAACGAATAAACTGATTTCCATGAGAGCATCTGAGCCTCATCTCAGACCTGGACACCGTACTCAATGCATCTCGCTAACCAGGAGCTGACACCGTGTTGAAGGGTTTCAGACGCAGTCACAGACACGCATTAGAGCGCGTCTGTGACTGCACCGTACACAGTCAGCAGTGACAGATCACTGCAGCTTAACCACTGATGCAAAAAAAAGGCCCTCCTGCGGGATTTCCTCCCACTGAAGCGATCAGAAAAGAGATTCTTTCCAAATCCGGATCACTCCAACTGGAGAAACGTTGCCTGATTTCAATACTTTTGCCAAGGGGGTTCTAGCAACTTCAGTCTCCAGTGTGGCAGCAGAGCGTTCAGGCGTTCAGGCCACAGCAGGTGAAATGTTCATATTTAATACATGTAGTTGTACTTAATAATCTGCTTGATATGTGATAGCACGATGTGGATTCTCTGTTAAATTTGTTCAGATTGAATATTAACTAAAATGAATGAAAATTAAATACTACTGAATATGTAATTATTATCATTTCAAAAATTGATGGGTAAAATGAGTAAGATTCTGACTGGATTTTTTGGACCCCGTCGGTCAAAAACAAAAGATTCTAGCTCTACCTCTGGTGTGGTGTAATGAAAACAAATGGAAGCGATTGAATTTGAAGGCAGTCCATTTACCTTTGTGAACAATAAATATGATAATCTAGTTATAGTTTGCTAAATCAAATGCTCTGACTGGACAATAAAGTTATTTAAGTCCAGACAGTTTGGAGTATAACAGCAGAACTTTTTTTGTTGTTTCACTCACAAAGATTGTGAAATCGTTTTGTGTTTTATTTATTTACAGTTACCATTAAAAAATTAAACATATCTTGAAACAAATACTTTTTTATTGGTATATACATTTTTATTCTATAAGAACGTTTCCATTAACAACGCAGATGATGTTTGTTTGTTTCTCTTTATTTCAATCATGAAATATAAAAATATACTTTTCCAAATTTAATTCATAACTGTGTTCCACTAATTTAAACAAATTATACATTTTCAGATCGATTTAATTCTGATGGTCTTAAAACCTAATTAATGGCAAAACGTATTTTCTTGTTTTTGAGAATTAGAAGTTTAAAGCCTATTTCAGCTCTTGCAGTTCAACAGGTTATTCTGTTAGTGACATTTTAAATCAGCACCCTGTGGAGGATTTTTAACCACAAAGATTTTTTTCTCTAGTTAATCACTATTTCAAATTTCCATATTTTCATAGACATCCAAAACATCAAGTTTTTACATGTCGCAGAAAGCTTTTTACAAATTCAAAGGGGAACACAAGCATACAGGTCAGAGATTTACATTTAAAATCTCTCTGCTTTTCCCTTGCTTATCACCTGCATTTAATGTGAAACAACTGCATATATGATGTGAAGACGAATTGTATATTGTTCAGACTTCTAACCCTGATTAGGATCTACAACATCCTTCACAACTTAAAAAAAACTACTTTTCTTTTTTTGTATTCCCACTTGCTCACCAATAACCTCACTTGGTGCAATTAGCGGAGAGTTTGTTATACAGGAATACTTGTAGTACCATGTCCTTAACACAAAGGGTTAAAGGCATCTCTATGAAACAGATAAAATATCTTCACTTTTTATTCTAACAAGCTAGATTTGTTAATGTAAACTGAGGAAACCACAACGTTAGTTCAGCTTAAAATATTACTTATTCCCTGGAAAATTGGTTTGTCGCAAAATTAAGAGCTAAAGCTTGTTGAAAGTAAATATTTCATTTCCAATAATTGCTTTGTTTGCCTTTTCTGATTTCATGAAAACAAAATAAAATTTTAATCTTAAAACATTTTGAGAATGGGGCGCAATTGGCAGTCAAGGACTCGATGCAATCTGCTGGGATTCCTTAAATAGAAAACTAACTAAAACTTTAAACTAATTGGAATGATTGTTTTGAAATGACGTTTCTTGTAAAGTGCCTTGAGATGACATGTGTTGTGAATCAGCGGTATATAGATAAACTGAATTGAATAATAATAATAATACGTTTAATTTGAAGCGTCTTTCAAGACTCTCAAGGTCACTTAACAAAGAACAACGATGTACAACACAATTAAGAAGGCAAGTGAAACAGCACCATTAAAACACAAGCAGGTAAAGCTACAATTAATAATAAAAAATAAAGTGCTTAACAAGAGTGAGCAACTACCAAGAGAACAGTTATGTCAAGTAAGCCAAGCTAAACAGATGAGTTCTGAGTTGTGATTTGAAAGTGGAGAGAGAGTCAATGTGACGGATATCAGGAGGGAGAGAGTTCCAAAGCTTCGGGGCAGAGTAACTAAAGGCTCTGCCCCCCATGGATTCCTAAAAAGAAGAAACAGCTATTTGTGTCGATGTCACAGAACAGTGCATGACTCGAATGCAGGCAGGTGAAAATAAACAGCTTCACTTGAAAATTAAATTCGAAAGCATAAAAAAACTAAGGTCCATGTGGAAACCAAAGCAACATGAAGAGCCAGGCTGGTGGTGATACCAGAATGATCTGACACTGAATGAGATAAAAGCTAAGTGGTATTTATCCTGGGCAGCTTGATTAACGGAAGGCTAGACAGGTGAGTTAACGAGATGATTGGTAACGAGAGGGCTGGTAGCTGAGACACTGAGGCCGAAAATCCTCACTGCCTCATTTTTAGAAAAAAATATCAATCCACACCTAACTGCACAAGTGCATTGTTAGGCACATTCATAGACAAGCCAAACCTGTAGGCGGCGGTAGTTTCCCAAATCCTCTCCAATCACTATAACTTCTACATAGAGCAGTAATTGAGCTTGTAAAAACAAGCAAGCAAAAAGCGCTTGGACAATCGATAATGCTAACACATCTCTGAGGGAATAAATGCTGTTTCAGAGAGGAAACACAGGTCGCACATGTGATGTCACATTATTTTTGTCCCAGGCGGTGACATTGTGAAATCTAAAAATCCGATTACTTAAGTCCACCAGCAAACGCGAGACGGAGAATTTGCAAATCTTCACTTTGGTCTGAGGTTTTTGAAGGAATCGTTTTTGATGCCGTAAACCTGTGTTTTCTGGTGGATGACACTCCAAATCGTAGAAAAACATCTTTGTTTTGTGAGATACCCGGTTATGTGTGGACAAGGCCTGAAGGAAGCTACTGGGTAGATCTGGGCACACAGACACTAAAACAAGTAGCCAGTAGCAGAGACACAGCTAGGAGTGTACAGAAACTCAACGAATGCAGATTGTGAACCAAGAGCTAACAAAGAAACAAGAAATCAGGAAATAAAATCAAGCAAATGTGAGTAATGAGTGCAACTCAGAGCAGAATAAAAAAACAAGGAATTGTAAAACTAAGGAATGAACTGAATATGAAGCAGTGACTGTGGAATCCTAAAATATAAATAATATAAATACATACAGTATAAATAAAAAAATCCTGCTGTGTTTTACGTCTAATCATTTTTTCATTAGGAAATAGTCAAATTAATTATCTGCTTTTTCAGTAAGATCCTGTTTTAATATTTATACCGAGCAGTAAAACTTGGTGGTGGTTAAATGTGTCCGTCTGCTATCGATGCAACAGACTCAATGTTGATGTAAAATCCACCATTTAGTTTCTCTGTAGACGTCAGATTGTCTTTAATCTTAAAGACTGTAGATGAATTCTCATGGATATACTATAGATTGTTTTATTTTGTTGTCGTTGTTTCTGTAGAGTGTATCAGAGCCAGAAATCCCCGCAGTCCCCCCTCCATCCCTGCAGGGTGTTGAGGAGCTGTCAGAGGCGGTGGCGGTGCTGAGCACAGTGGAGGATGTCATGAAGTATCTGGAACCAGAGCGCTGGCAGCTGGATATGGACGAACTGTACAAACCCACATGGCACGTGCTGGGAAAATCGTTCATCCTTAAAAAGAAGGCTAGAGGTACGGCACTTGATTTTCTAGATTTCAATTTCTATAGTAGAAAGAATTTACAATGTACCATGTTTAACACCTGCATTGCTAAAAAACTACATAAAATAAAATGATTAAAATGAAGAAAAAAAATAAGGGCTAAAACTTGAGCTGAATGTAAGTTTTGTAAACCTCATGAGTTTTGTCTCTGCTTTGAAACTGGGCTAAATATTTTGCACAGTTTTTTTTCAGTGATTCTGAAACTTTTTCTTTGTGAAGGAGCTGATCTGAATCTGTTGAGGGAGGAAGTTCGACTGTACAGCTGCACGCCACGCAACTACTCGGTGTCTTTGCGAGAGGAGCTGAAAAGGACAGATGTCATTTTCTGGCCCAGCTGCCTCCTTGTAAAACGCTGTGGTGGAAACTGTGCCTGCTGCTCTCATCACTGCTTTGAGTGCCAGTGTGTGCCTGCAAGAGTTACAAAGAAATACCACGAGGTAATCACAAAACTTTCAATTCTACGGATATCCAGCCTGTATTTACCTTGTAAATAGAAAAGACCATGGTTCCAGAATGTATGGGATGGTTCACACATCCTACCAGATTAACAATAAAGAAAATTGATAAATAAAAATACTTTTTCCATGCTTGAAAGATTATATTTGAATATTGTTTGTCACACAATCAACTTGACAATCAAATCAGAAACTATGAAAAACCTACATTTATTTCTGAGTTGTTTTAAAAAGGATTTGTATAAAATCCTAATGCAGACTCTTTGAAGAAACTTGGATGAAATGTATGGAACGCCAAAGTTGTCAAAATTAAATAAATAAAACATTTTGAAATGAATATCTACATGAAAATATAAGACATATATAATGTGGCAATGAAATTGTAAAAAAGACTGAATGCATATAACATTTTAAGTTAATTGAAATTAGTATAATTTTACTTTAAAGATATGTTTAGTAATATAAAAAATTATTTGACTGTAAATCCTTCCCTAATAATAGAGATGGTTTTCAACAATTTTCATTTAATTTCATCCGTTTTTTTTCATTTAACGTCTGTTGGATTTCATGTATGGCTTTATGCACATTCTCATAATATTAGCAGAATATTTCCCCATTTTCATTGATGTGGCTGTCTAAATCCATCAGTGATCAATGCATCAGTGATGCAAAGCTGCCCGAGGCGCCATGTTCGTGATGAGACTGGCGAAAGAAGCCCAGGTCCGTAGTTAGATACATTAATCAATAAAAGGTTTTATAAATGACACAGACCGCGCTCAAATAATCCCCCCTTTAACTGATTGTTTGTATCTAACCAGCAACCAGGGCTTCTTTTGCCATTTTCCTCCAAGTTGTGCTGGCTGACACAGAAAACAGATCAGCAATAACTCTGATGGTTATGTCAACCAGCACTAAAGTCTCAAGTGCTGGGCCTGGGATCATTTCTAAAATTTTATCCAAACGACTCAAGATGGCCTCCTCAGATACATTATTCCTTTCAATTTCATCTGCTAGCATAACCTGAGCTGAAAAAAGTACCATAATTACCTGAATATAAGCTGCACCAGCTAAATTTTAAAAGAAAATAAATCTTGTACATATATAGGCCACACTATATTAGCTGCTGGTTTTCATGTGGTAAGATGAGATATTTACACAGAAAGATGATATAAGGAAGATTTTTGTTTGTTTTAATTTAAGACATGCTTTTTTTCTTTTCAAACTCGGCCTGAAAATCGGCAGTAAAGCACCAGCACAGCATCAGCGCAACACAACACGACAGTAACATGCCTGGTTAGAAAATAAAACCTACTTTAGCCGACCAGAAAAGTCAGTGGTCACTGTCTTCATCTTCCCCTTGCCCACTAAAGCCAATGTCTCACCATCAATTCATTGATACCAAGCTTACATGCAGTAGCTCTATTTCCTTCTTTGACGCTCAGCTCGATTGCCTTTAACGTTAAAGCTGCATCACATGCATTTCTTCATGTGTTTTTACATGATAAGGGTGTGTGCATGATGCGCAAAATAACAGTTCAACATCAAAACTACTGTCGCCTTCGGTGCATAATGTTTCCCCACATGTCTGTCTCACTTTCATCATTGTGTAGGACGCTGTGTCCAAAGCGTGTGAAAAAAGGAGCGGCTTATAGTCCCAAACTTACGGTAATTGTTGTTCATAAGGAGTGAGAACAGCTATGCAGGAAGATCGATGTTTAAGCAGCAGCCAATGAGCGTTCAGGTCCCACCCACTGACTCTGATTGGCAAATGAACTTATTCAGTTGAAAAGAGTCATTATGAAACAAATAAGCCACTGGGAAGAACATCATTATGAAATAAATAAGCCACTGGGAAGAACATCATTATGAAATAAAAGCTGACTTACCTGATTAAATTTAATAAAAGTGGCACAAAAATCTCTATTATTAGAAACATTAATTAGAGTTAAATGATGTCATATATTAATAAACACTTTTTTTGCTATTTACATTTATCTACTAATCAACCTTGAAATTTCAAAGCTGCATAGAAGATTATTCCTCTTGAAAAAACATCCAATTTATGATGTTTCGTATTTCATTACGTGCCAACTTCTATTTAAAAAACCAAAACAATTTGGAGATGCATTCAGTCATAACACCTCTGACCAAAAATAAAATCAACATGTTTGGAAAATGCCCGATTTTCTTTATAAGGTTAAAGAGCAAAAAAAATAATATTTAAAAAAAGAGTACTCCATGAAAGGAAGTTTATCGGAATATCCACCAGACATAATTGTTTTTTTCCCTAACATGATCTGTATTTGATTTATTGCAGATCATTTAGAAATGATGAATATATGTGTTTAAGTGTAAAAAAAAGAAAAAGAAATGTGGTTTAATGAAGATTTCAATACCTGTCAGCTCACAGACTGGATGCTCCTTCTCAATAGGTTCTTCTGTTGAAACATCGAAGCGGAACAAGAAGCCTGCAGAAGTCCATGACGGATGTGACCTTGGAGCACCATGAGGAGTGTTCCTGTGTCTGCAAAGATGACCTGGACTGACCTCAGATATGCATAAAAGAAAGATATGCAAAGAAATGAACTCCTGCTGCCGTTCTGTATCTCACCCACTCAATCTGTTAACAAGATTCTTCTTTCCCACTCTTGTCCTTTCACTAATTGGATGAAGCAGAGCAGACTGGAATCTAATAAATCTCCTGAATGGATGTGACCATTGGGGAATACAAATAGTGTGCTCTGAGTGTATTTTAGAGGAACAGAAATTCACTGGAGCAAATCTGGAGTATGACCAAACGGCTCTAGAGGTGACGATAACTCTGAGACATTTTTTGCCTACTCGTCTGGAGATATTTTTTTTTATTCAACCAGTGTGGACTGTTACAATTAAGGGAGCATTGTCTTTAAGAACTGTTTAATGTCTGTAAGTGAGCTGGCTCCAGCTGCATAACTGCCCCAGTTTCACTTTTTACACCTTCGTTTTCCTCTTCCACCTTTGTATTTGCTACAAATTTAATCAGTAGCAAAATGCAGTGGCATACAATCGCATTATGTGTTAAAAACAATTTTAGCCAAAGATTCTCAATGTTGCGAATTTCAAACCAGTTGGACATTGTCTGGAAAAGGTCCCTGTGATCCATATCAGCTATATCAAATCTGCTTGCCTGAGGAATATATTGCATTAAGTTGTTTTTGCTTAATGATTGTTCATAATAAATATTTATTTCTTCCATTAAAAGGGAATTTAGGTCTAACGTGCCTTGTTTGCCACATTTTTGCTGTACAGTAGAATTAGTTTCCTTTTTTTTTAGTTACTTTGGAATTTGATTGTGGGTATTTTAATTTCCCTTTTATTTTAGTTGAAGACCAAAGTTATTTAACTGTTTATGCATTCTCTAGTACTGAGCTTGAAAAATAAATTTTTCAATTTCTGCTTGAATTTGAACTTCTTGTGCCTGGTCTAAATTAAACATGAAGCAAAGGACAACTCATCCGAAATACTAACAAGCAGAAGCAGATTCATCTCTAGCCTCTCATACAAAATTCCCATATTCAGTTTGATTCATTAATACTTTATTAATCACGAAGGTAAATTAATTGTTGTTGTAACTCATGACATACAGTTTACTTCCAAGAGTTGTTTCAGGTGCTGATGGCTTTGGTCAGGAAGGAACTCGAAAGGATCGCTCTGTTTTGGTAGAACAGTTTCATGAAGAGGATGCTCAGGGTTGTCCTAAATCTTCCTGATGTTATGAGGAATTCATAAAATCATCTCCACTGTTTCTGAAGTCGTCCCCAGAACAGAACCAGAGGCTTCTTTATCAGCTTGTTTAGCCTTTTTAAGTTCATGGCGCTGATGCTGCTATCCCAACAGATGAAGGCAGAAAGGATTTCAGTCTCCACAACAGACTTGTAAAAGATCTGCAGCATCTTGCTGCAAACCATGAAGGACCTGAGCTTCTCAAAAGTAAGTCTGTCCCTTCTTGTAGATGGCTTGATTGCAGCTGGAGTCCAGTCTGTTGTCCAGGTTAAGACCGTCCTTGGTCTTCACTTTGGGAACAGTTTTTGACTTAACCCTGTGTCTTCTGAAATCTACAATAATCTCCTTTGCTTTGTTCACATTCAGGGTAAGACGATTGTTTCCACATTGTGCCAAAAAGTGATCTGATTCGCCTGACGACTTCAAAATCATCAGAGTATTTCCACAGATGACAGGAATCTGTTTTGTACTGGAAGTCGGAGGTGTACAGGGTGAAAAGGAAGGGTGAGAGTACAGTCCCCTGTGGTGCTCCTGTGCTGCTGACCACCTGGTTAGAGGAGTTCGTTACAGACATATTTCAAGATTATGTGAATTAATTGATTAATTACCTGTTAGTACATGCATCTAGAGAATATGGCAAAATAAGAGATCATTAGACATCAATTATGAGGCCTTTCACCTGGTCTACTCTAGCTGCAGTGAGAAGTGTTTTGGTCAACCTTGTTACAAAGACATAGCATTGTGGGTGCTTGAGGCAGAAGTTTTATTCAGAGGTGGCAGACATGAAACGGGTGCGAGAGAGTTTGAGCGTTGCTCCTGTACAAGACTGGTCAAGCTGCTTAATGAAATACAAGAAAAGGCTGATCAGGACTCCAGCCTCCTCCTTCTTTAAAGAAAGAAGACTTTTAGATTATAAAACAATATGTTTGATAGTAGGCTGCACAGTGGCACAGTTGGTAGCAATGTTGCCTTGATGCAAGAAGGTCCTGGATTCAAAACACCGGCCTGCATTGAGTTTGCTTGTTCTTCCTGTGCATGCATAGGTTTCGTCCGGCAACTCCAACTTCCTCCCACAATCCAATAACATGAATGTTAGGTTAATTATTTTCTCTAAATTGTCCATAGGTATGAGTGAGTGTGTGCGTGCATGGTTGTTTCTCCTGTCTGTCTCTGTGTTGCCCCGCGATGGACTGGCGACCTGTCCAGAGTGTACCCTGCCTCTCACCCGATGATTGCTGGAGATAGGCACCAGCCCCCTCCACAACGCTGCATAGGATAGACGGTCTAGATAATGGATGGGTGTTTTATAGTAAATATGGCATCAAGATTTCCAAGAGAAAGGTCCATCATTTTCAAAAGAAAATCTATCATTTCTAAAGGTTTGACACCAGAAACATCAGGGTTTTTTCAGGACCTCATTAATAAAAGGACTTGATTGAACAACTATGAGTTTATTATGTTATGTATTGTAATGAGTTAATGTAACATTCTAACAGTAAGAAACTCAGAGGACAAAGGGATTGTAATTTCTATTTTCCCATGTGTGAATTCAATATGAGTAAGTCCCTTTTTTAAAGGTAAGGTAAATGCATATTATTCTGAGATGGGGCACATTCTAGTGTGTGAATAATGAATGGAGCAGTTTATAACTAATCTTTCTGAACTCCCTGAAATAAACTACCCATTTTCTCATTCTTCTACAAATAGCAGCTTCACATTCATTCTGAGTGCTGCTGCAGAGCTTTGTCATTTAGTTTCACTGTGAAAGTTGTAACTTGGCTCCATTGATGGGTTTGTGCAGACGATACAGCCTGCACATTAAAAAGTGTGCAAGAACAAATGACTCCAATGTTTTTTTAATATTTAAAGACCACCAGGTGATTGTGATCCTAAATGTTGATAATCAATGCGTTTGTTACTTTAACTACTGTGTTCTTTTTTTCCACTAGTGCTTTATCACACACAGAGAGGTGTTGTACCTTTTTTCTTTTGGCCATCAGGTCACCCAGGAGGAGGTACTCATTTGTCCATCTCACATGTTGCTGTCCTGGCCAATTATTCTGATCCAATGTCCACCCTGGCAGCCATGAGGTGACACCAGATGCTATTGCACAAACCTGCTGGCTCCCACTGTGGCTTTTTTGGACATTAAACAGGCTGCCTTTCCTTGGCTGTAGCAGCGTTACTTTGCAAAGAAAAGCTTACTGCATTGGCACAGGATGTGACAAGTCGTGGTCGGCTGGTTTGGCTCTTGACTGTGTTTGTGGATTTGTGAGTGTGTGAGGAAGTTTGTAACGACAATCCAACAGTTGATACTTCCAGGCTTCCTCTGCAGGGCAGTCTTGTCTTCGTCTGCTTCTCTGTTGAGGACCAATCAGCTGCAGGGTAGAAATCACAAGCATTTTTGAGCAGTCTCATTTCAGACTTGCTGGAAGAATAGAAGTACTTTGTTTTGGAGCGTGCAGACCTCAAAGTGGGTACATTGAACCAATTAATGGTATGAATACCACACAACAAGAAGTTTCATAAAAACCCTTGGACTTGCTCTGTCTAAAGGCTGCAAGGCATTCTTTCACCCTCCTCCACGTGTCAATTCCATATACTAATACTTAGAAATAATTCTGAATGAAACGATTAACTTCTTCAAAGTTGAAGGTCTGAAGCTTTGGCACCTCCACAATAAAACTGTAAAAACATAAATTTCTTCTTTGGTGCAATGCTTTATAAATGCGCTTCATTTTATTCTTTTTTAATTTAATTTGAAAGAAGGATGGGAACATTGTGTTGTTTCCTCGATAATTTTTGCTCAGTGTGAACAGTTCGGGTTTGGATAAAAAAGCAACACACCTTCCCGTCTCTGTGTGCTGTATAGCCCACAGGAATCGATTTATCATGTCCTCCTAAGTATGACTCACTGGGGTCTTTTTAAAACTGTACTACTGCCTCAGGCTGTGAAAGATTTTGCACAAACTAAACTACCATGTGGGAAAATTGTTACAACTCAAAAGTATTCCAGCATTAAAGAATAAGTCGTTTTCTGATTTTTCTTTTAAGCACTACAAAGTTCACTTTAGAAGAAAAATTAACCTGAAGGATTTCTTTCTTGTAGCAAGTTTCATAAAAACAATAAACAATAAAAGGACATGATAAGCACAAACAGCCTGGAACAAGAACTGCTGTGTCTGAATAAGAATGATGCCATCACTCTGAAACATTTACACAAAGTTCTTTTCTAAAATCGCCACGAGCCAGATGTGTGGTACCACCGATAAATCTTAGAAACTTTTTGGCAGGGGTTACAGATTTTATTTCTTCAACTTTTTCTCTTCGGATATATAATTATAATCACAAAACAATTTACTGCAGCCTCCGCAGGGTTCCTGTGTTTGCAGCAATCCATCCCATCAAACTGGCAACTCTCTGTACATTTCAGAACCAATCTTCTCTTGAGGTCATTTAAAAGAGCAGCAAATGGGTCCCACAGACATTAGATCTCCAGCATCTCTATTGGGTCAGAGCATCTGGACGTAAAGCCAAACTGACAGTTGGATGTTATAATTAAAGGCCTTTGCAATGGTAGTTTGAAGCTGCCTGTTGGTCGGTAACTAAACGTTCTCCCTCTCCTGTTACCGTCTGTGTACTTTCTTAGAAAACACTCCTACACCCGTTTTTCTGTTTTCATTTTGTGTCTCTGCTCTGTCCTCCCAAATACCAGTCAGTCGTGTCCGATGGCGGCTCAAATGGAGCCAGGTTCGGGTTCTGGTTCTGCTGGAATTTTTCCTCTCCCCTGTCGCTACATGCTTGCTCAGTATGAGGGATTGCTGGGAAGTCAACGACACAATGCAGGCGACTGCCTATGTTTGTCCAGGACGAGTGACTGCTGCAAGTCAATGAATCGATGCAATCTTCTGGGTTTCCTCAAATAGAAAACTTTTAAACTGATTGGAAAGTTTGTAGGATTGAATTAAAATGACCTTTAAATCATATATAAATATGATTATATATATATATAAATAAACAGAATTGAATTGAAATTAAAATCTCCTATGTCGTTAGGATAGATTGATACTATAGATGTACTGGGTTATGTTGTGTCGTGTAATTTTGCCAAAACATCCAATTTAACAGCTCTATGCAGACCCGGCACTAGGGCAATTTTTCTGGGGTGGCAAAGTTTATATTTAACCCGTTTGCATTTTTATGTCCCATTGGCTATACGTTACATACTTCAGGGTCAAATCTACCTCTTTTGACACCCTTTCTATGTACTGTATATATTCATATTATACATCATTTGAAAGCTGCGATTCTTTCAGGGGCGGGCTGGACAGAGGGAGGTTCGGGAGTTTTCCCAAACAGCCGGTCTGTTCTACAGAGGTGGTTGGAACATTTGTTTTTGTACTCCAAATGCAGCAGTGGTTGAGCCACTGTCATGATCCTGCTGTGTGTCTGCTTGTGTACGTGAGTCAGGCATCTTCCTTTATAGAAGATCTGTGATTAAACTCTCGCTACTGCGCTTGATTCTGCTGTAAACTGTTTTGATGTAGCTGCTACCAGACGGAAGTAGCTCTGAAAGGAAGGCCGCCTAACCTCACAGAGCTTCCAAATATAGGTTGCCTTGGCGCCAGAAAGTTTGAGACATTCATGGAAGAAAAACATAAAATCCTGATCCACGAGGTAAATAAACCTCCAAGCTCCTGGGGTGAATTTCAAAACATTCCTGTCTCTGCTTGTGATTAAAATGATGTATGCCAATCAATGATACAATCATAACCATTGACACAGTACACGGTACCAAATAAAAAAGCCCTTCTTCTTCTTCTTCACGTTTATAAACAGCCTGCAAACAACAAATTGGTCCATTACCGCCACCAACTGGTATGGAGTGTGGACCAGAGTCAATGCATTGCATGACTGGAACTTAATTACATGGCCGTTGTAATCTGCCCAATACCTGAATCCTCTGGCCCGGCCCGCTCAGGCCCATCCATGGTGCCGGGCCTGGCTCTACGACCCAAGACAAATTTCTCTACGAGGACGATAAGATGTGATTTGATTTGATATTACATCTAAACGTTAAGTGTTCCACCTTACGACATATTTATTAAATTTGTCTCAACTCGATAATAACCCATGCATTAGCATCTTTCTTTCAACGGATTACATTACAAAATTATGAATCAAACCCTTCTGGTATATATAGAAATCATAAATATAATGCCACAGAGGAATAAATACCAAGAACGTCTAAATTTGAAATGCTTAACTATAACCTGCATATGTATTTATTAGTATAAATATTAGTAGTAGCATAAGCAAATGTGTTGCCACCCAAATAATTCAGTGTGGGCTATAGTACATGTCACCACTTGTTACATGTACTACACACATAACCAGCTGGGTGTGTTTTAGACAGACCAGTAATCCAGCATGGATGAGATCTGGAGGGCTTATTTTTGTACAGCGAGTAATAAGGGGATTAATCCACTCCAGTACTCTGGTTTGCTTTACTTACCTAAACATTTGGACTCTTTAAAGATGCAGTTTTTATTCTTTGATTTCTTTGAAGCTATAGATTTAATTAATTTTGCTTTATATGTTTTGAGGGACCAAATGAAAAGCTCATGAACAACAGCAATATTTTCCTTGTGTCCTTCATTTTTCCTGGAAGAGCAGAGGAGGTAAAATATCACAATAATCTTGAAGACATCTGCAGATAATCGTTTACATTAAAACTTTCTTAGACCCCAAGAGATTTGGATCTGACTCTACAGTGTCTCATTCATTTTGGGTTAAAATGTTATTTTTTCTTTATTCATTAAAGTCACTCGTGTTATGTAGGGTATCTAGACTTTACTCAAGTAAGAGTAGTGATACGTCATAACATTCTTACTCAAGTACGTGTAAAAAAAATACAGTGTAGTGAAGCCACTCCAAAACGTTTGTTTGCAAAACGTCACTCAAGTAAATGGAACTAGTTGCTACCCCCCTCTGCAGATATCTGTCCACAGTCTTTGTGGCACATTGGTGCTTCCTTATTTTCTTCGCCCTCTTTGTAAATAGGTGAAATTGTTGTGGTTTATTGGAGAGGTTTGGTGTAAATTCTCTTTATGGAGATGGACATGGGGAGCCTTTCCAACACATGATTAATAACATCAATAAATTGCCAGATTTATCATGAAATAAATGTTTAGACACATTTTTTTTACCAATGACAAAACACTTTCACTAATTTCAGCAATATTATAGAATGCATTTTTGTTGCATTGGGTGTGTGGCTCAAAGGTTAATTGTTAGATATAATCTACAAATACATTTACTAGTATAAAGAAAAGAGGTTCTATCCGCAGAGATATTGGAACTTGCAACCCTGCAGAGTTATTTTATACAGCATGGACAACATGCAAAGGTTAAAGTCTTAAAAATGAGTAATGCAGAAATTATTTTCAAAAATATGATGTGATGATGAATGATAATCTGAGCAGCTAAAGATCTGAGGGAGACTAGCCATTTGTGGCGTACATTTCTATAAAAAAAAAACAAGCTGTCATTATGGAAGGAATAAAAATTCAGTGAGCGACAGTCAAACAGGAAGATCTCACCGTCAAGATAAAAGTCCTGCGATTTATTTCGCTCCAAGCAATTCAGCCTCCAAACGAAATTTTTAAATCAACGTCAAATGTTGCTGTGCCGGATGCATCATGTCTTTACTGCCAAAGGACACATTGTGCGGTCTCAGAGATTACTTGCTTTGAAGAATAAGTAGCTTACAATACCCTGGGAATGAAAATGGGTAAGCGTTTAAGAGTTCCCTTAGCTCTTTAAATGGAATGCCCTGGTCTGTTTCTCAAATATCACTCACTGAGGCTTATGTTTTAAATGAGAGGTTTTCTTGTATGAAAACAGCATGTTATCATTTTGTCTATAACATCTGGGAAGGATGGTCACTGAAAGATTCTGGACGTGTGTGCGCCAAGAAACCTTTAAGATTTAGATCAATCCTGAACATGAAAGGACAAAGAGTACAGTTAATATTTTTGGAACGTGATGTTTAAAAATCCTCAAGCTTTATCCAATAAAAATAATGGGAAGGAACCAAGTAAAATGTTTGAGATGTCGAGTGAAACCACAATGCTGTGGTTCACACCAAGCCTTTACAGAGCGTCTCAAGCCCTGTTTATTATCACCTAACTAACCTAAAGTTCTCCCACTCTGTAGAGCACTTCTATCTTCCTTAACTTTTAAAAACATTTCAAATCTTTATTTAACAGTAAAGTTCATGCTCTCTTTGTTTTGAAAGCAGCTCAGATGAAGCTGACCAATGGCTAATGTACACACATACAGACACAATCAAGTACCAGTGCTGACTGCACCCTCATCTATAGCAGTCTGTTGGAAACTGATGTAGCTTTTGTTCAAAAGTTGCAGAAAATAAGATACATGTTTAAAAAGTTATTATGTAAATTGCGTCGTGTGGGTGTGGAGTGTGCAACAATAGGTCTGTTTTGGCTGTGAATAACTGTGAATACTTGCTTAGGGCAATTAACACTGGTGACTTGTCCAGGGTGTACCCTGCCTCTTGCCCAATGACCGCTGGAGATAGGCACCAGCCCCCTGCCGCAACCCTGCTAAGGATAGACGGTAAAGATAATGGATGGATGGATAATATTCATAAAATTAGTAATTTAGATCAAAATTACCAAGTCAAGGCACCATCCTGAAGTTTCAGTAAATAATAACAAAAGCCAAATACTTCAGTCTCACTTATTGTTTATGAATACCTGCTTAATAAGGCTGAGGTAATAAAATAAAAACAGATAAAGGAGTAAGTTCAGCACTGGTGTTTTTCAAACAAGTTACTACACATGTATATGAAATAAGGACAAACAACGACATTCCAAAATTCAAGAGTTTATTAACAAATGGCGTTCAACCTTCCAGTCAAAATACATTAATCAACAAATTCACTAAGCTAGTAACACACAACTACACAACTAAGTAAAAGAAGAATGAATAATAAAATTAAAACAGTGAAAATATACCAATATTCAAAGAAAAAGAAGCAAAACCAAGTAAATTGATAGTGATGCAGTCCAGTATGAATATGTGTGCTTAAAGACCAAGGCTTGTATTAAAGAGTTTTGGAAGTGAGGCTAAGTTAGTTTTAAACTTGCTATGATTAGTTGCTGGGATCGGGTAAGGTGTATTGCATTATTTCCTTTTGTCGCTGCTACACTTCGTGCAGCTGTTTGGTGTTCAGACTCTTAAATTGATCTAGTTTCTCTGTACTTAGGCCTTTCTGAGTTATTCTAACACACAACCATGTTAAAACACATTTTTCCTTTTGTTGTACTTTACATTTCAGGAACAGATTTTCCCCACTCAGCGACACATCCCCTGAGAAGCCCTCTCTGTTCTCTTAAAAGAAGTTCTCTTAAAAGATAGTCTCTGAGCATTTCCTAAAAACATAATCAGTGTTTTCAACAAAACCAAGCTGAAAATCTGAATAGGAGCCTAAATATTTAAAGTGTGCAACAGTTTCAACAGGTTGGTTGACAAGTAAAACTGGTTCCACTTTAAAATCTTGTTTCAAGGATATAATGAGCTCCTTTAACTTGGCAACACTAACATCTGACTTGCTCTGACCAATGCTATGGCAACAATTTAATCTTTAACCCTTCACAAGTTGATGGTCCAGTTCATGGGTATTCAATTAGATTTTTCGTTAGGCCAAATTGTCAAAAGGCTTTTGCCAGTGGGCAGCACATTACCCTTTACTTCATTTCTTCTATTGTACCATTAATACAAAGCACCACTGCATTTTCCACATTTTTATTTAAATAACAGTCAAATTACATTAAGATTAACTGCTGGCTTCCAGTGCAAACAATAGAATCTGCACAAAAATAACCTGCTTTAGTTTTGACAGAAATTGGAGTCACAAATTCACAAAAACAGTAATTGCTTTTTGTGTAAATAAAGTCAAATCTAGAAAACATAACCAGCTTTATTTGAACTGAAATTATAGTCACATAAATTCTCAATAACATTAATTAGAATTACAAAATCACAAAACACTGTTGGTAGTTTTGAGTGCCTTTATTTTTGTCTGTCGAGCCTCTGAGCCCGGTGGATATTTATTATTAAATTTGCCAAACGTCCTCTTGGCGTGCCTCATTATATTCTTTATTTACCAAGCAAATGATGAGACAGACAAGGCACATGGGTTTTTCCTCAGCATTTTGCATGTGTGAATAGTTATCAGTCCAGTCGTTGTTAAATCTTCTATTTTCGCTGTCAACCTTAGATCTCTACTTTTTGAATGCGACATGTTCTCCCAAAAAAACGCTGTTGTAAACTTTCCATCAGCAGTGTAAATGGAAGTGCTTCGTGCTGTAAAATGTCGCAAAAATGTTGTAAACTGTCGCACTAACAGTCTGAAGTATTCACAGTTAAAGTTGTTATCCGAATCGGCAAAATAAGCTAGCTGACAAACATTTTTCATGCCTCTTCACAACATTCTAATATAGTTTAGCAATACATTTTTTGTGGAGAAACAAAAGGGGGAAAAAAATGAATTAAGTGGTTCTGTCACATTTGTCTAAAAACCTCAGCCAATAACACGGCTCGGTCTTGAAACCAACAATTGGACCATCCCGTTGTCTGTCTCACCAGACAAGCGCACTTCCGCATTTACCTGGCTCCCCAACTCATTACACGCTCCAGCATTTTGGAACAGATCAGCATTGGTGTGAGAAGTTCTCTACTCAATAATGTCAGAGAAGGAGAAACAGCCGGCTTCAACTTTAGGACTGCTGTGCCACGGATAGGTAGGATTTGGCTATCAATAATTATGAATAATTGCTTAGGGCAATTATTAATAAGATTAATAATTTTATGTAAAAATTACCAAGTTTAGGGCATCACCTGGATTTCAGGAATATCAATAGCCAAATTGTTCAGGCTCAGTTTATGCTTATGATTACCGGCCTGATAAGGCTGAAGTAATTAAACAATAGATGAAGGAATAAGTTCTTGTCGTTCTTTGAACAGCAAGTTACTACACATGTAGGTGAAATAAGAAATACGGTTTTCCAAAATACAAGAGTTTACTACAAAAGGAATTCAACTTTCATTTAACATGCTTTAATCAACAAACTCACCAAACTAGTAACACACAACTAAACCACTAAGAAAAGAATAATTATAATAAAACTAACACCCAAAAGTAAAACAGTAAAAGTGATAAATATGCACAGAAGTAGAGGCAATACCCAATAAATTGATAGTAATGTCACAGTTCAGAATGAATATGTTTGCTTAAAGACCAAGGCTTGTATTAAAGAGTTTTGGGAATGAAGCTAAATTAGTTTTAAACTAATTGTGGTTAGTTTAAGACTAATCAGCACATTCTGGTTTGTTTTCAAACCACCAATTCACAATGCAAAGCAGAAGTGAAGAAAAACCTTCTTTGGAATAAGTAATGTTTCATTAAAGGCAGGATATACGATTTCATTTTAAAACACTTTTTTTAAAACTGCAAAAAATGCTCTTCATATACCAGTGGCAACCTAAGAGTTAGGAGTTCTTAAACTTGACCGAGTAATTTTCATTCTTTCTACAGCGAGAAACCCTGGGAAAACCTCATCCAATCAACTTCCACGGTCCGCCTAAGATAATAGGCTTGTAAGGAAAGCTTCCGTGTTCCAGCACCTCCCCCTCTGCGCGTCCCCTGCGTGTGCACGCAACGCTCTTTCTAGCCTGTAAACAGGAATTGAGCTCGCGCTAAAATGAACCGAAAACGCAAAGCTGTTGTGGAAATAGCAACGAGAAAGAAGAAAGCCGACCAAGAGCGTGCTTAAAGCCGAATCTGCATCGGAGCTGATGCATTTACACGGTGGCGTCAACTCAAGGAAGCTAAGGGCTTGCTAACGGATACGCTGGTTGCTGATTTTCTCCTGGACAGGTAAGATCACGTTATATTTTGTGACTTTGGTTGAAATAGCGGAGTGAAGTGTGAAGTGAAGTGGCGGAGACCCAACGAGACCATGTTGGCTGTGCGTCCCTGTGTTATTGAGTCGTGGCTTAGTGGGAGAGCATGAAGCAAGGGGTGGGACCTTTTATTTTTCAATAACGCCCTCTCAAGGAGCGCTCCCACAATCGTATACCCTGCCTTTAAACCATTCGCTGAAGAAGAAAAACATTATTTGGAAGAAGCAATGTTTCATTAAACCATTAGCCTTTAGCTGGGACAGCGTGTCGTACTCTCCGGCTTGGCTAAACAACGATCAGCTCCACCTTCCTTCACTGACACAGTGGGGTAATGAGCCAGTCTGGACACGGTTCTGTGGCATTCAGTAGCTTGTTAGCGGTCCCTTCCTCACGGCAGTATCTGTAATTCAGAAAGCTTCTGCAGGGCTCAGGGCAAAACAGTGGGATTTGTCTCATCAGTGGTTTGCGATTCACCTGATCGATCAGCAGTCTTTGTCGTCCTTGTTGAGAGTTTCACCCAGAAACTCGTGTCCTTCCCTCGCCTGCAAAAGAAGGATTGGATCTTTCCTGGCGCTGTCTGGCTGAAAGGCCAAACGGAAGAGGGCGTGCTCCGGGGACCCGGAGCCCTTAGATTTGCTTTATTGTGTATGATGTGTAATGTGTGTTTCTTTTACTTTTAATTTCCAATGTAATATTCCATGTCTGTTTTTTGTTTTTTTTTATCACCAAATCATGTAAAGCACATTGAATCACCCTGCTGCTGAAAGTGTGCTATAAAAATAAAATTGCCTTGCCTTGCCTTATAAAACCTCTGGTCCTCTTCTTCTCCTGTTGGAGCTAGAATGTGGGTTAGCGCCACCCAATGGCTGTGTGTGTCGTAACAGTACATCTGTGAAATGAGTCAGACCGTAGTATATTGTGCATATATAGCTTTAGTCTGGACATAAATGTTTAGATCTTACATTTCCACCAATTGAGAAAATAGTTGCTAATCAAGTCTGTGAGCATCTAAACAGTAACGACCTGTTAGAAGAGTTTCAGTCAGATTTCAGAGCTCATCATAGCACTGAAACAGCACTGGTGAAGGTTACTAATGATATTCTCATGGCCTCAAATAATGGACTGGTGTCTGTTCTGGTTTTGTTAGATCCCAGTGCTTCTTTTGACACAGTCGATCATAATTTTCTCTTAGAAAGGCTTGAACATGTTGCAGGGATCAAAGGAACAGCACTAGGCTGGTTTAAATCCAATTTGTTCATGTAAACGATAGATCTTCTTCACACTCAAGGGTTAATTGTGGAGTACCACAGGGTTCTGTGATTGGACCAATTATTTTAATATATACAGACTCTTTCCAAAAATTTGAATATCATGGAAAAGTTTATTTATTTCCATTTTCATTCAAAACGTTAAACTTCCATAGATTATAGATTCAGGGCCCACAACTTAAATTATTTCAAGTATTTAGTTGTTTATTTGTACATAATCTGGGCTTTCAGCTCATAAAATCCATGAAAACAGGAACTGAAAAAATTAGAATACTGTGAAAAAATCAGCCCAAATTTTACAGGGCATGAATGTTTTAAACTGAGTTTCACACATTTCTCATGTACTAAACTCAAAGCACCTGCACAGGTTTTCCCAGATGTCATTAAATTGCTTCACTTTGGTTCAATTGTCTCAGTTAGGTTCAATATGGGGAAGACTGCAGACTTGACCACTGGCCAGAAGACCATCATTGATACACCTCCGTAGGATGGCTAAGCCACAAAAGTTCATAGCTAAGGAGGCTGGCTGTTCACAGAGTGCTTTGTCCAAGCATATCAATGGAAAGTCTAGTGGAAGGGCAAAATGTAGCAGGAGAAGATACACCAGCAGAAGAGCATGATTTGGGGTGCAATGTCCGGTGCAGGTGTTGGTAAACTCTGGTTTCTTAGATCCAAGGTCACCGCATCAGTCTCCCAGAATGTTTTAGAGGACTTCATGATTCCGTCTGCTGAGGATCTGTATGGAGATGCAGATTTCATCTTCCAGCAGGACCTGGCCCCTGCCCATACCGCCAGAAGCACCAAAACCTGGATTGATGCCCATGGTGCCATCACAGGGCTTGACTGGCCAGCCAACTCGCTGGACCTAAACCCTTATTGGGTTTAGGTCCAGCGACCTAAAAACCCAGACAGGTTTTCTCGCTGTCTGCTGAAGGAGGAGCAGCTGCTCTCTGTCTCTCTCCAGATCCATTCACTTTATTTTCTTTTCTGTTTGCTTTTCTTGTTTTCTTTCTTAACCTTTTCTTAGTTACTTTATTTTCCCAGCCCCTGGAGTTACTGTATTGGACCAGATCTCTTCTCTTCTTGGATTAATTTTCTATGGACTTATCAACATGGCTTTTTGCTCAGCTGAGGATTTTGAAAAACTGCTCCACAGAATTGAGGGCATTGAAACATAGCTGCGTCGTCTGGAAATTAATTTTGATCTCCACGCTGATTATGGACAAAATGACACAACTTTACCTTTGAATACAAACAGTCCTGTGTTACATCGGTCTAACCATGTCACAGAGACTCCCTACAGGCGTCTGAGCGGCAGAACTCCGCACTATAATGAAAACTGGCCAGCTTTAAAACGCATGAAATCAACCCCAGCCCATTATCCGAGGAAGAAAAAACAAAAGAAACTCCGACACAGAGAAACCTCTGAACCCAGAACTGCCGCTTCTGCTAAAAGTGAACAAAAGAGGTTTCAGCCAAAAACAAGAGATATTTCTCCACCTGGAATCCCGCTGAAAAACAGATTCGCAGCCTTGAGTTCCCCGAAAGATGACGCAGCCCCCGGGACCAGTCAAAGCCACCAGGAGAAACCCAGCCGCATCAAACGGACACATAACAAAATAAGAGCCCCTCCAGCAAAGACTGTTATCATACAAGACGAATCAATTAATGGAATTGAGGCTTTTTGTAGCAAGAATACCAAAGTTTATAGCTGCTACAAAAATACAGTGAGAGAAATATCAGAAAAAATCCCTAAAATCTTGGACCAACATCCTGCTTTGGAAAAGCTCGTCATTCACGCTGGATCAGCAGATATCGCGATGAGACAATCAGAGATTCTGAAGAGAGACTTTTCTGATCTCCTACAGACTTGATGGACTTAACGTAAACATCCTCATCAGCTGACCAGTCCCTGAAGGGAATGATGAAAGATTTAGCAGACTCCGCATGCTCCATAAATGGTTGAAGAAACTATCAGCTGAGAAGTCGTTCACATTTATTAATAATTTCAAAGTATTTGGAAGTGCGAATCATCTGTTCAAAGCAGGAATGCGCTATTTGAACAAGGCCGGAGTAAGCCTGTTAGCAGCCAACATTTTTTCTTATCAAAATCAGAAAGCAAAACACTTGCTCCCAAAAGCTGACCTTGAGGCGCCCATGGATATCAGAGAACAAAAACAGCAAGTCATGATGACACCACAGGACCGAACAGATAAACAACCATCAGAGATTAAGTCTTCATCTTCCTGTGACTCAGCCACATCAAATGAGTCTCCATTTAGAAACTTTACAGACAGACTGAACGAGCAAATCAAATTTGGGACACAATTAACACCTAAACTTAGACTACACCAAACGCCTGGGACTAGTGTCAATAAGCCTGGGAGCTTCCCCCCCACTGATTATTACAGATATTTGATATTTGAGGGAACCGGGCAATAAATCCACCCCTACCGTCTCCCAGAATTCACCCGGCACCCCTGAGGCTATATCAGTGATTATCAGCAGCAGGAAACATAAACCGTTAACCACACGCTCTCATATTAAACAAAATCTCAAATTGATCACCTGTCAGAAGGTTCAGCTGCCCATCATCACAATACTTAAGTTAGCTTTATTAAACATTAGATCTCTATCCGGGAAGTCTTTTCTTATCAATGACTTCATCACTGAGCATAATTTACACGCCCTTTTTTTATCAGAAACTTGGCTAGATGAAAATAACGAAACAACTTCATTAATAGAATCCAGTCCTCCAAATTATAATTTCTTAAGCGAGAACAGAAAACACAAACGAGGCGGAGGTGTAGCCACCATCTTTCACAACTCAATGAACTTTAAAAAGGTAACTCTGGGCACGTTTGATTCTTTTGAATACCTAGCCACCCAGATAAATGAGCCTAACAAAGCGTTATTTCTAAGTTTATATAAACCACCAAAACTTAACTCTAACTTCTTTAATGATTTCAATGACCTTCTTTCTGTAAAATGTATCGACTATGACCAACTAATCATCGTGGGGGACTTTAACATCCATACCGACAACCCCCAAGATAGACAAGCAAAAACGTTAGATGATACTTTCACAACTTCGGACTGATCCAGCATGTCAAACAACCAACACACAATAAAGGACACACTCTGGACTTAATTATCAGCAAAGGTTTAAATATTTCTGACATCTCTGTAATTAATATTGCATTATCTGACCATTTCTGTATTTTCTTTCAAAGCACCATCTCTGCTAAATTATCCAGCCACAGTAAGACCACTATAAAAAAGCGTTTACTAGGGGACAGTTCAGTAGAAACCTTTAAACGTATTTATCCTTCCACCACATCCCCCTCATCTCCCAACTCAAACTCAGTAAATAAGTTGGTAGATAATTTCCTTGCGAAAATCTCAGACATCATGGATTCCATTGCTCCAACTAAAGTGAAAGTAGTCTCAGGTAGAAAGAAGTCTCCGTGGACACGTAATCCACTGGTACGTAGTGAAAAAAGAGAGTGTCGACGAGCCGAGAGAAAATGGCAGAAAACTCGACTCCAGGTTCACTGTGAGATCTACAAAGAGAGACTGAATAGATATCAGCTAACTATAAATGATGCTAGGGAATCGTTCTTTTCTCAAATCATCAACAGAAACATTAATAACTCACGGACTCTATTTGCAACAGTGGAAAGACTAACTAATCCTTTAGTGACAGTAGCCCCTGAACTAAACTCTACCAGGGCCTGCAATGAATTTGCCAGCTTTTTCACTGAAAAGATTCTAACAATTAGACGGTCAATCTGTACCTCAACATCGAACCCACAACCAGTGCCATCCCCAATCAACAACAATGTAGAGAAAATGTCTGAATTCCACGAATTAAACCAGAACAGCCTTGTAAAAATCATTATCCAATTAAGCTCCTCCTCCTGCTGTCTTGATATCCTACCCACAGCTTTTCTAAAGAAGGTTCTTCCTGTTATTGGTTCTGATCTTGTTCAAATAGTGAACTCATCACTGCTATCAGGTGTCTTCCCTCAGGCTTTAAAAACAGCAGTTATTAAACCACTGCTAAAGAAGAAAAATCTGGACAACACGTTAATGCAGAACTACAGGCCAATCTCTAATCTCCCATTCATCAGTAAGATTATTGAAAAAGCCGTGTTTCAGCAGTTAAATGGCTTCATAACAATGACAAACCGTTTTGATGCTTTTCAGTCTGGTTTCCGCGCTCACCACAGCACAGAGACTGTCCTCGTCAAAGTATTTAATGACATCCGCATAAATACAGACTGTGGAAGAACCACAGTGCTGGTTCTGTTGGACCTCAGTGCAGCATTTGACACTGTTGATCATGATATTTTATTGGAACGACTGGAGAGCTGGGTCGGACTCTCTGGTACAGTACTTGGCTGGTTCGAGTCTTACCTAAAGAACAGGGACTTCTATGTTTCAATAGGAAACTTTTCATCAGAACGAACAGAAATCACATGTGGGGTGCCCCAGGGCTCCATCCTGGGGCCCCTCTTATTTAATATCTACATGCTCCTACTAGGCAAGATTATAGCGACCAATAACATTAGCTACCATAACTACGCAGATGACACTCAGCTCTACATTACAATGTCACCAGGTGACTCTGAACCCATTCAAACCCTAAATCAATGCATTGACCAAATAAATGGATGGATGTGCCATAACTTTCTCCAGCTGAATAGAAACAAAACTGAAGTGATTGTTTTTGGACCCAAGGAGGAACGATCAAGAGTCAGCACACAGCTTCAATTAATACAGCTAGAAACTACTGATCAGGTTCGTAACCTAGGTGTAGTAATGGACTCAGACCTGAACCTCCAGGGTCACATAAAGGCAATAACAAGGTCAGCGTTCTATCACCTGAAGAACATCTCTAGGATTAAAGGACTGATTTTGCAACACGACCTAGAAAAACTCATCCATGCGTTTATCTTTAGTCGGATTGATTACTGCAACAGCATCTTCACAGGTCTGCCTAAAAAGTCAATCAGATAGCTGCAGCTGATCCAGAACGCTGCCGCTCGCGTCCTCACTAGAACCAGGAAAGTAGAGCACATAACCCCAGTTCTAAAGTCCTTACACTGGCTCCCTGTAGCTCAGAGAATAGACTTTAAAATACTTTTACTAGTTTATAAATCATTACATGGCTTAGCACCAAAATATGTTGAAGACCTGTTGTCATGGTACCAACCACCAAGACCACTCAGGTCCTCCAACTCTAGCCTACTAAACATCCCTAGACTCAGAACTAAACATGGAGAAGCAGCTTTCAGTTTCTATGCTCCCCTTATCTGGAACAGACTTCCTGACGAGTGTAGAGCTGCTGAAACTCTGAACTGCTTTAAATCGTGACTAAAAACCCATCTGTTTAGAATTGCCTTTGAGTAAATGCTTGATGTTATATGTATGAAATGTGTTCATGCTCTCTTGCTTTTTTTTATTTTTCTCTTGCTTTATTGTGTATCATGTGTAATGTGTGTTTCTTTTATGTGTTTCTTTTAAATCACCAAATCATGTAAAGCACCTTGAATTACCCTGCTGTTGAAAGTGTGCTATATAAATAAAATTGCCTTGCCTTGCCTTGCCTTATTGAGAATCTATAGGGTATTATCAAGAGGAAAACGAAAATTTTTTTGAATTCCTGTTTTCGTGGGTTTTATGAGCTGGAAGCCCAAATTATGTAAAAATAAACAACTAAATACTTGGAATAGTTCAAGTTGTGGGCCCTGAATCTATTATCTATGGGAGTTTAAAGTTTTGAATGGAATTATGGAAATAAATCAACTTTTCCATGATAATCAATTTTTGGGAAAAGGTCTGTATATGCTTCCAATTGGTAGAATAATTAGACAACATGGGATAAATTTCCACAGCTATGCCGATGATAGGCAATTATATTTATCCATAAATCCTGATGAATCCAGTCAGTTAGGTAGATTACAGGCATGTCTGGAAGACATAAAAACCTGCATGACTAAACTTTTTGCTCTTAAATTCTGACAAGACAGAAGTTTCCGTCTTTGGACCAGAAGTTCTTAAACAGAAACTGATTAGTCAATCACTTCATCTGGATGGTATTAAATTGACCTCCAGTAATAACGTAAAGAACCTCAGCGTTATTTTTTACCAAGACTTGACATTTAAATCTCATATTAAACAGGTTTCTAGGATTTCCTTCTTTCATCTCAGGAATATTGCTAAAATTAGAAACATCCTGTCCAGGAGTGATGCTAAGAAACTAGTCCATGCATTTGTTACCTCAAGGCTGGACTACTGTAATTCTTTACTATCAGGAAGTCAACAAAATGCCATTAAAAGCCTTCAGTTGATCCAAAATGCGGCAGCAAGAGTTCTGATGAATATTAAAAAGAGAGATCACATTTCTCCTGTTTTAGCTTCCCTTCATTGGCTCCCTGTTAAATCCAGAATAGAATTTAAGATCCTTCTTCTTACATACAAAGCCCTTAATAATCAAGCTCTATCATACATCAGAGATCTAATTGTTTCATATGTTCCTAACAGAGCACTTCGCTCTCAGACTGCATGTTTACTAGTAGTTCCTAGGATTTCCAAAGTTAAATGGGAGGCAGATCTTTTCAAATTCAATCAATCAAATTTTATTTGTAGAGCACTTTTCATGATAAAATCGAAAAATAAACAAAGAAAAGTTAGTTATAGTTATCAGGCTCCTCTCCTGTGGAACCAGCTCCCAGCTTTAGTCCGTGAGGCAGACACTCTGTTTACTTTTAAGGCCAGGCTTCAAACTTTCCTTTTGATAAAGCTTATAGTTAGAGTGGCTTAGGTCCTCCTGAGCTTTCTCTGTAGTTATGCTGCTATAGACTTAGACTGCTGGAGGACAGATTGACCATTTTTCTTCACTCTGCTACTTTTCTCTCCTACTACTCTCCAGTTGTAGTATTTCTCTGTAGTATTATGCTGTTATTTTGACTGTTAACTTTGTTTTCTCTCAGTGTTTTTCTCTCCATAGAAGCTCCACCTGGTCTGGTATCCTGCTTGGCTACAATGTCCTGTTAGACGGGGGGCATCGACTGGGATGATGCTCCCAATAACTGAACTTTCTCCATGTCCTGTTGTCAACTTTTTACTTTCTTTAACCCAGAAAATACTCTTACATCACTTATTTTGTTCTTTTTGGAGAGAGACAAGACCAGATGAGACCAGACGACACGACAACAAGTAACCAGTGAGGAACTAAGACACCGTTGACAATTTACACACAGATGGGTAATCACAAAACAAGGGACAGATGGAGGTAATCACAGCAGGAGGAGATCAGGAAAACAAAGAGATAACACGCGAAAAAGCCAGAACAGAGATTGTGACAAAAAGATTATCAGCTATGTACCGCAACCCTAGAAAAAGTATTACTATCTTTCTTCATGCTTAAAGTAAATAACCATATTTACCGTGCAAATAGATATGAAGTGATAGAAAACAGGAAGAAAAGCTACACAAACAAGCTTATCTATGCGATTGCGAATAACACATAGGTTAGAAATCTTATCTTTAAGTTGACTGGAATATCCTGTGAATTAAAATAAATCTTCACTTCCTCCACAAACAGTATTGCTGAACCATTCCAAGGACATAGAAGCTGTTTCTGATGGTGTTTAGCTTTGTGAAATCGAGCTCATGAAACAAACCCCAAAAGTTTAATCAGATTTTAACATGAATTACAATTTTATAAAGAAAATGCTGCTTTCACAAAATAGATGCTAAAGAAATAAAACATTGCATAACATTCTGGTAAATATTTAATATTTTAGGTAATAATAAATTGTTTTCCCTTTTGAAAGCCTGGAACCGCCTCATCACCTCTTGAGTCACAAAGAGGCCGAGTGGAACGGTTCACGCATCCTGTTTTCTTTTTACCATGCTCCGTTTGAAATGAGGGTCACAGACCACAAGGGAGGCCCAACACAGCTCCCAGTCAGGAGTCCACTAAACGTTTCATTCATGTTGAGCCAGTGCCAGGGCAGTTCTTAAAAGATCTGTTCACTGATGTGGTCATGGGGGGGGGGGAAACACAACAACCGGGGTCAGTTTACTCACTGGTAACGGAGGTCTGCAAACTTAGAAGACCAGCCACAGAGGATGACTTGGGCCCATTTCTTTCATGCAGACTTTCCAGTCATTCAGCTTCTGGAAAACCTCAAAAGAAACATCACTCATAATTATGCAAGGTACATTACAGAGGAACACCCAACATTAGTACTTCAAGCACAGCTTTGAGTAAAATCAGTCAAGCAAACAACACAAACTATTAGAGACAGCTGTTATGGACACCGTTTCATTTAGGAAGGCTGAAGTTGACTTTTCTCTGATTTGTTTCTCAAATTTCTCTAATTTCAAATAAATACTAAGTGATGGTAAAATAAACTTTCAAATCACTTAATCTTATAAACATGGAGCAAATAATCTTTTTTTAGGGAAAGAAGACCAATGTTTCAACAGATTGCTAAAATCAAATGGTTGGCAACATGACGGCCGGGAATTCACACATGCCAAATCTCTGCCAACTCTTAACAATCTCAGTTTATGTTTTCATATGTTCATTTTCCTCTGCACCATTGTTCTCACTTTGCACATTTCCTCCATCTTCATTTATGTTTTGTGGTGGCAGCCCAGACTGGCCCTGATTGGATCAACACGTCCGCAAATGAAAACGACCATATAGGTCGCTTGTGACAGCTACAAAGAATGACCTGTGTGAGCGTTTTCTGGGGTCAGGCGCGGATCCAGCAGTGACTAGCCACCAACAGGGCATGTGCGTCCTTTCTCAGAGGAGCTGCCAAATACGCATGCGCAAAATTTATCTCAGTTCAGCCCAGCATTCGTACTGGTAAAACTCACTGCAGTTTCACCATTTACATACATTCTATTGAAAAAAAAACCCCACATACATTATCTTGATTCCTTCATTCACGTGTTGCTAGTCTTATGGTTATGGCAGTGTGGTTATCATAACGCATTAATTCCAGACGATTGAGTTACAAAGTTCACCTGAGGTCCAAAAATACTCTCTGCCTCCGTATGTTTAAAAGGCATTTGTTTTCATTCTTTACTGTTTTAAACATGGGGAAATGACACATCCTTTGACATGTGAAATTAACAGATAATTAAAGAATGGCATTAAATTACCAAAACCACCCAGGTGTATATAAAAAGAAGACCAAACTGTATCTGTGAAGACGGCATTTTCTCTTTTTAAGGTTTTGTGGCCACACAGTGGCCTTTATTTGAAAGTGCAACATTTGGCAAATACCCGTGGGGTGGAAGTGAACCCGGAAGGCCACATCCCTCTGAACATGGGGCACCCGTCTCAACCACTCTGCTACGCGACACGGCTTTTATACTTTTCTTTAACCATGTGCAGCGTAGTGAACCCCGCTGTCTTCAGAATAACAACGTTTATTAGTTAATTTGTAGTGAGATTAGTTCGAAATCTGCGTCATCATCTGTTTAAATGCCCAAGGTAGATGCGCCAGGCCCCCAAAGGGCTGTTTGTTTTTTGCAGCTGACATTTTCAACCACAAGTGGCCGCATACGGAATATAGGGTCGCTTTTTGGAGCCGTCATAATCGACCTGTATGGTCGTTTTAATTTGCGGATGGACTGATTGGATCCAGTGTCTTTAACCAGCAGCTACATTCCCATAAAGTTGATGAGAAAGAGCTTTTTTCAAAAACTGTCAAATGTGTTGGGCAGCATGGTGGCACAGTGGTTGGCACTGTTGCCTTGCAGCAAGAAGGTCTTGCATGGAGTTTTTCTTTTTGGGTGCTCACCGGGTAATCAAACAAGCAAAGTCAGTCCAAAACTATGCTTGTCAGCTGACCAGCTCTCTCCAGGCTGTCGTGCTTGTTGTCTCTATGTTGCCCTATCGTGTACCCCACCTTTCGAACAATGACTGCTGGAGATACTGCTTTCAGTTCACAATGCCTTGAAAAGTATTCACACCCTTTGAACCTTTTTACATTTCTGTACGTTACATTCTAAAGCGTTTCTTTCTTGGATTTTGCGTGACAGACAAACAGAAAAACTGCATAATTGTGAAGTGGATGGAACATTTTTTGGAATGTATGAATCTGAAAAGTGTGGCATAAAACCTTGAGTCATTACTTTGTTGAATAACCTATTGCTGCAAGTTATAGGGGGGTGAACACAAATACCAGAGCTGTTCAGATTATTTGTATAATATTTTGAAGAGTATGAGTGTTTTTTGTTTGGCTTCACAGTATTCTTCGTGGCTAAAGACACAAATCACAGCTGACATAAAGAGTTTTGTAACAGATGAGAAAGAAAACCTCTGAGGTAAGAGCTCCTAAATAGGAAAGAGTTTATCAGTGGTCCTGACATATAAATGGAGGATAAATCTATCAAAGTCAGGGATTTAATTTATTGATGGTGAAAGCTTGAGCAAAAAGCGTAAAGCGACACAGAACTGATATTTAATTTTAATCAGCTTGTGGAGACTTATATCTGAATAAATCCACTTATTTGATCCTTTTGCAATATAAAATGATGCGATTCCGATTTGAAATGTCTAAGTTAGGTTTCGCTTTGAAATATAAAAAAAACTAAATAAAGTACCTGCATATCTTTGCTGACTACCAAACTATAGAGGGATTTTGCAACATAGAGTTCAGTTTGAGTGGTAAAATGTATAAATGTTTATCAGGGTAGATCTGATCGCTGTGATGGGATTCAGCTAATCAAATGAAGGTAAATAATGGTTATATTCATTGCTTTACTCTATCAAGAGGATCAATGGTGTCTTTTACTCAGTAAATTAGTAGTGCTTAAGTAAAGTGGACCAGAGTCCATTAAGACGTACATAAGTAGAAAATTTATGAAAAAGAAAACTATGTTGCAATTCATTCAAGGATTTGTGTAATGCTTGCATCATTTTCTTTTTTTTTTGTCAGTAACATAATGCAATCTTTTATCCCAGGCTATTCTTTCCTTGTTATTTGACCAAATTTGTCAAAACACATTGTGTTCTGATTTGTATTCAGGTCTTTGTTCTGTACAATTATATTTGATCCTTGAATGATAAAATAGTCCCCCTGAATCTAAAGGTTTGCCTTGATTTTTAGCTCATTTTATCCATGACACAAACGGGTATCTAGTGATCTGCACAGTTTTTTTTAAAGACTATATCAACTACTAAAGTTTTCAGATAAAAATGCCTTTGAAGATTCTCTTGGATAAGATCAAACACTATAAAACTCTATACAATATTTAAATAGAGAATTCACAAAAAAGAAAAAGATACATTCTGCTCTTTTGTCTGAAAAAAGAAATCAAAGCCCGACTCCCTCAGGTATTGGTTCTAAAAAAGGTTTAAGCTCCACAATACGACCTCTGGGTCTGTGGTGTCCATCTGCTGTCAGACAAAAAGCCGGTTACATCAAACAAGTGCAGGCTTTAAAAACAAGAACTTCATGTCATTAATAAATTAAATCAGACCATTTTCTACCAGTTTTAAATAGTTGATGTTCATAAAAGGCCAATAAACTGATATCAGCTAAGGAGGTGCGCCTAATCCCAGTGGTAAGATTAAGTAAGACCTGCAGCTGATGTGGTTAGCCCAGACAAACCCACAGAAAACAAGACCTTAAAGCTCTGAACAACAAAAACAAATAAAAAAGATTGTAGAGAAAAATGTTACCTCGTTTCAAAAATGCATCGTTTATGCAAAGCGTCATCAGTGTTGACCTTTCTTTTGCATGACTTCTGCACTATGCCCTGGCACACGGAGGCAAATCCTGGCTGGTAGTAAGCCATGTTTGCTTTGTCACTGATTAGAGGTGCTCACTTTTTTTAAACCACTAGTTTTTTTTTATTATTAACTTTTTGAGCAGGTTCGCCGAGTCGTTTTCTGGACATGGATAGAGAATCTTATAGTTTTACTCCCTGAGTCAGAATTGTATCACTTTTGCCTTAAGATATAGTGTTAGGTTCCTTAGTTGTTTGTGTTTTAAGTTTGTGATTTTATTTCCTTATTCAGTTTATCTTGTCATTTTAGTTTATCTCCTGGTGTTAGCTTCTGTTATTTATACTCAAAGTTCATAGCAGACCTTATTTGTCTTTAGTATTCATCTCTGTCTAGTCCTTTCTTATGTTTTGACTTCCTCCTTGTTTGCTTAACTCCTTGTCTTCCTGAGTTTGTCTAATTTTCATCAGCTGTTATCCGTCTTTGTCCTTCCCTGTCCTCAGCTGTTTCTTGTCTCCCTGATTGCCTTCATATTGTTGTTCTTGTCCTTTTAAGCCCCTGTGTCTGATCCAGCCCTTTGTCAGGTCCTCGTCATTTTCATGTTTTCCCTCCCTGCTGCTCGTCCGGTTCCTTTCCCGTTCTGTTCCTCTACTTTTGTATTGTTATTATTTTTTATAATTAAACGCCTCTCTGTGCCTGGGTCCTCCCTACAAGACATGACAGAGCTCCATCATTCCGGAAAATGCATTATGCATCACAAATTTGTTTAGGACCACAAGTTGCTCCTGGATGATATTTGACACCACTTTTAACTGACAGCACTTTTTGAATGCAAAATTGCGATTAAGTCCATTTCCTTAAAGAGGCAACCCCATACAGCTTCACTGTCAGATTGACGCTGGATTCATGTGAGCGTTCATTTTCTACTTTGGACAGTCATTTTTTCAGATCTGCTTTCCAATCCTGGTACTTTCTGCAGAATTTCAGACTTTTATGGTTTTGCTTGAGAGAAGATGCTTCTTGCTGCTTTTTTGGGGATATTCCAATGTAATTAGGATTTAAGTACATATTCTCTGTTTAGTGAATGTATCTAGGGCAAGATGATGAGTAGGGGAAGCAAGCTTATTGTTCCAGCTTAATGTTCCTCATAAAGATGTGTCAGATCACCAGAGAGACAGACGCCAGGGCAGCAAGATAACTTTGGGACGCTCTGACCTGGATGTGCTGGTTCATGCTTTACTATCAGACTGGCATGAACCAGTTCTCCAGAAGCTGGACATGAAGTTTGGAGAAGACATGCTGGAGAGATAAACAGTAATAGCTGAAAACTTTTTAAAATGTTAGAAAGGTTGGGTAGGGCGATGTAAGCGTAATCTCTGTCCCCTTTATGTTCTGGCCAGACATGTTTGAATTAAATACTTAAAAGCCTTCTGGGACTCAGTCTACTTTTATTTTGGAACACTGAAGTAGTTTCTGCCATTACACAGCCCTTCTTGATACCAGAGTAGCATTCCAAAGTCTGTGCCTGCTGGCGACACACTCCCACCTACCTACTTCCGTTCCTGAGCAACCTCTGCACTGTTGTCCCCTTTGAGTCCTCTGAAGGAGACAGTCATGGGACTTGCTGGACTGTCTCTGGCTCCTAAATACTTTCTTTAAAGAAGCTGAACTTCTATATCAGCAGTACTTGATGATTTGATAAATAAATGGTTTGGGTGCAGTCTTAACAGCAGCCATCTTGTTTTACGTAAAGCCCTTTTGATAAAAGGCAGTAATGAAATCTTAGTGGTGACGATGACTGACAAAAGAGGAAGGATTTCAAGCACCGCCTTTATTTAAAGCAACTCTTCTACAAATTCAATCAGAATGACAGAATAGTTTTAACTACCTCATCCTTGCAACATTTTACTCTGAGCCAAATAAGTTCTAATTAGGTTTTTCAATCCAACTTAATGTTCAAATAGTTTATCTCAATGGGAAATTAAATGTCTTAACTCATATTATCCAAGTATCTTCAAATGTGTGCTGTGAGCAGGAAGGCTCTCCAATAGCAGTCAATTTTGAAACCACTCTGAACAGACCTCTGACTGAAGCTGTTGCTGTATGACAGTCTCATGACTGGCCAATGACATGCAATATCTGAGCAGCAGAGACAATATTCCAGAGTAACATGTCCAGGATGGCACCATCAGTTGTTGGCATGCCCTTCTAATCCAACTCATTTGCTTTTACCGCTCCTCTTTGAATCTCTGTCTGGCTATATAGTTTAGTTCATTTTCACATTATTACTTGCAATTCATCAGATCATTTTAGATCATGCGTTTCTTTAAAAATCTTCATTTCTTTTAAACAATCTAGTTTATTTGATTGGCTGTGCTGCAGCTCTCACACACATACCTACGATGAGGGATGAGTTAAATGACTATCAAGTGCACAATTTTAAAATATTAGATGTTCTAAACTTCAGATATTGGGTAAAATATAAAGTATTTTCAAGTAAACAGGTTCATGACTAAGTTAAGTCATTGGTGTCACAGTCCAATTCAAATCACAAATCAAGTCTAAAGTGACAAAATTAAAGCCTCAAGTCTGGATCGAGTCCAAGTCCACACCTCTGTTATGAAGCTTCTAAAGATGGTTAAAAAAAAGTTCTGTTTAAAGCTGGTAAACTGAATTTTAAGCCGTTAGACTGGCAGAAATGTACATTTTTTCAAAACACAGTTTTTCTGGTAGGTTATGCATAAGAAAGAACCACACAACGTTGACAGAGCAGAGAGGCTTATTTTCATCTGCAAGTGCACTGAACAGCAAGGAACAGCAGCCTATGTGGCTGCTTTTATTGGCTCCTTAGTGTTAAGCTCACGCTGGGTTCAGCTAAAGCAACCATGGCCTGTAGAGTTAAAGAGCTCGTGAGGTCTGGACCTTCAGCTTCAGTGGTAAATGAGTCCGTTTGTAATTCTTTTACCCACAAAACAATTATTCGTTCACTGTAGCTAACAAAACTTTTACCGCCAGATGTGTTTGGGGTCCTTACAACGTCTAATGATGCCTGAGGTTTCAGTAGCTCATTCACATATACCCTAGTAATAGACATCTTTAGCATAACTGTGGTGAAAGTCCTTTTAGTTTTCATTTATAAAGGTTGCAGAGTGGCAGACTATTTCACATCTTAGTGGATCAGTCTGGATGGGATAAACTCTAGTTTGCATTTTAAAGATGTGAGAAATGAAACAGTGACTCATGCAGTCCCTCAGTTGCAGCGTGAAATCGTGTTGTTTTCACACGGCCAGTGCTTGAACATTGTTGTTGTTGCAGTTAATGATTTGAAACAAACGCACACTCCATCAATAAGTACATAGATTCATCAAATACGGGTTAAACAAAACTATCAAATACAACATTTCAAATCATGTATGGAGAATAAAAGCAGTATGCAGCATGCATGGGAAGGCTTTCATGCACACCGTTTCAAACACACGCCTTTTCCAGACATTAACCTTGATGGCTGGACAGATGTGCCCTGTGGGGTCTCCTTTTCAATCACTGAGCTTCCCTGGGGAATATCTCCTGGGACTGCCACTCTTAGCAAACAAGGAAATGTCAATCCACTCTATTTTTGTAGTGACTTGAAAATAATTGATTTTCAAACAGTTAAGAGAGCGGGAACCTTTCCCACCTTCAGGAACCTCTTAAAGCCTTGTGCGAGTGTTATAAGGATGTAGCCTTGCTTTAAACACAGCGTTGCCTGCATCAGATTTTGTAATGAAGAATCTCTGCTAGTGTGCACGCATCAGACCTCGTGGATAAGCTGTCACTGATGCTCTCCTTTTCCACACTCAGAACTCCAATATGTTGCAACCATGATAATAAACCATCTCGCCCTCCCTTCGGAAGCTTGAGCTCAAAGCAGTAGAAGGTCCTTACTTCGTAGCTAAACAGGAGTGCACTGCATTTTTGATGCACCCCAGAAGTCCACATCACAACTCTGAAAACTGGTGTAATTGCATTTTACTCCAATGTTAACAAAACTACTCAGGCGAGTTAGTGATGACGGCAGCGATGCAATGTTGCTATTGAGCATGAAGAAGGAACCTAAATAAAGAAGTTAACACAAATGAACATGTGTGTGATTTAATGATACAACAAAGACCATACACATTCTGGCTGAGTCTTAATGGTGACGTCTCATGTTTATCCAATGTGAAGGGGGCTTTAAAGAAAATCTTTCTTATTTAACCTCTTCAACCAACCAATGCGCTCAACTTGTGCTCAGTTTGTGCTACTCTGCCCATTTTTCTTATACAGATATTTAGATTCAGTGCTTGAAATGCTGTGATCTCATTATAGAGCAGAGACAAAATAAAAATGGCCTCTGTGGGAGGAAGCATGCAGGTTGGTGGTCTGTCGGCGTTGGCACGGATGGAGTGTTTCCACTGGAGATGCCAAATGGTCACAGGTTGTGCCAAGAAAGAGATGGATCAAGGCGATGGGCTGCGGTATTCCCACATCTCTGATCACAGAAGGCGCACTCTGCAGGGGAACTGGGAAAATCCGGAGGTGGGAAGGGTTTCTGATTCGCTCTGAACAGAACTTTGACTCATCAGCGCAGCAAACCCCTGTGGTACGTCTTTTTTTCCTCAGATCAAAAGGGCCAAACCCCAATTCCAAGCACACAAACAGAGTGAAACATCTGCAGCTGAATCCATGATATTTCCCCTGAGGATTTTCCAAATGGACATATTAAAACAAACTCTTTCCTGTTGTTAGCCACACCTTTGACCACTGGAGCTCTGACCAGCGCTTGGCCACATCTGTGCAACTTTGGAAGGAAAATAAACAAGTTTTTACATGAAAGCGGACAACATACCCTAAATATAGTATTGTGAGACATTATGTACATGATCATGTGCCTTGTGTCAATGCATTACTATTGAATAAAGGGACTTTTTTGTGCCATTGATCTGGGATTTCTTCAAATGACTGGAGGAATTGGAGCAACAGCTCTCCTCCAGCTCTGTGAGAGATTGTGTTGCTATGGTAATAAGCATCCTGCCAAGTACACAAGGGAGAAAGTATCTAAAAGCATAGTCACTGGATGTGAAAATCACCCACAGGCAGAGCATAAATGACAGAAAAGCTGCCTGGAGGTGCTGTGGTTAGTAAGGGATCACACTGCCATCACACACTGAGGCATTTACTTCAGAGTTTATGGTGTGGAGACAGAATCCTGGCTAACATCTTCTCTGTCTTTTAGGAATGTAACACTTGGGAATCACACTTGGGGTCAGATATGATTTAAAGAACCCATACATTTTTTATTTTACGTTTTATTCACAATAAACATGTCAGGTGAAATGTCATGGGCTACATATGTTCGACGTGAATAGTGACCCAAGAGCAGAAGGATGGCATTAAACCTTCACTCTCATTTTCAAGGAGCACGGATCGGTTCACACAAAATGAGGATGGATAGGTCGGATAGGAAGGAAGGAAGGAAGGAAGGAAGGAAGGAAGGGAGGAAGGAAGGAAGGAAGGAAGGAAGGAAGGAAGGAAGGAAGGAAGGAAGGAAGGAAGGAAGGAAGGAAGGAAGGAAGGAAGGAAGGAAGGAAGGAAGGAAGGAAGGAAGGAAGGACGTACAAACAAACAGACAGACAGACAGACAGACAGACAGACAGACAGACAGACAGACAGATAGATAGATAGATAGATAGATAGATAGATAGATAGATAGATAGATAGATAGATAGATAGATAGATAGATAGATAGATAGATAGATAGATAGATAGATAGATAGATAGATAGATAGATAGATAGATAGATAGATAATCAATGCCACATTAGCATGCCATAGAAAGGCAAATAGGCAGATATGTAATAATATGATGAGGTATTAAGACAAGTTTTGCATGAGTGGATCTCTTAGTCTTTTAAAAGATCTATGGAACTATGTGAAATACAATGTTCCAGAGCTGGGGGAGACATCTGAGAGCCAGTTCAGTAAAAAAAAAAACTCAGAGGTTTGAAACTCCGGAGGAAAAGGTTTATATTTTTGAGCTTGCAGCTTCTAATCTAAGTCTACATAAACGGTTACCAGGCAACTGAGAGCTGCTGGCACTGATGTCTCTTCCACACAAACTTCCTGCACAGAGAGCTCCAACAGGAAGCCTTCCAAACAAAACGATGCATTTTATTTAAACATCCTAAAACATGTTGTCGGTTTTCATTTTTAAAAACAATAAAGAACAGATGCAAGCATAACTCCTTTAATCTAATTTTATGATTGTTTCCTGGTTTAAAAGGAAAATATAACATATTTTGTGAACCATCTTCACCCCAGTATGTATTTAAATTACTTTGTCTTTTAACATAATGTTTATTAATGTGTTGATATCTTCTTAAAAAAATGTATTTTTAAAGATGGGCCAAAATGACTTCAAGCTTTTGTCTTTGCATCCGTTTTTGTTTTCTATTTCTATTCTCACCATCTAGCGCTGATCTTCACAATCCCTTGTTACATTATCGAGCCAAACTTTCACTGTTTGGAAATCTAAGGTTTTTAGTACTTTTAAAATAGTTATAGATGGTTATGTTTTTTTTTTATCCTGTTGCTTTTTCTTAATTGGACAGTGGTTAAAAATAAAATGTACATTGGACTACTTGATTTAGTTATAATTTCATGATGGTGTGAATTATAATTTAGCTCTAAACAAGCTGGAACATTAGATCGGATTGAAATAAAATACCTTGTCCATTGGAAGCACAATGCATAATCCTTTAGCATCCATGGGTTAAAATATGGTTGTACCATACTTTAGAAAGTTAATTTAATGTTAGATTTAGACAAAAAAGGACCCAAAAAAAGACAGCAACCAAAGCGATTGAAGAGGGAATATAATGTAAATTTTAAACCAATCACAAATGTTGAGGCAACTCTGTGTTTTTGTACAAAGCTTTATTGTAATAGAAGCAATGGTCAAAATGAGTTTCAAGTAAAAAGAAAAAAGAACAAGCAGTTGAAAAGCTTGCAGTAGAGGAACTCATCCCTCGTCTTCCCCCAGACATCAAAAGCAGCAGTTATTAAAGCACTTCTAAAGTAAAATAATCTGGACAACATGTTAATACAGAACTACAGGCGAATCTCTAATCTTCCATTCATCAGTAAAATTATTGAAAAAGCTGATTAAGCAGTTAAATAAGTTCCTAACAATGACAAACCGTTTTGATGTTTTTCAGTCTGGTTTCCGTGGTAACCACAGCACTGAGACTGTCCTCGTCAACGTGTTCAATGACATCCGCATAAATACAGACTGTGGTAGAACCACAGTGCTGGTTCTGTTGGACCTCATTGTTGATCATGATATATTATTGAAATAGACTTTTTGACTTGCTCCCCTCAGGCGGAAGGTTCCAGTCCAATCGGACAAGAACCTCTCAACATAAGAACAGTTTCTTCTGCTCTGCTGTTGGACTCATGAACAATAATAATAATAATAATAATGATAATAATAATAATAATAATAATAATAATAATGGCTTGCATTTCATTTTGCAATAACCCTAAGACTGTTCCCACCACCCGCTCTGTTTCAGTCACATGACCCTGTGTTGTGTTTTTGCACCCGTCTGATTTTGCACTGATCATAACTTGCACTCATGTATATATTAATCTGTTTACCCCATTTATTTTTATATGTATTTATTGGATGCTTAGAAGTGTTTATCTTATTTTTGCACAAAGTACCGCAGCAATTTCCCAATGTTGTGAACCTGTTCACACATATGGCAATAAAACCTTTCTGAATCTGATTCTGATTCGGAAATGACTGGAGAGCTGGGTCGGACTCTCTGGTACAGGACTTGGCTGGTTTGAGTCTTACCTTAAGAACAGGGACTTCTTTGTGTCAATAGGAAACTTTTCATCAGAACAGACAGAAATCACATGTGGGGTGCCCCAGGGCTCCATCTTAGAGCCCCTCTTATTTAATATCTACATGCTCCCACTAGCCCAGATTATAACAAACAATAAGATTAGCTAACATAACTATGCAGATGATACTCAGCTTGCTTACATATGATTTGATGGGTGACTTTGGACCCATCCAAATGCTAAGCAAATGCATTAAGCAACTCAATGAATGGATGTGCCATAATTTTCTCTAGCTGAATAGAAACAAAACTAAAGTAATTATTTTTTGGACCTAAAGAGGAATGATCAATAGTCAGCACACAGCTTCAGTTAATACAGCTAGAAACTACTGATCAGGCCCGAAATCTAGGTGTAGTAATGGACTCAGACATGAACCTCCAGGGTCACATAAAGGCAAGACTAAAGTTAAAATCTTCTTTCACCCAGAGGGCAACACCTGCAGTTCCTGTTCTATAACAGATCGCTGCTATTTACCAAGCTCCAAAACTAAGCCCACAGACTCAGGGATGAGATGGTTTCTAACAGGATGTCATTTTGTTTGTACAGATTAAAAATAAAAACAAATTCAACCAGAGCAACGGTAGCAGGAGCTTCTGATCCATCTACATATCATCATAATATAACGTATTTAAGTTTTCCTCCTGCATTAAGCTCTGACAGTATAAAGCGTTCTGCCTGTGGGTGATTCTGCCTATTAAAATGCCTGGGTGTGATTGAGACCTCGTTGAATACTCACTGTCTGGTCTGGAGATAAATTCCACCCACACCAACTTTCTGTCTGAGTTTTCCTCTTTGGATTTTTTTATGACCATGCTTAGCAAGAGGTTTCAGTATGAAAGCCGTCAGATGATTAAAAGGTGCTCCACAGGCTGCAGACTTTTTATGCAGCTATTCTGGAGTCTTCTCGAGTCATATTTAGACTGCTTTTTGTGCCCATTTCTTTATTGTACTTCTATTGTACTCTTTCCTTTTTCTATTAATCCTTCATATTCCAAATTCAGAAACAAAACATGCATTACAAAATGGAAGACACAGTCTAATCATACACACAGGTTTCACACTCCTTACTGATTTATGTTTTATCTATGATATGTTTTCGCAATCAGCGGCTAAGGCCTTGTCTACACGGAGATGAAACCAGGTGTAAGATATTTAATCGCATAGGTGTCTCATCCAATCGGAGCCGGTGTTTCAGGACACCAAAAACAATCACGTTTGAAACCGGGTCCCAGAGTGAAGAAATCTCACAATGCTGGCTCACATGTTACGTGATTATGAGCTCTCTGGCATTTATTCTGAGTGGATGACGTCGCCGCCCCGTTCCTGTATGTAACGTGCAACTTTGTGATAAAGTAAACAAACATGGCGCCGCACAGTGTTGCAGTCCTAATAAAGCAAAAACTGACCTTATTATGGATCCTAGAATGCGATTTACTGTCCCCCCTCTATCACCAGCAGAAAAACATGGATCCAGAGAACCACAGACACCTCAACCTTTAGAATAAAGCTTTCATTTGGAGCTAGATTTGTTGTGTTTGCCACCGGGTTGACTGTGCATCCTCAGTGTCCTTTGTTTCTCTGGCAGTGTCACAATGCCACCAGCGGGCCCAGCAAATCTACTGCAGCATTTTAAGCCAGTTTGTCTGAATTCATGTGGACAAAGATTCTTAGTATTGTGGGGCCGTTTTTACAGACTTTGGTTTTGAAACTATACCCATTTTGTCTCCATGTAGAGCAGACCTTAGATATGATGCATTAAAGACACAACTTTTTACTTACTTCTGAATGTCTCTTTTTGCACAAATATCAGCCATATATCAGTGAGTAGATTGTCACAATCATAAAAAGATGGAATGTTGCTATTACTTTATGAGTAACAGACCCAACTGGATCCATTTTTGGTGCCGGACCCAAAACTGATGTCATTCTTGAATTGGATAGAGGCCACTGATCTGGTTCTTTGTTACTGCCACACAGCTACAATAATAATAACTTAGTAAATAAATCTTGGAGCTTTACAGAGGAATGACAGGAAGGCCTACAGGATTACAGTCAGTTGATTTATTTTATTATTTGTAAACAATTGTATCATTAGTGACCTTTATTAAGACTTACCAGACATGAAATGGGTGGAGAGAGAAGTGGGAAAGAGATGCAGTAAAGGTCTCAAGGTAGGGAATTGAACCAGTATGGCCATGTGAAGGACTGTGGCCTGTGTGTATGGGGTGACCGTTCTTCTGCTACACCAGGCTCCTGCCCAGTGAGAGTCCAACTGGCAGAGTGTCTTCAGGAGAGCCTTTAAAGGAGTGTAGACCTTAAAGTAGTGTACCAAACCACAACAACCCATGCCATAGCGCTTAGTGGAAACGAACCACATTGAACCCATCCAAATGCTAAGCAAATGCATTGAGCAAATCAATGGATGGATGTGTCATAATATCCTCCAGCTGAATAGAAACAAAACTGAAGTAATTAGTTTTGGCCCTAAAGAGGAACGATCAACAGTCAGCACACAGCTTCAGTTAATCCAGCTAGAAACTACTGATCAGGCCTGAAATCTAGGTGTACTAATGGACTCAGACCTGAACCTCCAGGGTCACATAAAGGTCAATAACAAGGTCAGCCTTCTATCACCTGAAGAACATTTCTAGGATTAAAAGACTGATGTCGCAACAGGACCACAAAAAACTCATCCATGCGTTTATCTTTAGTCGGATTGATTACTGCAACAGCGTCTTCACAGGTCTGCCTAAAAAGTCAATCAGACAGCTGCAGCTGATCCAGATCGCTGCTGCTCGTGTTCCTCACTAGAACCAGGAAATTAGAGCACATCACCCCAGTTCTAAAGTCCTTACACTGGCTCCCTGTGGCTCAGAGAATAGACTTCTAAATACTTTTACTAGTTTATAAATCAGTGAATGGTTTAGCACCAAATTACGTAGAAGATCAGTTTTTGTTGTATCGACCTTCCAGACCACTTAGGTCTTCTGGTTCAAGTCTACTCCGCATCCCCAGAGTCAGAACCAAATATGGAGAAGCAGCATTCCGTTTTCATGATCCTGTAATCTGGAACAAACTTCCAGAAAACTGCTGAAACACTGAGTTCATTTAAATCAAAGCTTAAAACCATCTGTTTAGAGCTGCTTTTGCTTAACAATCACTGGAACATCGTTAATTCTAGTCTGGATTGCAGTTTTTGGTTTAATTCCCATTTTGCATCAGTAAACCACTTTTGTTGCTGAACATTTAAGATTACTACCCCTTGTGGAATCATTTAATGTAAAGTGACCACTGACCAGTCTTGTATACCTGTAACACAAAAACAGATTTTACTGTGAACTTATAAATTAAGCACATGACTTAGCTTATACACTGTTATACCAATCTGTGCAGAACTGACGGATCTGATGTGGTCTCTGACATCTGTGAGTGGAGTTAACATGTTTGACTTCACATTGATATTCAATCTGGAGTACTGCCTGCTTCCAGAGCATCAGCTGAGGAGGGGATTTTAGCTTGTCCATCTATACTGTTATCTCTGTCTTTTATTGCTTGACAGATAAAGACTTACTATGAAGATGTCGTACAAACCAAAAAGAAATAAAAATGAATTTAAATGCACAATCTTTTTGCCTCCCTGCAAATAACATCTGCGCTATTTTCCAATTATTTCTACAATGAAAGAAAATTGTGTTTATCTGAATAAGCGTTTTTGAAAATTTGTGTTTTGATTCTTTAAAAGTAAACAAACTGCTAAGTTTGACTTAAAGTATTCATTGTATGATAGAGCTGTACTTTTCTGATTAAAGGGAAGCATCAGCAAAATCCAGCTGGACAAAACAACTGAATTGAATGTCTAATAAGAGGAAACCACAAATGACCACTGAAGGAAGACTAAGATGAAGTTCCTTCGGTTCTGCTGGGAGAGCACCTGTGTGAGAGAGAGGCCATTACCAAGATCTTACCAGGATATTTCCACACACTGGAGAGCACAAGTGGCCAATTAGACAATTAAAGCAGGCTTTTTCTCTGTGTAAACTCCCTTTGCCTCTCCTCTATCACAGGCTCGGGACAGAAATCTTGGACTTGAGAAAATATAATATAGTGGCTCAACTGGAGCCATAGCGGAGAACAGAGGAGCAAAACATGAGGGCTAAGAGGAAGATAAAGACTGGGGCATTTGTCATTGTCAGCGCCCCACAGGACTTACTTACACTGTAAACCCGAGTCATTACTGCCAACTCTGGAGAATAATTATACGTAGATGCATATGGATTACAGGATGCATTTACAACTGGTCGTTTTTCTTTTTGTTAACTTACTTAGAATCACTAAACTTATTTTGCAGTTTGCTTATACGTTTTAGGCAACAAGGGAGGAAATAGTACATCCACCATAGGGGTCAGAGTGAGAGACAGACTCAGTTTAAGTTCAGCACAGGAACAAGAGACCCATGCTTATTATGGTTTAGTGTGGGAGGAGGCTGGCATGAAGAGATGCAGCCATCATGGTCCAATTAGCCAGTGCATTGATTCTTCAAGCAAGTTTAGTCAGGTTGGGAAATCAATAATTTATCATCTAAACTTTATTTAGGCACAGAGTTGCAATTAGGCCACAGACTCTTCTGTCACACATTCTGTTGGAAATCAGGAGATAATTAGTTAATTAGTTCTTGTGTTTCAGGAGACAGCTGTTGACATAGGGGACAGAGTCAGGCTTTGTTTCCTCCAGTTTTTTTTCTATAATCAAATGGAGTGGGAGTACATGTGCATAGACTTTTAATCTAATTACCATATTTTCAATATGAAGCAGCAGAGACATATTGGATTGATGTGTGTAAATATATGTATTATGTGTATTTTAACTATATTAAAATTTTTCTGGTACTAGGGATGATGTTTAATCTATTTTCTAATCTTTGCCTTAGCAAAATTAGACAACAACCATTTAGATAAAAAAAGATCACCATAAACGGTTACCAATAGTAGCACAAACTCATATTTTCAAGAGTTTATTTTTGAATATTGGTTTGCTGGAGGCATCTCAAGCACTCCATTTTTTTATCTCAATTTAATCAATATAATTTTGAAATCTGCCTTTGGTGGCTGGAAGGACAAGGATAGAGCTGTACAGCCGGAGTATATTTACCATTTTACCATTTCTAGTCTGTGTGATCAGCTAGTTGGAGTTCTACTAACACCAGTAATGATTTTACTCAGATGGATGTTGTGAGTTATATATAAATCTATCAAATAGCTCTGTCGTTACTTTCGGCTTTAATCCCCGTACATTTATTTTTAATTTGTAGTAACGGATCATAGTTTTAGTTTTCTGTAGTCCGTATATGTACTGTAAACAATGTAAACCTTTTGAGATGCTTTTAAACGTGCTTTATTACTGAATCTGGCTGTTTTGATTCATTTGTTGTGAAATCGGTTTCACTGAACCGGATTGTACTCTACTTAAGCTGGATATAAATTAAACTTTACAAAGTGCCATGTGATGGCATTTGCTGTAAACTGACACCAGGTGCATAAATGACATGATTGAAATCTTATTTAGCAGCATATCTTCTGTTTCCTGTCGATGGGAAATACATGAAGGATCATGCAGGTCTGCAAGTAATGAGCTACAGACCTGTGGGGTTTTTTGCAATGTCACATATTAGTTTGGTTTGTTGATATTTGAGGTTGTAAAGGTGCAGCTTATTTTCAGTTTACATAACTTATTCAGGGCTCCATGATGTGGCCTTAGCTGGCGTTGTTGCCTTGCAGCAGAAGGTGGCTTCAAATCCCAGCCTGAGGTCTTCCTGTGTAGAATGTGCATGTTGTCCCAATGCCTGTGTGAGTTTTCTACATGTTATATAGCTCCCTCCCACAGTCCAAATCTATGCATGCTTAGTTAATTGGTCTATCTAAATTGCCTTAAGGTCCGAATATGTGTTTGAGTGGAGGTAGGAATGGGGGTAGTATGCTATCGACTTGAACAAGGAATAACTAGCCTCTCGTCCAGTGACTACTGAAGATAGGCACCAACCCAACAACCACAACCGCTCTCAAGTATTTGAAATCAGTGAATACTCAAAACCCTTTCTAAGAACACTTATAATGGCCTATTTTAGTTGTTCAGACACCAAATATCCCTTAGTATGCATTAACAGGACATTTTCCTCCAAATATTTTAGATATATGCTCTACAAAACAATCTGCGAATAGGCACATTTTCCACAAATAATTTGGAGTTAGGTTTCACAGAAAAGTCTGCCAAAACTGAACCGGAATCCAAGTATAAACTTTTTAAAGGGGACATATTATGCAAATTTCACTCTTTTTAACCTTTTGTCTTGCCATTTTGGTCTCTGCTGCCTAAATAAACACTTCAAGCATGAATAAAAACCATCAATTCATATTTTTGGGCAAATTCCTGCTGTCAGAAAATGTTGTGCTTTTTAAAAGCCATTTGAAAAAGTGCCTTAAAGTGCCCCTCTCCTGTCAAACACCAATTCCAGCTCCATACCATTCTTATGTGTGGCAAACCCGCAGCCTAGTAACAAGATGGGTGGGCGTGGTCTGCAATCGTTAATTTGCATAAAAGTGACAGAGCCCTCTGAACAGCTCATTCTGAAAGGGACTGAAATTGTCAAGAATTGAGCTAGTAAGATCGCTTGATGTGAGTGTGATTTTGTACAAAGACCTTTTTTTTTAAAGACTATAGACTTATTATAACTTGTTTAAAAAGAGGCATATTATCTTCCCTTTAAAACTGTTCAATTCCAAGAAAATGAACAATCCAGTAGCAGGACCTTTGGGGCAGCTCAGTCCAACATCCTGATTCTGCATTAGTTGGCGGGCAACACTTACAGCGAGGTACTTTCAAAACCTTTTAACCGGAAGAGACCTTCAGCAGGACCAGAGTCAGGTCGGGAGCGGCGAGTAGTAATTCATCACATACCTTTTTCTTTTTAAGCTTTTCAACGTATAAAATAATACTCTTAAAAATATTCTTTTAAAACAGCGCAGTTCATCAGTTATGCTGACAGTTTAATCCAACAGTTTTCTGAAGAAAACCAAAGAAAGTGTTTTGAGTGAGGCATGACCTGCTCTCATCAGCCTATGACTGACACTGTGACAGTGGGATCTAAAGCAATTCCTCATCAGCCTATGACTGACACTGTGACAGTGGGATCTAAAGCAATTCCTCATCAGCCTATGACTGACACTGTGACAGTGGGATCTAAAGCAATTCCTCATCAGCCTATGACTGACACTGTGACAGTGGGATCTAAAGCAATTCCTCATCAGCCTATGACTGACACTGTGACAGTGGGATCTAAAGCAATTCCTGCACCTTTAGGACAAAAATTTGTAAATGCCCTTCAAAATGACAAAAACAGCTTTATTCTGAGAACCCCGCTGAGTATGGGATTACTAAATGGCTGTTTAGAAGTTGACAAATGGAGTGAAAACAATTGATTACACTCAGGATATTTTGTAGTCTAACACAACTAAATAAAGCATGCATTGATGCTTAACAACCATTTAATTTGACCTCTTGAAATTGGATTCCTACTACTTGGGTATCAGCCAACATCCACTTGAAGAATTAGACCGTTTGACATTTAACGCTGCCAAAGGAATGATGTTTAGTGAGATCAATTAAAAGTCACCCTGAAAACTTCTTTGTGAGAATGAACCTTGTTCTCCCCTCTGTCTTCCCTTCAGCGCCCCGCCATGCTCAGTGATAAATAATGGAACTCAAGCACCGCCTGAGGCAGAGAGGCTGCTGAGAACACAGCCTCTTCCCAAAAATCAAGCTTTCACATCTAAGGATTAGTTGTGCGCAGCTTTGCAACAGGCAAAATAGTGATCATGCAGGGTAAATGTGTGCACACGTGGGTGAATGATTACCTAAGAGGTGTATACAGGAGGAACAGAGAGGCCATATAGCAGTGACAGAATGGTAGGTGTTCCTGTGGCACTTATGAAGTCATGACTGATTACTTTGTGTTGCTGAAGTCAGTGTGTAATTATATTTTCCTTGCATAAGAAACAGTGGGATAATTTTCAGGCATGACAATTATTTACACTCTCAGAGAAGGAGTTTATGTTGGTGTGTGCGTGTGTGTGTGCACGCCTGTGTTACAACGGCTGAGAAAGAATGATTAAGCCTAAACTTTGTACAGTTTATGTAAATATAATAACTCATTATTTTTGCAGTAAACAGGTACTGAAACTGGTATTTACAGCAGGCTGAGAATAAAAATGTATTTTCTTTAACAAAATATTTCCTAATTCTACAGAACTGATGCAAAAAATGCTACAAAAACTAACTTTCTTGTCTTTTATGTGGTTTTATAGCAGCTGTGACATACTGTCAAAATTTGCATGATTGTTTTGTAAGAAAGCATAATGATCCCTGGTCCTTTTTCTTAGTCTCTGGGGTTGATTTTATTTTCCAAAATTGACATTTTAACTGTAATTATTCCCTGCCACAGCTATGGTGTTTCCTCCTCCTCAAACAGATCTGTTTGAGGAGTTAGTTTTTGAGTAATGTGACTTGTGTTTTCTAGACTTTTCATTTCTCAAAAATCTCTGAATGCAAATGCTCTTAGAAAGTATACGAAATAGACAAGAATTTATCTTCAATGAGATTTTCATATAAAAAACAGAAATGTCCTGGAGTTTAATCAGTTAACTGAAAATAATAATCATTCATCAGGTATAGTAAGGTGTCTTGAAGACATTTAAAAAATAAACAAAAACAATATGACTTTCAAAGCTTTACCGAACATCAACTGATGTTTTGTATTATGACCTTATTTACAATTTAGTATTTTTCTTTGTCGTTGTGAATATTCGCCACCTTACCAAAGTCCAGTTCACAACTTTATGCAAACAGAGAAAGTAGATGAGATGATGGAAATGCATGAGCTTATGATATGACAGGAGGCTGCCAGATGTAAGCAGTTTCTGTAGTAGCTTAGAGCAAAAATACTGAGCAACATTCTGGCATCTCAGGTGTATATAACCATATACATACACTCATATTCACAATATTTAATTTTTTTTACCTGTACTCATGTTTATAAATTCACTTTGTGCCTGTATGATTAAGAAATTATGCAAAGGAAATCCTATTAACTACATATATAGCTACCTGTTAACTGAGCAGCACCAGGCTGAACTGGTTATGTCGTGATCCTGGTGTGTGGGTGTGAGTTTCTGCAGATGTAGGAGATGTCTTGCTGAACAGAAGATCTCTGTTAGAGGACGTGACTGCCCTGCTCCAAATCACACACCTGTCTGTAATCACCTCATTTTAGTCTGGAGATTTGTTTTAAACAAGTTATAACAGGTCTATGGTCTGTATAAAACATGTAAATGACGTTGTTTGCACAAAATCCCTCTCACATAAAGATATCTCACAGGCTCAGATTTGGACTATTTCAGTCCCTTTCAGAATGAACTGTTTAGAGGGCTCTGTCATTTTTATGCAAATTAGTTTGACAGGTGAGGGGCAGTTATATGTAAATTACACTTATTGTGAAGCCACAATAAAGCAGAAGATCTCTGACAGCAAGAATTTGCCAAAAAAATGGATAGACGTTTTTTATTCATGAGTGTTTTTAGCAGCAGAGACCCAAATGGCAACACAAATGGATGAAAACAGTGACCTTTGCAAAAAATGCCCTCTTTTCGGCGCTGTTCTCTTCAAGAGGACAGTAGGTTTAGTTAGCTTTGCTCAGACTCAACTTCTTGTGGTCCTCCAAGGTTGAAGTCTTTTATGGCTCCTACACCAACCATAGGTCCTTGAATCAGACCACTCCATGTCAGATCTCTCCTGTATGACCACCACCTCCACGGTCATCCTACAGATCTGTAGCCTCCAGCAGTGTTGGAGGCTACAATAATAACACCATCCAAAAGAACAGCATTAGGTAACTGTGATGGCAATATTTTAAAGTTTTGTGAAATAATGGATTAGTTACATATAAGTAAATTCTTCTAGGGAATATGTCATGTAGTGATCATAAGAGTGAGGGGCAGATTTGATTAGGAGGCCCTCTGACCTCGTTCCCTTTCGCTCTGCAGTGTGAAGTGAAGTGAAGTGTGAAGGACTAGACATCAAGATGGCGTGGGAAGGACTGAGAAGGATAATATGGGATTACTTTTTACCAAATAAGGCTGGAGGAATAGGAGGGTGCGGAAGAATTCGAGCTTGGCCCAGCTCTTTATGATGATTCTGGCCGATCTGCTTATTGAATATCAAAAAACGCCTATCCGACTGCAGCCTCATCCTTGCTAGAAGAAGAAGATATTTTCTTCTACGACAGTAACGCTGTTCTTTCATTGGTAATAAAATGGATAATGTAACTAATTACTGTTTACGTTGTTACAACGCCATTACTGTTAGTGAACGTTAAAAATTGTGAATTGTTAGAATAAACTGGCTCCACACGTAAACTGTTTGTAGGGACGCATGGTGGGTTAACCACAAGATAAAAGATTATGACTGACTAAGGGAGAGTCGTGTTTCATGGTAGCCATCAAAGCCAGTATTTTTACACACAAGCTAGGATACACACACAAACGGCAAACTGATTTGCCAGAAATGGCAAGTCTGGAGCGCTCCGATGAAAAGTTGGCATTTTCAAAGTAACCACTACTTCATAAATACTTGGAAGTACAGGTTGTTTACGTGACCAGTTGTCTTAGGCTGTGAGAGTTTGATTTAATTTGCTATAGAGTTAAACACACTTTATATTGTTCAACTGTTTACTTCTGTTACAAAGATAATACTTGAAGTTCTTTTTCAACTGAGAGAGATGTAATGTAAAAAAATCCAGGAAATCACACTGTATGATTTTTAAAGAATGTATTTCTATAATAGTGCAGAAAATAAGTATTTAGCACCTACAAACAAGCAACAATTCTGGCCCTCACAGACCTGTCTCCTTTATGAAGCTCTTCTATCCTCCACTAGTTACCTGTATTAATGGCGCCTGTTTGAACTCATTTTCTGTCTAAAAGACACCTGTCCACACCTTCAAACCATCAGACTCCAACCTCCAACCATGGCCAAGACCAGAGAGCTGTCCAAGGACACCAGGGACAAGATTGTCCACCAGCACCAGACTGGGATGATCCGATCTACAATAGGCAATCAGCTTGAGAAGAGATTAACTCTTGGAGCAATTATTACTTCTGTCACCAGGGTTTGTCTGTTGTCTGCTACTTTGCAACATAACTCAAAAAGTTACAGACTGATTTTGGTTACATTTTCAGGAAATGTCCGCAGTGGGATCAGGAACAAGTGATTAGATTTTGGGGGTGATCCAGATCTTTTCTGCAAAGGGGACAGAACAACTGATCCGTATTAAGAAAAGGATGAATGAGGCCATGTATCGTGAGATTTTGGGCAAAAACCGCCTTCAATCAGTGAGAGCATTGACAATTGAAAATGATCCCAAACACACCACCCAGGCAACGGAGGACGGGCCTAGTCAGTCTCCAGACCTCAATCCAACAGAGAATCTGTGGAGGGAGATGAAAGTCCTTATTGCCTAGCAACAGCCCCAAAACATCCCAGCCCTAGAGAAGATCTGCATGGAGGAATGGGCCAAAATACCAGCTACAGTGTGTGCAAACCTAGTGAAGACCTACAGGTAACCTTTGACCTCTGTCATTGCCAACAAACGTTACATTACAAAGTTTTGAGGTGAACTTTAGTTATTGACCAAATTATACAATTAAATTCTTTAAAAATCATACAAAGAGATTTTCTGGATATTTTTTACATTCTGTCTCTCAGTTGAAGTGTAAGTATGATGAAGATTACAGACCTGTCATCTGTTTAAACGGGACATCTTGTATAATACTTCTTTGTCTCACTGTATAACTAATTCCTCTTTTTAAGTAACATTCCCAACACTGGCCTCCAGCCCTCTCCTGCCAGCATGCTCTCTAAAACGCTCTGTTCAAACTCCAGCTGGGTCTCCATTATCTGCCAGCTCCAAGGGCATCTCCTTCTGGAACTCCTTTCCACATCGTGACATCTCCAACCTCAACTCAAGATCTCCATTCCCTTCTCAACTCTTCTTTCATTCTTGGAAACAGTAAAGCATCTTTATTTATCCTTTCAATGTTAAGATTCATCTTAATATTTGACTGCTCCTGCTCTTCTCCTCCTAACCACTGACTCTGAAGCCACGGGGATTTGCACTTTATTGTTTTTACACCATTTCATTTTTTTCAGTCTGTGTCCAGTTATGATTCATCATGTGGGTCAAGTCAAAATCCAGAAATATTACAAAGTGTATAAGTGGATATAAAGTAACTAGGGTTTTTTGTTGTTTTTTTGCATGGGAATTATAATTAAAAGTAGAAATTGTACTAACATGACACTAAATCCTCAGGATGACTTACAAGTTAAAAAAACATTTTCTAGAAATTTTCCAGAGCTGCTCTGCCCCAGAGACTCAAGTTTTAGTAATGATCAATGAACTATGAATAAGCCTAAGACGAGGCTGTTTACTAAGAGGCTGTGTTCAAAAATGAGTTACGGAAACCCTAAATCATTTCTACAACCTCGCAGGAAATGTTTACTTCATCAATCAGCTTGATATGGCAGGGCTTGATTTGTTTTGAAATAATAAACAAGGAGGTCTGCAAAAATCCTCTCTGGGATAAGATGTAATTACTGATGGTATTTCAACAAAAGAATCAACAGGGAGGAATGTTAAGCATTTCTGTTTATGATGAACATGTCACCATGGTAATACCTTTCTGTATTTCCATTATAGAAAGTTTTTGTTTTAATTGTGAAATGTTTTATTCGCTCTCTGCTTAAGCTGCCGCCCCGTGACCCCACCCCGGATAAGCGGAAATAGATAGATGGATGGATTTATTATTTATTGATCCAATTTTGATAAAAATGTAAAAGTTGACTGTTGCTGTGCAAGTGTAATTGTTTTAAACATGAAGGTGTTTTAATCTAATGCTATAATGGCTACAAATACAATATAACGTATCATACATATCGTACTAATATAATTTTTTCGCTTGTTTCAATCAGTGTGCTGGATTTAAATATGCCAAATCAGGTATGTTTATGTTAATTGTAGAAAAACGTTATAGTTATAATTTTAAGTCTGCAGCTTTTATTTCCTTCCTCTTTTTCTGTTGTGGGCCAGAGGGGTTGTATGAATAATCACGTTTGCTTATCTAAGATGTGAAATATCTGTGAAAAACTGCCCTTACAGAATAAAACAAGAACAATGCTGGAAAGAGGAGATTTTCTTCTCTTACAGCTTCATATTCTATGGCTTTTTGGAGATGAGATATCATCTGCATTGCATGGACCTTTCTTTGTATCTTGCTAACATGCCCCTCAGCAAGGAAACACCTTCGCTTTTATTCTGATCAAAGGCTGATTTTATGAACTCGTGCTTAGACTCTCGCACTAAGAGTGTTTGGTTTCTGTAACTGCAGGTGTCATTATTTACATCTGATTAAATGTGCCATTATTAAATTACTCTCAGTCAGCGATGTGCTGTGAGGGGGTAATTGAGTTAAAATACTGGTTTAAGCTGAAGTTCTCCTTGTGACACCAGCAGATGATCGTAAAGAGCCAAACACTTTGATTCATACTAATACAGTCATGTTCTACTAGGTCCCCGGCGAAAAATAAGGCCTTGTTCCAGTGATGGAGATGAGGAATGTGCTTTCATCCCATCCTTACCAGACAGCAAAGTTAAATTAAAATGGAAATACTGCCATCTAGAGGACAGACCTGTTTACAACAGCCTACGTCTTTTTTTTTTTTTATTGCAGCCATTTTGTTCTGGATGAAATAAAGCCAAGAGAAACCCAAGTCTTGGCTTTTTGTCTGCTGTCTTGCCACAACTTTTCTATTGTTGTCACTAAAAACTTTTCAGATGAATCTTACTGTGTTGCATGTTTTGTTTTGTTTGGTAAAGTGACTTCTAATCCACCCATCATGACCAAAGGTTTCATTTTAAAAGCATCGTGCAAATTTTAAACATAACATTTACAAAATAATCTGCAGAAATTATTATTTATGGCATTCTGTTGCAATTTCATTGTTTTTGTAATATCATACAATAAAGAGGATGGGGTTTCTCTGGGCTCTAAATGTTTATTTAGGAATTATCATTAAATAAATTATAAATAGGAAGTAGGTGCAATAATGTCAAGTGCAAAATCCTAACACAGCAATTTTTCTTAGTTCTATTTTTGATACTGTGGTACGATTTGCCTGATTATTGCTTTCAAAAGGTCCATGGAGAGGGTGTGAAGAGAAACTGTTCAGAGCCCTATTCCTGCAGAGACTCTGAAACCAATCATGAGCAGAGTGTGAGGACAGTCCAATAACCTTCTGGGCCCTCACCATCCTCTAGGGGACCACGCTGAGATTCACTATGTCAACACATTCTCAACCACAACTCTGGAAACTTTTGAGGATGTCGTTTTCAGGATCCTGGGTAGGTGCAGTCTCCGATGTAAATGCTTCCCAAGCCCAGTGGTGTTCTTCAGATCATCAGAGATCTCCACTCTCTGAGTACCAGGTTGTTGTCTCTGCACCAGCCCTTTAGCTGTTCACTTCCTTTCTGTAGATTGATTCATTATTGGCGCACGTTGAACTACTTTAGTATCACTCATAAATGAGTTTTTCCTCCTGTGTGGGTGCACAGTTGAGTGATAGCATTGTGAATAGCAAAATACTAAACATACAGTCCTTCCTACAGGCAACATAGGCGCTTGCCTAGGCCACCATCTAGTGAGGGGCGCCAAATATGCGGTGAGAAAAAAAAATTATGTCTTTTCAACTGTTTTTGCCATCCCTCTATCTATAACAATACTTTGACAAAAATAAGTTAAACTTAAATAAAAATAAATGACAATTCTGACGTGACCTCTAGCTGTCATAAGTCAGGGTCACAACATGCTAGCGCGGGGCGCACACACTGACGAACGGTCTGACGGTTGGCTGTGTGTCGACGGCTTACTGAAAATGAAACGGCAAAAGCCATCCGATGTTGCACTACTGTTCAAGTTAAACGTTTATTTTTTGTTTGGATTCTTTAGTGTGCACTTTTTTGTTCTTAGATATTGCACTACTGTTCAAGTTAAATGTTTTGTTTTTTTCTTTTATTTATTGAACAGTTTTATTCTTTTGTTGTTATATTGTTATTGTTATACTATCATTATCTAAATAAATGTGCAATTCTTTGGACATGACTTCTTTTTTTGTGGGCAAGGGGCGCCATCAGTCACGCTCGCCTAGGGCACCAAATGGTCTAGGACCGCCACTGGTGATGATAACAACAACAACAACAACAACAGCCCTTTGCAATGCAGACTGCATGGTGGCACAGCTGTTAGACTGTTGCCTTGCAGCAAGAAGGTCCTGGGTCTGAATCCCGGCCTGGGGTCTTTCCTCTTACATGTGGATTTCTCTGGGTACTCCGGTTTCTTCCCACAGTCCAAAAACATGACTGTTAGGTTAACCTGTTACCCTTAAACTCCGTCAGGTAAGGGTGTGTGTGCATGGTTGTCTATCCAGCGTGTTGGTGTTGTCCAATGATCACTGGAATTAGACACTTGCCCCTGGGACACCTGAAGGAAAAACGGGTATAGGGAATGAATGACTTATTATTAATACATGTGCTTCTGGTAATTTCATGATGGTCATTTTTGCCTTTAGTGAGCAAACACAAAAATAACCTCCAAGACTCAGTCAGAGATGAAAGTCAAGTTGAACATTTCATACAATAGGAAAGCCTTGTCAGCTGCTACCTACTATTTCTCTCTTTATATAATCAGAACAAAGATCTCCTGAGCGAGATTTAGAGACAGGAGAGTTTCCTTTCCATTCTCTGTTACGTTTTCTATTTTTTTCTGTCATGTTCTAAATATTTTTCTCAGCTACCTGATACAGTGATTTATTTAATGACACTATATTCACAGATCTTCGTCATTCATGAGGTGACCTCTGACTCAGAGAGCCCAGATATGAAGCAGGAGAAAAGGAGACGTCCCATTTCCCGAACAACATAACCATTCTGCTGCATTAGAAAACATTCAGATTTAATGGATGGCAAATGAATTGCTTTAAAAATAGCATTATTAGCAGTCATCAAATCCTGCCAAGCTGCTGGAGACAGACAGTCAAATGTGACCCTGGTGATGAAATCCCAGTTGCATAGCAACACATCTCCATCTGCAGTTACGCTTACCTCCTCCACAGAATCAACTGGCTTCTTTTTTTTTTTTTTTGCTTTCTATGCAATTTAATGTAATTAGAAATGCTCACAGTTAAACATAATTAAACCATGGGCCTATAATTTACATGGCTTGTTTTGTGGTGAACCAACAAGGCATACAATCAGTAGTCTGGCCCTCGGTTTACCCTGAAAATCGAAGCAGTTTAATTGACTGTCAATTCTCCCATAAAAACAAAGTAATATTTGACTGTAGTCAGACTTTCTCCAGCACTCATGCAACAGTGACTTTAAACTAAAGATTATTCACTGTATGTGTTTATTTTATTTTACTACTGCATCCAGCAAACAAAACAAACACGTGAAAATAGAATATCTGTTTGCTCTGAGAACATCCTGAGAAACATTAGCTGCATTTCTAGGGTTTTATTTAACAATTAGAAGACTCATTAGTACAATTAGGAAGAGACTACTAGCAGAGTGAGAAGGTTATTTTTTTCTCTTTGTCTTGAGATAATTAGACAAATCTGTTAAGAGACCTAAAAGCTTTAATTAAATTTGAGGCCTGAAGTTGCTGCGTCAGCCTGTCACACGAACACATACAGTTAAAAGGACTCACACCTGAGCTCGTATCTACAGTCCTTTATAACTCACACTTGGTGCTTTGGAAACAGAAACCCTAAGCCTTTTAGCTAATCGTCTGCAGTTTAATCAAAGTTAATTAATTAGTTAATTAGGTCTGTGATCAAGATTATACATTTAAGGGGTGTGTTAAAGAAAAAAAATCTTATTTTTAAGGATTTGATCTCAAAACATCTTAGAATCTCTCTTTATTTGACCTTTAGAAAAAAAGAAAGAAACATGAATTTGTCATTTGGTTTGTTAATTAAGTATTTTTATGTTTTTGTTATGTAAACTTCAAATGTATCTCAGATTTGATATTTGCAACTACTTTTCTAGGAAGACATGCATTGTTTAAAGTGAATATGACAAGGAACATTTGGATTTAAAGGTTCTATACAGTTTAAAAATAATTACACTCATTATATTCTCATTATGTGAGGGAATAGAGTCTATGCATTTTTCCATGGAGGCACTTGATTTTGCCTTTTTGTTTTTTTTGTTAAGACTTTCATTGTATTGTTTTCAAGTTGTCATTTTTGGGGGGGAAGTCATACTTTACTTTTGTACCGCTCTGAAGGCTCAAAGACTCGGCCAGCATGAGTCTAATTAGGGGAGATCACATGGTCGCTGCCCTTTTATTCTTTGCTATGTGACACCTTGTGGGAGAAGAGAACCCTGCAGGAATATGCTGCTCTTAGCTTCTTACATTAGAGCTGAATAAAGAGAGCAGCTGGTTTTAACAAGCAAAATGTCAGTGGCATGGCTGAACACTTAACTGGAGAACATATATTTAAAAGATCTTCAAAGGAAGGAGATTGGTGGAAAAACTGCATAGTTTCCATCTATCTATCTATCTATCTATCTATCTATCTATCTATCTATCTATCTATCTATCTATCTATCTATCTATCTATCTATCTATCTATCTATCTATCTATCTATCTATCTATCTATCTATCTATCTATCTATCTATCTGTCTGTCTGTCTGTCTATTGCTGAACCAGGCCTAACAATGGTGCAATGTCGCCCTCAAGTGAATTTTAAAGGGAATTACTCATATTTACCATAAATTATGCATTTGCAATGTAATATTAAGCTTAGGACATTTTTTTTCTTCACTATAAACTTCTGGCTTTGTAACTATGCAGTAAAAATAACTACATTAAATACAAATTAATAAATTCCATATTCATAAATTTTATTAAATCATAATTTGACTACAGTTTCAATTTAGTCAGGTTATCTTAGTCTTGTCAAAATGTGTTTGTCTGTCTGAAACAAAAATAGTAGTCATTTCTAAACTACTGAGTTGTAGAAGCACTTTTATCATTCTCATTTTATCGTAATCATTTTATCATAATCTATCTATCCATCCACCTACCGCTTCTTGTTGCGGGGTCGGGGCTGCTTATCTCCAGCGACCATCGGGTGAGATGCGGGGTTACACACCATGGGCAGGTCGCCAGACACACCGGACAACCAACCACACACACACACACATTCAAATTCACACATAAGGACAATTTAGACAAATTAAAAATAACAGTCATGTTTTGTTGATTTCTTTTTGGACTGGAAGAAAGCTGGGCTGGGATTCGAACCCAGGACCTTATTGTTGTGCTACCACTGTGCAGTCCCATTTTATCATCATGGTAAATCATAATTTATTTGAATTTTATCATCCCCTTATGTGTAGGCGTGTGTGTGTGTGTGTGAACAACGAGTGATTGTTTTCTTTTGCACCATGTGGGGGAGCAGTGCTCCTGTTTTCGCTGTAAGCTCCGCTTCAATGACAATAAACGTATTGATTGATTGATTTGTTAGTCATATACTTTAGTATAACATTCTAAATATAAACATGAAGAAAACCAAACAATGTGCAATTATCCTCATTATTTAAACTGCTTGAGACTATTTAGTTAGTTTTTGTCACTATGTAAATACATTTACAACACTAAAAACATATTTTTACGTGAAAATACTGCTTTTACAGTAATAGTAGTATTAATATATTGCTCACTTGAAAGTCGGAAAACGGGGTTACTGTACCTTTAAAAATAGCGCGTCCGGGTAGCGGCCAGTAAGAGTACGACGCATGCGCGACTGTGATTCTTATGGCGGGAAAATAAAAAAAAACGTCAACAAACGCCTAGGAGCAGCGAGCTGGTTGGAAGGTTCGCTGGTTCTGGTTGATCGGGTCAGCGGGATGGTGGAGGGACCGGGCTGCACGTTAAACGGAGAGAAGGTTCGGGCGAAGGTCCGAACGGGTCAGAAAGTGAAGGAAGTGACGGGCAGTCTGACCGCGTCAGCTGTAAGTTAACAGCCTGCTACACACTTATTATAAGCTATTTTATCTGGCTGGAGAGAAAATGGCACATATTAACTATATTTAGTTATTTATGCTACGATCTAAATGTGAGTTTAAAAACGTTAAAAGTCACAGATACATCGTATTCTGGCAGTAACACGTAACTTCCTGTTAATTCAATTCAAAATTTAAAAATGCTTTATTAATCCCAGAGGGAAATTAAGTGTTGTCGTATCTCATACAGTTAAATCTTTAAGGGGTTGTTGTAGATCATGATGGCTGTGGGCAGGGATGATTTCCTGTAGCGGTCTGTGTTGCAGTGAAACTGAAGAAGCCTCCGACTGAAGACACTCAAGATAGTCTCATGAAGAGGATGCTCAGGGTTGTTCATCATTTTTAATTGTAATTTTATGAAGAATCCTTTTTTTTGCGTCATCATCTCCAGATGTTCCACAGCCGAATCACATTTCGAAGGGAGTTCATCTATTTTAATTATCCAATAATGCTGTGTCCACCATATTGTAATATTGATTGAGATCAATGTGGACAACAATCGATGACAGTTTTTCTGGATTGCTAAAACACTAAACTCCGTTCTCTAAACCAAATTCTCTCGATTTTTTTCGAACCAAAGTCTATTTTGGCCAAACCTTAAACTCTGCTCAGATACTTAGACACATTTTTTTTCTCAAGACCTTAAACACATTCTCAGTCATTAAACATATTTCACCCTTCTATGGTAGAACGGTTGGTGTAATATGTAATATGCATATCTGGAGGTGTGATCAGATTAATTGGACAGGATAAAAGTCAGTTCAGTGTTACAGTAGCAGGTGGCACATATGCATTTACATTATGCATGCATTACAACAGATAGATACATACAGAGAGGAAGAGCAAGACCAAGAATTACTGATGAAATTCAGCCAACTTCATTACATTATTGTGAATCTGTGAAATAATGTGGTTTTTATTTTGGTGTTGTATTTATATATTTTGGTTATCTACATTCAGCACTTCATGTCTCTCTAATCACAGTAAATATTTGTTCAAATATTTTCATGGGAACCACCGACCCTGGATTCTGTGTCTTCAGCTATTTGACGCAGTGTCTGACGAGTGTTCTGTGGTGAATGTATTTGACACGCTGTGTGTGTGTGTGTGTGTGTGTGTGTGTGTGTGTGTGTGTGTGTGTGTGTGTGTGTGTGTGTGTGTGTGTGTGTGTGTGTGTACATGTATAGCTATACTTGTGAGGACCAACCTTTGACAGCCCACCACCCTTGTGTGGACATCTGTAGTTGTGAGGACATTTTGCCTGGTCCCCACAATGTTTAACTAGCTATTAAACTCTACTAGTTAGGTTTAGAGGTATGGTGTGAATTAGGTTAAGGTTAAGGTTAGGCATGTATCAGTAATGGTTAGGTTTAGGGAAAGTGTCTGGGTTAGGCATAGTAAAATCAATGGAAGTCAATACAATGTCAACACAAGGATAGCAAGACGTGCGTGTGTGTGGAGAGAGAGAGAGAGAGAGAGAGACTTTGATATAATGAAACGTTTATTTCTCTCTTCTCTTTAATGTACCTGATCATTTTTGTATAGTATTAAATAACTTCTGCATGACAAATGTTCACTTTCTTTTATAACAATGTGAAATGTTTTTTATGTTAGCAGCTTCTCCCTTTGTTTCAGATTTCACAATAAAAGGTTATTTATTAAATGAGTATTACGGTTAACTGTTCATCTACTTGCTGTCTCTTTTCAGAAAAACAACACAGAGACGAACGTCTTCCACAGTTTTTCCGGATGTCAGTACACCGGTGTCCAAACTCTTGGGAAGGAGCTCTTCATGTACTTCGGTTTAAGAGCTTTGAGGTAAAGTGAGCTGAACTCACACCTGTTGTAGGAAACTGTTCATTCCCCTGTTACTTTTTCACATTTCAACGTGCTAAAACTATGCCTTTTAGTGGATTTTATTACGATTGTATGTGACAGACCAACACAAAGTAGTGCATGATTGTGACGTGGAAGAAAACATAATGCACAATAGTTAATAAAAATAAATAAAATCTTAAGTGTGGCATGCATAAAGTCCAACTCAACCTGTTGGATTCAGAGGTCTCTTAATCTGAAGGTTGGCTGACATGCAGAATGCTTTGAGTGGTAGAAAACTAACACTGGATATCACCTTGAATGCGCCATCATTTTTATAGAGAAGCATCGTTGAGGCTAGGGATGGGTATCGTTAAGGATTTATCGATACTACTACTCTTAACGATATTCCTTATCGATCCAGTACTTTATCAGTATCCTTATCGGTTCTTTTTTTTTTTTGAAAGACTAAAACAAAAGGGGAAAAACACAAATAATTAACTGTAGTTTAAGAAAAAACATTTTTAAAACTTAGATAAGAAGGAAGCTGTTGTTCAAAAATATCCAGCATTTATTAATTATAAGAATAAAATAGCAGGTTAACTGTAGTTTAAGATTTTTACTTTACTTAGATAAGAAGGAAGCTGTTGTTCAAAAATATCCAGCATTTATTAATTGGAAGAATGAAATGGCAAATTTATGTCCATGCTTCACGTGTTTGCTTTGCACACAAACATGCATACGTGTTGTATCTGACTCAGGGCTTGTTGTTGCTGCAGCACTCAGGCGGTCAAACACCGTGCATCTTTCGGTTTGTAGTTGGTGTATTTTGGCAAGGTGTTTGGTCAAATTACTTGTGTTCCCGCCTTTGCAAGCAAACCTTTTATTACATATGTGACAGCGTGCATTGTCGGCATCTATTTTCGTAAAATGAAGCCACATTTTGGATCTTTTTGTTCTCTCTGCCATCGTATCTGTAAGGCGAACACACACGTGAGCGCGCAGCAGTCGCCACTCCGTCCCCGCAGCGTGTGTGCTTGTTAAGGAGGAGTGGGCTGCAATACAGTGTTTGGCTTGTGTTTATATCTCCCGCAAAACATGAATACGACCTTAATTTTATCGTTAAGAGGACGGGTGGACCGTCAGAATCAGCCCCGGGGCCAATTTAATACCGGGGATCGGTACACATCCCTAGTTGAGGCAGCATCATGCTGTGTGGATCCTGTTCTTCAGTAGGATAATCCTGGAAAAAAGTCTGTTAGAAGCTGCAAAACAGCTGAAACTGGTGCGGTGGTTCACCTTCCAGCAGGACAACAACCCTAAACATACAGCCAGAGCTACAATGAAATGGCTTGGATCAAAGCTGGTTTGTTTGTTAGAAGAACTAAATCTAATCCATCTAATCTGATGAAAGAAATTCTGCCTCTAGATATGCTAAGCTGGTAGAAACATACCCCAAAAGAGTAGAGAATGTAGTTGTGGTAAAATCACTGTCTACAAGTGTTGACTGAGGTGGGCTGAGTACCAATGTCTTTTGCATTATTCACATTTTATATGTGAAAACAAGAAAACCATTACTCAATTTCCCTCCATTTCCCAACTATGCAGCACTTTGTTCTGGTTCACTACCTAACAGCTCGATAAAATCAACTCAGGTTTGTGGTTGTAATTGGACGACATGTAAAAAGGTTAATGGGGTGTGAATCATTTTGGGTGGCTCTGTACATATGAGCAGTAAATATTTATTTATTTAAGGTTAAAAAACTTCATTATGTCGATCAGCTACATGATTTGTGCTTTTTTTGCAGATCTAAAATATATATTTAAAAAAAAGTAACTTTGGGATGTCAAAGATAATCAATCATCTGTTCCCTCATACTGCAGTGTGAATAAAAAAAATTGTATTGTAATAGTGGGGTAACGGTACGCCTAAAATCCCGGTTTAGTACGTACCTTGGTTTCAAATTCATGGTTCTGTATATTTTCGGTACAATCAGGGAACAAATTAGGGGAAAAACAGTTTTTGTGTAATGAGATTTAAAATCAAACTGTACTTGGAGTTAGTTTTTTTTAACAAAATGTTCTCATAAAAATGTATATAATAAAATAGGGATGTAAAAGAAATATCGATACGGCGATATTTTATGTCACGATATTCAAAAGCAATGTATCGATTTTTATTAGAATTTTTTAGAATTTGAATTGAACCTTTAATGATGACGGTAAATTTTGTAGTAAAAGTCTGACCCCGCTAGTTGGTGGCTGTTTTCACCTTCTTTATTCCAGTGGATCAACTAGATCTAGATATAATACTGAATGTGTTAAAGGATGAAACAGGTTGGAGTGTTTAGAAAGCTGGGACTGTTTTTCTACAGTTAAATTCAGTTTTAGAAATCACAATATAGTCTTACTCATAGTATCGCAATAAATCATATCGCCCCCCCTGTATTGTGATACATATCGTATCACCAGATTCTTGCCAATACACATCCCTATATTAAAATAAATAGATAATATTAGAGTTTAAATATTTTCTTTTAGGGAACTGCAACATCAATACTTTGGCTTTCTGCCACAATCAAGTCAATCTGGGATATGAAAATGTTAGTTCCTCTAAGGAAGTGTGGTGTCTAACGCCGGAGTTTCTCTTGGTTTCATGTGTTCTATTTTTATTTGGCCTTTTATACCCTTTTGTATGCATGTTAACTGAAAACAAGATATTGAGATAAATAACTTTCAGTGTTTATGTGTGACACTGTGATGGGGGCGGAGCTCCTTCTATTCAGCTTCCAGCTGCTGCTGCTGCAAAATAAGGCAAACATCACTGGCTAATTCCTGAAAGAAACATTTTTGACACACATTATTACAGTCAGATGTCCAGTCTGCTTATACTTGATTGCTACGTTAAGAGACCGGCACCAATGAGGGCAGCTAAGCGGGTCCTTCGGGTCAGTAACATACGGAAGTTGCTAACCAGTTAACATGAAAACGCATTGGAAGCCGAAGTGTTCCCAAACAGGAGGCTTTAATGACAGAAGCAGCCATTTAAGTTCTTGCCTTATAAGGAGTCTGGGCTGAATTTGCTTAGAGTCGGATGTCAGAATCAGAAATACTTTATTAATTCCCCAAGGGGAAATTCAAGTTTTCCAGTACAACCCGTCCGAGAGAAACACAAAAAACACAACACAGAGACAGACAGGATACGGACTAACTGTGGAGTCCGGGAATGTGTTGCTGGGTACAGTGCAACATTGGGCTGGGCAATAAATCGATTTTATCGAATTTTCTGTTTATGAAGATTTCATTTTTGGATAAATCGAGAAAATCGGAAAGAAATTTCACCAATGCACTCCAAGATTTTCAGTAGTTAAAAGTGATGTGAGCACGCCCAAGGGTACCTTCACGTTTTACAGTGTGAATTTATTTGGACTTTGAATTCAGGTGAACTCCCAGAAAGGATGATTAAAATAAAAGCAAGTTTTAAACATATTTTCTGTCATTTTAAATTCCTTCTCAGGAATAGAAAGGGAGAAAAATCGGAAATCGGATTTGGCATCATACAAATCGTAGATTTTATTATTAAGCCATATCGCCCAGCCCTGGTGCAACAAAGTTAGTACTGTGTTGAAAATAATCGATTCTCTGATTCTGAATTGATTCTTTTAAAAGAATTATAGAAATCGATCCAGACGAAAAAAATCCATTTAATTGTTTCAGCTACCTTGTGTTATTTCACAAACAACGTAGTGAATTAGTCCCTCTTTGTGGTGGCAGCAGTGAATTACCACCAGCTGATTGTTGGCCAGGAGAGTAATTTGCATATTTTAAAATATCATTATTATTGCATGTAAAATATACAAATGATCAAAAGTGGACAATCGATAAATTATGATAAAGATCAAAAAAAGGTGTTTAAGAGTTATCTATTTTTAGAGTTTCAGTTCACTATAGACGACTATAGAAGAAAAGGTTTAATATGTTTAATTATTGGAGACAAATAAATAGGGATATAAGAAAATATCAATACACTGATGTATCGAGATATTTTATTCCCAGATATTGTATAGATATGTTAAAAAAATATCGATTTTCTTTTTTTCTTCTTCTTTTTTTATGATTTGAATGGAACCATTAATGATGAGAGTCATTTTTGGAGTAAATATAAAAGTATAACTGGTAGTTTTGTGGCTGTTTTCACCTTCTTGGTTCCAGTGGATCGACTAGATCTAGTAATAAAACTGGATGTGTTAAAGTATGAAACAGGTTGGAGTGTTTAGAATGATGGGAAAGTTTTTCTACAGTTAAATTCAGTTTTAAAAATCACAATATATAATCTTACTCATAGTATTGCAATATATTGTATCGTCTCCCCAGATTTTTACCAATACACATCCTTACAAATAAATAAAACTTGTAAATGCAGGTCTTTTCAAAATTTCATGTTCATTTTTTCTTTTCTTTTTTTACATTTCAAACATTTGGACAATCTCTTCACACCAGACACATTGACATCCTCTGTATGGGTTGAACATGAATAGATGTTTTTTAGGTCACGGCGCACCATTGCATGAAGGTCGTGACCTTCCAAGGTAGACCCATTTTTCACTTGTCAGCTGTTCTGTTGGGCTTTGGATCATCATCTCAGGGCATAGCCTGATTCTCCACTTAGCATCAGGTCATACAGACTGTTATACTGACTTTTATTTTTGAACAATTTCTTAGGGTGCATTCACACCCGATAGTCCGGTAGACTCCGTTGGATTGGGGACCAAAATTGCAATATTGTTGCTTCTTTCTTCAGCTGGTGCAGTTCGCGTTCACACTGCTCTTTGTTAAACGAACCAAAGCTTTTGAGCAACACGTTCACCTCCTGGCCTGCGGTGGCGCTGCACCAAGAGGCCCTGAACACGGTGGCATTTCCTGTTCCGTGACATGTAAACACACATGGCGGGGCATCAGATTTTAGCGGTTTTTAGGATCGCTCTGCTGTCATTGGCAAATGCGCCTGAAGCTCAGCATGAGCAGAGAACGAGGCAGAGTTGTTGTTGCACAGTGTTTTTTGGTTTTATTTACCCAGAATGCCCTGCTCTACATTCAGTTTCCTGCTTTTGCTGCTGTCCTGGTACGCTTCGTACTCACATATGCAATCGAACCACATCAGGGTTCATTTCGACAGAAACGAGACCTAGATTTATGGGTGGCTTTTTTGGTACGCATCAGAGTTCGATTTGGCATTCATGCATTGCCTCCCCAAACCAACTAGACTTTCAGGGCAACAAACTGGAGTTTGATTAAAGCGGAATAAAGAGGGCTGGTGTGAATGCACCCTAAATCCCTTATTTGTTGTTCTCTTTGTTGCAAATTTTTTTGTTAACAAAAAAACTGATTATTACTACTTTAGGATTTGTAATACAGTGGATCCCCAGTATTCGTGGGGGTTAGGGACCACAGTCGGCTACGAATGGCAAAAATCTGCGACTAGTTGAGGCCCTTTCTAAAAACGCTTATAATTGCCTATTTTAATAGTTCAAACACCAAACATACATTAATCTGCCTTAGTATAAACAATGGAAACTAGGGCTGAGCTTCAAGTTCAACAGTTATTGTTTTTTTTTTGTTAAATGGAAAACAACAAATTTTAAAGGTGCGACATGTAGTGTAAAGACAAACACTGAACATGAGTATTTATCCTGACCCAATCTGCTGGGATTCCTTAAATAGGAAACTTTTTAACTGATTGGAATGTTTGTATAAATGTATTGAAATGACTTCTTGTTAAGTGCCTTGAGATGACATCTGTTGTGAATTGGCGCTATATAAATAAACTGAATTGAATTGAATCCTCCTTGATGACATCAACAAAATGAGCAATCGCGGTTGGCCGGTATGGTCAAAATCTCTACCTTTGGCTAAATTTATATCATTTTTATGCAAGGATAAGCGGATAGAGACGATGGATAGATAGATGGATGGTTTCTGTTTGATAATTTCAGCCGTAGCTGCAGAATTAAGTAGTTTTTCTTTCATTACCTCTGAGTATTTCCTCCTTTTTTCCAGGATTTTATGTCTGGTTGCTGATTTTTGCAGAATGCCCACTCACAGAAGCAGCAGTAAAAGTGCTGAATTTCCTCCATTTTAACCTTTTTTTTCTCCCTCGTTGTGGAATGATGACACCCGATCTCTTTAGAAAAGCTTTTGAGGCTTTTTTTTTTACATCGAGCCTGTGTAGAATAAGGTGCTTTCGAGTCCAGTGAAAGTTGTTGTAATTGAGGCTTAGCTCACGTCGGGCAATCTTCCCTTTTGAGGAGCAGTTTTTTTTTTCTTCAGGGAACAATTCTTCCATTTCATGTCGTTTTCTGGAAGACCTCACTCAAAGTGGCATCTAGGTTAAGCCTGCATCGTCTGCACCTCACTCATTTTGTTTAAAACCAACTATAAAATGTTTTTTTTCTTTTATACTCCCTCTTGTTTTACAAACTAATAAGCAATCTCTGCAGAAATACCAATGATTGCAAAGCTTTCACAGGTTTCTTTTTTTCTTCTGTAACTCAGTTTCTGCCTTTATGAAGTGGTGTAATACAGTAACCTTGTATAAATACTTTAAAGGCTCCAGTTGTTAACAGCATCTTTTAATGGAAGTAAAATGTGAAATGTTTGCTGTGGAAGGTCATGGATTCAGATACATTGGGGAAAAAGGTTTTTGACAGTCACCGATTGTGCAAGTTGTCCCATATTAAAAAGATGAGAGGTCTGTAATTTTCTTCATAGGTACACTTCAACGGTGAGAGACAGAATGTAAAAGAAACATCTAGGAAATCACATTTTATGATTTTCTTAGCGCATTTACTTACTATAATGGTGCAGAAAATAAGTATTTGGTCAATAACAAAAGTTAATTTCATTCCTTCGTAATGTAACCTTATTTGGCAATGACAGAGGTCAAAGGTTTCCTGTAGGTCTTCATCAGGTTTGCACACATGGTAGCTGGTGTGTGTTTAGCACCTACAAAAAGGCAAGAATTCTGCCCCTCACAGACCTGTTACTGCTCCTTTAAGAAGCTCTTCTATCCTCCATTGGTTACCTGTATTAATGGCACCTGTTTGAACTTGTTACCTCTATAAAAGACAGAACTACATGGGGGGAACTGGTGAATGACCAGAAGAGAGCTGGGACCACAGTAACAAAGGGTACTATTAGTAACGCTCTACATCGTCATGGATTAAAATCCTGCAGCCACCAAAAGGTCCCCCTGCTTAAGCCCGTCTAAAGTTTGCCAGAGACCTTCTGGATGATCCAGAAGAGGATTGGGAAAATGTCATGTAGTCATATGAGACCAAATTGGAACTCTTTGTTATGAACGCCGCTCGCCGTGTTTGGAGGGGGAAGAACGCCATACCCACTGTGAAGCATGGGAGTGGAAGCATTATGCTTTGGGGCTGCTTTTCTGCAAAGAGGACAAGAAAACTTGAATGAATGGGGCCATGTATCGTGAGATTTTGGGCAAAAACCTCCTTCCATCAGTGAGAACATAGAAGATGAAACGATCTTCCAGCATGACGATGACCTCAAACACATCGCCTAGGCAACGAAGGAGTGGCTACGTGAAAAGCATTTCATAGTTCTGGAGTGGCCTTGCCAGTCTCCAGACCTCAATCCAAAAGAGAATCTGTGGAGGGAGATGAAAGTCGGTGTTGCCTAGCAACAGCCCCAAAACATCCCAGCTCTAGAGAAGATCTACATGGAGGAATGGGCCAAAATACCAGCTACAGTGTGTGCAAACCTGGTGAAGACCTACAGGTAACCTTTGACCTCTGGCATTGCCAACCAAGGTTACTTTACAAAGGATTGGAATTAACCTTTGTTATCGACCAAATACTTATTTCCTGAACCGTTATACAAATAAATTCTTAAAAAGTCATAGATTGTGACAGTTGAAGTTTACCTATGATGAAAATTAAACACCCCTCACCTTTTTCAGTGGGATAATTTGCACAATCTGTGGCTGCCAAATACTTTATTGCCCCACTGCATATATTTTCCACTCGGGGGACTTATTAGCAGCGATGATAGCGAGAACATGTATTCCGGTGTAAAGTGTTGTTTGGGTAATTGCCGATCTTTAGTTCTATTCTTGTTGTTTTGTCTATTTGTGAAAAAATATTCTTAGCCAGTTATTCAGATTCATAACGAATCAGATCCCAACAGTCTGGAAAAAATATGGAAATCTACAGAAATGGCATCTTATTACCATCCATCCATCATTAGTCTCGCCTTAAGAAGGAACAAAATGTTTATGCTGAACTCGTCCTGTATTTTAGGATTTTCACTGCAAAGCTGCACGATACAGTGAATCACAATCCTCCCCGCAGTATCGGTGTGTGCAACATTTCAGTCGTGAAGAACTGCTGAGAGGCAATATGTGGTGGTAGGATATCATATTTCAAATATCAAGCAGGAGATTGTGTAACGGGGAAAAAAGAAAAGAATTGATGGAATCGTCGTCGCAGGTTTCAGCGGTGAAATGGTAAGGACTTATTTTCATGCCGCAGCCTTAACTCACGGGGAAATTCAGCCACCAGTCCCACGTTTCTCTTTATCTTGTTGAATTCCAACTAAAATCAGACGTTTGACACTTTTTTCTGTTTGTTTTCGCACTCTCGACTTTTAGAATCCACTTTGGCATGAATGGGTCGATCCGTATAAATCCTGCTCAGAGGAAGGCTGTGCCGGGCTCTGCGGCGGTGCTGGAAATCCGCCTTAGCGACGACGCTGTGGCCTTCTACGACAGCACAGTGGAAATAAGGTAATGGGGACAACAGCCGAAGGCAAGATGGATGGAGGTGACAGGAGTTCACCTTGGTTATGCGTGTGATTTAGTGACTATGTCCTACATTAGGCTGGTTCTGAAGACGGTGCCTACTGTTGCATGAAAAATGCTGTCTTCTTTGCTCGGCATTTGTCCTGATCATAGTCTTTCATGTGCTGCGCTCAAAAGCGAGACACAATCATTTGTTCTGTCTGAAAATCTCACCTATGCTCTTCTGGCTAATTATAAACGACCTCAAACGATTTCTAAATGCATGACCTGAGTAGAGCTCTGGTTGACCCGGAGTGAAAACGGCAGCCATGTATTTTCTAAATCCTCCCCGGTACTTGGAAACTGTATTCCTGCAGGTTGACGGAGGACTGCGAGCAGAAGGTCAGGGCCATGGAGAGTCTGGACGTGTGCTCCCCCAGGTTCAGCTTCACCCGCTCCGAGGAGGCGGTGAGGAGCCAGGGTAGCAGGATGCTCTGCGACGTTCTCCTGGACCAAGCCGTCATGCCGGGAGTCGGCAACATCATTAAAAACGAAGCCCTGCTTGACTCGGGCCTGCACCCAGCCGTGAAGGTATAGGAAAGATGATGGATTGTGTTCAGCAGAGGAATAAAAAAAACGGGGGTGGAAATGCAAGACAACACTCGCAGGGAGAAAAAAACAAAAAAAAACTAGTGGGAGCTCATGTATTGCAGAGCGCTGCATTGAAATGAGGAAGGTGAAAAGGGGATAAGACAAACGAGCGCATTGCGGCACATCTATGCCGTCTTTTTGTGCGCTTTGAATGCATATGTTCTGCATATAGACGCAAGAGGCTTCTCCCTCTGCTTTGTTGCATACATTTCTAAAATAAACATCAACAAAGTTATCTTGATCAGGATCGCATTGAGAACACTGCTGACCTATCTATTACTGGTGAGACGCTTTGTGGTGTGAATACTTTTATTAATCAACTACAACTTGAGGATTTGTTTTCCAAGGCTGTCTGCCTTCCTCAGTGTGTTAGAACTCTGGACCAAAACATTAATCTCGGACTTTTAGCCCCTTCTTCCCAGGGGGCTGCCTAATGTTTATAAGCTTCTCCTCCATTATCAAGCCTCCAAGTCCCTAAAAGAGCAACAAAAAAAAAATCATATTTTTCTCTCTGATTCAAAGTCGAGACTTTTTTTGCTGCAATCCCCACGAATATACACTATGTAGTATTAATCTTTTAAATCGTTCACCTCTGCCTTTAACCATTCTGGCTTTCTTTTTTTCTTTTTTTGGTTTATATGCTTGTGTAGCTTTGCTGACTCTGAATGTCTCTTTGTTCTTTTTCAACAACAGTCTTATTCCCCTTATGGCTGTGAGCCATAACCAAATGTTGCTTCATTTTTAGGTTCAACAGCTGACAGATGTGCAGATCCACCATTTAGTCAAGATGACTCGAGATTTTACTCTTTTGTTTTACAAGGTTGGTCATTTCCACGGAGACATTAAGAGTTGCTTGTAATCCCCCCCCCCTCTTCACACGATCTTTAGCTGTTTTGTTCTTCATCTTTATCAGTGTCGCAAATCTGGCTCTCCTCTCTACAAACATTACAAAGTCTACAAGCGTCCCCGCTGTGGCCAGTGTTCCCATGTCGTTACAGTCTGTCGTCTCGGAGACAACGGCAGGATGACGTACTTCTGTGAGCGCTGTCAGAAAGCAGATCCCAGCGGGTTGGACGTCAGGTACGGGTCCTTTGGCACTCTGACGGGGAAACTGTTTGCATTCCTGTAAAAGCTACTTCTTTCAAGGTTTGGGGTGTTGGTTGTGACACTGAGGTTCTAATACCTTGCTTTTCTTTTTTCAGAGTTATGGTTTTGTTTCTCCGTGTCTGAAAAAACTTGAAAGGGATGTGTTCAGTTGGTTTTTTTTTATTATATGTAGCATTATATAAATAATAATATAAATTGAATCCTCAACCTTTTTTTTCCCTTAATATTGAGATCAAATCTGATCAAAGTTACACTATTTAAACAAATATAATATCATCATATCAAAGAAAGCAAAGTTTAAAATCTGCACCGTAACAAAAAGCAAGCAGGCTTACCTGATATGAAGTGATCGCTGCAGATTGTTTCATTTTTAATCATCTGCTCGTCCTAATTGCTTCTTCTGATCACTTGCCACCAAAGATGGCTTTTGTTTGCCGTGAAAGGGGCGAGTTGATGGAACAGAACTTGCACGTTTTGTTGTTTTCATCAAAGCGATTTGTGCAGCCAACAACACAAAACATAATTGCGTGATTTTCTGCAGAAGACGCGTGCAGCAGAGCAGGGAGTGGCGTCGACCGATAATCCCTACGGTCCGCGACGGAGAAGAGACGTTCCCATGGATGCAGTTCCAGTCTGCCGTGTGGTTTACTTGACGAGCCAACGCTGAAAGCAGTGCAGGCTGAATTAATAACGGGATAACAGGGCGGGTCATTTTGTGCATGCCTTAATGCGTTAAAAAAAATTGTTTGCTTTAATTCTACAAATGTATTGATCTGCGTCAACGTGTTAATTTTGACAACCCAGATGGATAGATAGATCTGGACATGTGGGGTCTCCATCTAGCCCCATTAAAAGGAGAAATGCGCCTCCTTATTTAACCGTTACTACCCGATTTTTATTTATTTATCCTGGTCTAGTGGAAATAATCAAAAACCAGAGAAGCAAATACTCCGTTTGTGTGTTTAATAAAAGATCAAACCCTGATACAAAAACTCTAAAAACCAGTCAGCAAGAGATATGAATGGGCGTCGGCTCCTTGACTCTTCATCCAAAAGCCCAGCTTTACCTTCTCCTGGCTCCTTTATTCTGCCTCAGGGCTTTTGCAACGAGGCCAGTCCAGCTTCTGTGGCACCGCCTACTCTCACCCCTGCTTTCCCACCGGACACGTAAGCGGGCGTAACGTCTGCAAAGCGTAATACGCAGCTGAAAGCCGCCATTATAGTCAATGGGACAGTTTCCACCGGGCGCGAAGCAGCGTGAATAGGACGCGTCTCAGGAGCATTGTGTCCCGGCCCTCGCCTAAATTTACACAGCAGGGCTATTTTTCTACGCTTCTAAAACGCTGCAAGCTCAGCAGTTTAGATCAGGCCAGACAGGAAATCAAACACGGAAGTAGTGAAAAGAATCCAGAAATGTTCAAGAAATGTTGATTGCCTAACTATGAAAAAAACAAAAAAACATCACTTCCGGTGTCACCAGGGTTGAAGTCAGTCGGTCTCTGGGTCTAATTTGTTGGTTTTTATCATGGAAGACTAGAATTTAATCTTTGATCTGGAGAATCCCCCAGTTTATCAGTTACCAGTGATCATTTTAACAAGGACAACATGAAAAAGGAGAAGGCATGGACAGAAATATCTGCAGTTTTGGAGGTCAATGTAGTTTGTCCAAGTGGCGTTGCCGTAGTGTGACGTTATTGGTAAGCTCCAGGCCCCCGAGCAGATCTGGGACCTACACCGGCCCGTTCCTGTCTCCTGCGGTGAGTGGCCAGTTGGGGCCCTTGTTCCCCTTTTTTCTGTTTTTAATTGAGCAAATCAGTCCGTGCGCGTTTACATTGGACCACCCACAAAAAAATCAAAAGACGAATATTAACATATTGCCCATCCTTAATCGGCAGTGGAGCCGATTAAGCCGATTCTTCTTACGATGAACCAGAAAGCAGAGCATTATGTAGGGTATTATAGAATATTGTAGCACACTGTACTGAAGCTAGATGGGATAGACAATGTAAAACCACATTGCTTTGTATTAGATGCACATTAAGTGCCACACAATCCGGAAAGAACTGGTTGCAGGAGCGAAAGAGGACAAAGGAAGCTGCACAGGAGAACTTGAGGCTTTTTACTCGATTGGGGAAGAATTCAACAATCCATGGCCATCTTACTCTCTGCTTGACTATTTTAGAGTTTTTGTATCAGGGCTTAATCTTTTATTAAACACACAAAGTATTTACTTTGTAGTTTTTGGTTATTCCTCTGTCTCCCTTATTAAGGGGTAGATGGAAGTTTTTAATAATACAATAATCTATTTGACGAAGGAAAACACATAAATCTGATTGTATCCCTTAGATGTTTGAATCCATCCTTTGTAATGTTTTAATTCGATGCCAGAAATGTAGATTTACTGTTTGGAAACTGCTCCAGTGGAAGCTAAAGGCCTGATATCACCTTATTGTCGTCTTTATCAGAAATATGAAACACGCACGCGAGGAAGCGCCGGTTAGGCCAGTTTTGAGTTCTAAACCCCAACTTTGCAGAAGTGGCGCGGCTCTTTAGATGTTATGCTCACATTGGTGGAGGCCATCTTTGCAGGCAGATGGGCTTGGCAGGGAGTGGGAAGTGTTATGGGGGTGAGAATTAATGCGCATATAAGGCTGTGTTTGCCAGACAGGGCACAGGCTCAACACCTCCTGGACTGTGTTTGAGCAAAGCTTTTGAGGGGTTGGAATCCAAAGCCCTTACAATGCATTACACAGCTGATAAAGCAATCTGTGAGAAGCTTTCCAAAGCCGCCGCCGCTTCTTGCTTCCTCCATGACGGTTGGCGCTGAAGATTTGCCTTTTTGTCAAACATACCCCAGCTTCTTGTCAGAACGAGAACATTTATGCTTGGAGCTTTTTTTTGTTGTTTTTTTTTTAAACACATCGTGTTCTTTCATATCTGCATCCAATTTTTGAACTGCAACATTAATTACTACATCCTCCTTTTATATATTATGTAAACCTTTCAGTCTGACTCAGAGCCCATAAAAAAACAACCCCCGACATAAAATAAAGTAATACCAGGAAAATGAATGCATGAAGAAGTCATTATGATCATTATCATTACCACCCACTCATTACTGAAATGAGCTTCTCTTTCTGATTTCCCAGGATTTCTTTTAAAAGCTGCTGTTTTAGTTGTACTGAATCTATTATAACTATCAACTCAATGGAATATTTTCGTCTTAAACAAAAGAACATCAGTATAAACGATAATAAAAAGTAGAAGTTTCTTCTTTTTTTTTATACAGAAATCCCACTCAGGCTATTTAAGTCTTTTTCTTTCAAAGCAGTGTATTGTCGACTACAATCCGTTTTAATAATGTAAATATTAACCTGATATATTAAACTTAGTAAAGCACAAAGCAATTTTTATTGCAGATCTTATAAAACATATTTTGACACCTAAACACAGCAGAGTTAAGAGTCACGTGTCTGTATGGAAACCTTTATGATAGCAAAACATGCTCTGTTTGAAGTTTGAGTGGAGGTTCAGTGAGCGGGATCCAGTCCAGTCTGTTTCCATCCATCCAACCATCGTCTGCCGCTTATCCAAGATGGCGCCGAGGGGGCAACGGGTCCAGGAGGAAACCCGTTCACCCCCAGCGAGATCCGCCAGCTCATCCGGGGGAATACCAAAGCGTTCCAACACCAGACGGGATATCTCCTCCCTCCGCCAGTGAGACGTCCCTGGAAAACATTCAAAAGGAGGCACCACCCTGGAGACATGTTGATCAGATGCCTGAACCATTCTACTTTGAGCAATCTCACCCCCAGGATGGTGGAGCTGCTCACCCTCTGGCTACACCCCTTTGGTGGAGGCTCATTTCTGTGGAGCAAGGGGCACTGGGAGAAACGGAGGCTCAAGTTCTGTAACTTGGTTGGGAGTATCAGGCTGGTAAGCTCTAGTCAGGAACAATCATACTAATAGAGCATAGAGACCACTAACGAGGCCATTGTAATCGCCTGATGAGCCCATTAAGGTCACATGACCTCCTGGACCTACCCTCTGTTGATTTCCCTGAGAGAGTCGTCGGCACTAACAATCCCGACGATCCTGAGCAGTTTGGGTCACAGGTTCCAAGGTGAGGGTTTCTGGGAAACAGGGTCAGGGCTGCACTATAGACATTAGGAAGATGGAATCTTAAGCCACCTCCTCTGTTCAAGGTTGCTTTTTCATGTACATACAATTGTTGACCAAGTGTTTGTGTCAGGCACTTTGTTTATTTATTGAATGCATAACTAGCCTCTTGATAATGAAACTCCAGCGCCACCATCAGGTCAAACCTTTAATTTAGAATAACAATATCCAGAAAACTTTGCATTCAAATCTTTTCAAAATCACTGACAACATGCATGAACACAAGTTGATGGTGGTTTTTGGTGAAGACATGACCTTGTCTCTAGCGCCACCATCAAGTCATGTTTAGATTTAGTGTATCTTCAAAATCTAATTTTGGGTGCACATCCATGGGTTTTAGAATAAATCCTGTTGATTTTTGTGACACAAGACCTTTTGGTTTCACTCGCCTCTCCTCTTTTCCCATGCGGGCTTGGGACCAACAACAGAAGAGTGTGTATTTGTTTTCGAAGTGGGTTGACGTATTTGGTGGGAAATTCAACCAGTGGTGAAGCAGAAAACTTGATGAGAGCATCAGTCAAATAGAACGGTTCTTGTCCAACAGTCTAGTTTTATGTCAACACTACTGTACACAGACAGCTCTTTGCAGACAGGTTTCTTGCATTGTGCATAAGTCATGCTAGTCTTGTTGGTGGGACAAACCTGGCACCTGCCACATTTCCTGCCAGTGGCTCGTACCTTTGGAGAAGATGGGCAGTTTGTCTTTGTCTGTCTGTCCCTCACCACAGCAGATGTTGATGCTCTCTGAAGGCACCCTCTTCCTTCAGTATGAAGTTTCACCTGAGCATTACCAAGCTGCTCCAGGAAAATCATCCTTCCACTCAGTTTTCCCCAGTTCTAGTGCTTGTTATTTTCACACCATATAGTCAGTGCACATCGTCTTTGTATGCACATCAATGATGTGGAAGATGATGAGAACAGCTGTATGTAACTCTGACCCTTGTCTCATTATAGTCCAGCACCATTTCTGGGTTTTTGTCTTCCCCGGTGCTCAGGGCGGCGTCTTTGTGCATCGTGCTGAGCAGCAGGACATTTTTCCCACTCTTGTGGCAATAGGAGACTAGAGTTGCTTTTTCTGTGAAGGAAAACACTGAAAACCCGCAAGAAGTGTCAAAGTTCTCATAGTAATGTTTTCCCACACTCCAACTTTATCTATGTGCTTCAAAGGACAGGTTTTTAGGTCTCGCACACACTAGCCACTTTGCCGCAAAGCAGAGGCGGCGGCATCAAGGAGCCTTTGGTCATTCATAAGTAGTCAAGTTTGGCATTGCGGTAATATTACTATCAAGCTTGGCTGCATGAATGGCGCAAAATTCTCACCTAGCCATGGCGCCACGGCACATTCAAAGGACACAGCGTGGCGGCAGTATTGCTCTGATTTTGATTCTTTTGAAACGGGCTACAGACAGTCATGCTTTACATAGCTAAAAGACCTTGGGGTCAAATTGACCCCAGAGGAATGAATGCAAAATGTGTACAGCTCATTGAAGAAAAATATTAACATCAAAATGTTATGGTTAAATCAGTTTTACCGATCGAATTAGGAAAAGTCATAAAATATGAAGCCAAATGAATTTTTTTTTTTCATTGATATAAACACTGAATGGGATCAGATGGATGATAGGAGGGCTAGAGGGGGAAACAAGTCTGTTTTAGCTGCAGAGACTTAACCAGGATCCCCTCTGCTGCTGTGTTGTCTTCACCCAGTAAGCTCCCGGTCAGAAACGGCCTCATCGGTTGGCCGTACCATGAGAGAAGCGGCGATGATGTGGCTAAGAAGGAGGAAGAGGACTGGGCTTGTCAACTCTGCACGCTAATCAACCAGCCAGACGCCAAAGCCTGCGATGCCTGCCTCACTCCAAAACCCGAGGGTGAGGAGTGAACATTTTCTCTCTCTTTATTGTCAATAAATTTAATGGGGTGACAGAACAGCTCTGTTAACAAGAGATAAAATAGCAGCAAGTTTTCTTTTGCCGTGCAGCAGAATAATAGCATGCGCAATTTGACATCAATGCTTCAGTGCTTTGAGGGGCAGTGGCAAACGTCAACTGGGCGGACTCCGCTGTGATGAGAGCGGTCGTATGTTGCTCCACAAATAATGACCACGTCTGTCAGCTGGTCATCTTTCTCCAGCTGTCTTAAGACGCCTCGCGGCGGCACTGAACTTTTGCTTGGAAAGACGTGTCCTCGCTCCGTCAAACTGCAGCTGAATGCCTTCAACTCTTTGTGATCACGCTGCTAGATTTCAAATACATCGAGATGTGTGTGTGTGTGTTTTGTTTTTTTTAAGATCACAGCAGATTGAAGAGCTGAACATCATCAGTTCACAGTGGCTTTATGTAGGGCTGTGGTTTCAGTGCTTTGAATTTCAGGGATTGTTTTTATTCAATCAGTGCCACGACGAATCCTCTTTGGTCTCGTCTCATGAAGTGATTTTCTTACTTCTAAAGGAGGAGTTAATAAAAGGAACTGCACTTGTGATCATCAGGGTTTTTTACAATGTTGCTCTGAGCAGTTTTAAATTAACCATGAGTGGCCAGACATAAAGAAGTCCAGTGTTTACTGTATGTAAAACGCCTCTGCTTTTTCCACCAGACATGAGTGAGAAGAATAAATGTGACTTGTTGCTTTTTTGGGGGATTCCTCTAAAACCTATGATAAATACACTTATCGCTCCACATAAACCTGACTGAGCTCTGGGAACAGGATGGTTATTGTTATCAAGGAATATTCAAGTGTTTAACAGACTTTAAAAATGCAAAAAAAAAAAACATTTTCCAGCTCATATCGTGCGAGCGCTTTCTCCGGCTGTATTAAGCTTGGAGAAAGGCAGAGCTGCCCCTCCCCTACCTATTACTGCGCACTGCTGGTCAGCTGTGGACCCCCGGGTATTTGTGGAGGTTCGGCATACGTAAAACCCCCTCTAAAGGCAAGGCAATTCTATTTGTATAGCACACTTTCAACAACAAGGCAACTCAAGGTGCTTTACATGATTAAGTGGTAAAATAAAAATAGCAGTATAAAGTAAAAACTGCCAGAAAGCAAGAAGCACACACAAAACATATGATACATGAGAGCATTACTCAAAAGCAGCTCTAAACAGAAACGTTTTTAGTTGTGATTTAAAAGAACTCAGTGTTTCAGCAGCTTTGCAGTTTTCTGGAAGTTTGTTCCAGATTAGAGGAGCATAGAGACTGAAAGCTGATTCTCCATGTTTGGTTTTAAGACTAGGGCTGCACGATAATTCAGCTAGAAAAGCACTCTGAGAGCGCAGCTCCGTCACCCTCCCCCCAGAAAATCTAGTCACGCGTTCCTGGTCCCACTGATTAACTGACTGCTGGCTGGATTGTCAACAGATAGCCTGACTAATTAACAGTTTCAACTGTTCTGTTACCCGTGTTGCTATGGAAATGCAAATTCTTGGAAATAAATACTTTTACTTTGTTTTTTTCTACATTGTTTTCTTTAGCACTGCATTAAGCTCAGTTATTCTCAGAGTTGCTATATATTTCACTCTGCACATCTACTACTACAATTAAGGGTCAAAGGGCATTTTATGAAGGTTTTAAACAAACAGGGGAGTTAACTTATCTCCGTTTCTTGTTAATGACCCTGAGCTCTTTGTCTGTTTACTTTAAAGCAAGCTGAATATTTGCATCTGCTTGATATTCCAGTTGAACGCAGAGTAATCCAGACCCTTCATGTCACCTGGATCCCTTTGGCACACAAACAGCAATTATCATTATAGTTTCTCTGTTTTGTTTTTATGTAAAGTCTTAATATTTTAAGACATATTTTTCCCCATCTTAAATATTGAAACAGCATAATCTAAGTTTTGAAGTGATTTCAACACCAGAGAAGATAAAAAGAAAAAAAAGAAATCAAATTTCAATATTATTGTATTTAAAACCTTCTGAATGGGAGTCAACAGACCAGAAAATGCTGAAGGGACACTGATTGCTTCATTTAAGTCCAATTAAATACAAAACATGATGAAAATGAAGACTTACTCAGAAATGCACAACCTGGCCAAATCCTGTCACTCCAATAAACACAACACAAGTTATGCAGAAAAATAAACGTTTTGTTGTGAAGGTTTCACTTCCTGAAGAAGGCAAGACGCCGAAACGCGTTGAAGTGTATTTCATGTAAATAAAGGCTTTTTAATATTTTTCATAAAAACAAGTGCCTTGGATTTTTTTCCACTTTTTTCCAAAGAGCCTTTTGTTATTGATGAACACTTGTATCAGTTCCAAGGAAGCTCTCCCGTTTGTAACTTTTTGTAAAAGTAGCGATACTTCATAATAATTATACTTGAGTAAAAATAAAAAAGTACGATCTAGTAAAGCTACTCCTAAGAGTACATTTTTTCCCTAAAAATTGCTCAAGTACATGTAATTAGTTACTATCCACCTCTTGTAATCTCCAAGCATGGATGAATCAAAAAGTGGCAAAAAGATGCCCTCGAAAGGTCACCATGTAATCATTTTTATTATTATTGCAAGTATTAACTTCTATCCTCATCAAACAGAAGTAATATTCAGAATCTCCTACCAGTGTTATCAGAATGCTTCCTTTTTTAACAAAAAAGCCACAATGAAATAAAACAGGCAGCAATATTGATTCGGATCATTGTTTTTTTTCGGGGGCAAAGTCTTTAAAATGCTATTTCGTTTACAATGACGCATGCAGAGTTGTGCCTAAAAATAAAAACTCTGTTTCTGAAATGTTTTTGAGGAACAGGAGTGATAAATATTCTCAGCTGGTTTATGACTAGAACCTCATCGTCTGATTTTCAGATCTTTGGGTCAACTTTTGCATCTGCATCTCCATAGATTATGGTATTTTACTAGAAAGCAGAGCATGGCGGTTTGCTGCTTGCTGCTAAAAACAGCCTGGGTTTTTTTTTTTGTGAGAGCAGCCAGTGCATCACAATGAGCTGCAGCTGCTGAACATAAATTGAGTTTCTCACTCTGGCTCCATCTCCACAGTTCACAAAGACGACATTAGCACTGAAGCATCGCCCTTCACTGCTGATTTAATTAAATACCCCTGCAACGCCTTCAGGAAGCCACGAGAGGAGCTCAAAGTCAACTGGAGGTCTGCGTTCGGGACTTCCACCCTCGTCTTCTCCAACATGGCGGAGAAGACGAAGCCCTTAAACTCGCCGCTCTCCCCGGCCGGCAGTCATTTGAATTCCTTGGCGGCAGAACGAGGTTTGTATAAAGCCAGCTTCTGCCAGGGGACAACAAGTGCCAATTATGCCTCTGGTGGCTGGCAGAAGCAAAGTGCAGAGCTCTCCAAGGGGGAATCACTGGCCTCCTACAGTCACCCTTCCAAGAAAATGAGAATTGATCACAGTCCCTTTCCCAGTAACAAAGCTCAGAATGGAGCCCCCAACTCCGGGTGAGTGAATCTCCTCCTAGGCCAAATAATGAACAACTTTATAATAAGAGAAGTTTTTTTCGTTGTTTTTTTTTTTTTGCAAATTCAAGGAGATGAGTCTGGGAAAAGATTCTATGTAACGTTGTTAAAAAAAAATAAGTTCAAAACCGTATAGCCATGGTACAGCAGCGACCATATCCAATAATTGCCGACGCTCGCCGTTCCACGCAGCGGAGAAGATGGCCCTCGCTCGCTAATAAGTGTTGATGTGACAGGTGTTTTTATCTGCAACATATTTCACAATAATAAGACAGTTTCTTCCCTTCTGTCAGCGTGCGCAGAGCAGAGGCGGCCGACGCTGCAGCCTCCGTTTCTCCCAGTGCCCCTTGCTGCACATCACATCGTCGTCCCGCCGCCCTCAGAGTGGTCCACAAGGAGGGCGACAATAAAGGACGACACTTTTATTCCTGCTCCCTGCCAAGAGAGAACAAGTGCAACTTCTTTCAGGTGACACTAAAAAAAACAACTTGTTTTTCTTGGGAGTTTTCTTTCACTTTCAACAGAAGTGTAAAAGTAAAGAAACGATACTTTTCTTTCCTTCGCTGTTGCAGTGGGCCGATTTGCACTTTCCTTTTTGTCACCACGAGAAACGCTGTTTAATGAGGACGGTTCTGAAGCTGGGCCCGAACAACGGCAGGAATTTCTTCACCTGCAGCTTTCAGAAGGGTAAACAGTGCGACTTTTTCCAGTGGGCAGAGAACGGACCGGGAGTTTCCATCCTCCCCGGCTGCTGATGCATCAAAGCCGGACGCAGGTGCATCTCAATCCGTTAGAATATCATCGAAAAATCGACTTATTTCAGTCATTCAAATCAAAGTGAAAATGTGATACGATATACATACAGAATGGTATACATCTGGTTGTTTTGATGATTTATTTTATTTTTTTGCCTACACCTTTTGGAAACCATACAATTAAACAAACAAATGTATAGATTAATAATCATAAAAATGTTATGGCCATGTTTTAGTGATGTGAGCTGCTCTAAAATCTCCTGATAGATGCTTGTGTTGACTTTAGACCAACATGAGGTTACATGGCTCCCCAAACAATCACTGGACCTCAGGAAGCTGGATCTCTGCCTCTCCACTGTCTCTCTCCATGCTGAAATGCTACATTTATTTTTGATCTGTAAAGAATACTTTGGACCCCTGAGTACCAGTCCAGTCTTTCAGTGACGTCTCTGGTTCAAGAGTGGCTTTATACGGTTCATGTCCTGGATACATCTGTGAGACTCCTGAATCTCCCACATAGTCTTTATGGAGCTTTCACACGTTTTCCTTCCACTAAACTTTCCATGCCATTAGTATGCTTGAATACAGCGGTCCTAACATTTGTTTGGCCATCTTCCTTATGCAGAGTGAAACACTTCCTTCTCCGTGAGTCTGTAGCTTATAACATTTTTGCACTAAAATCTCTTTTACTGGTTTGATGCAATATTGAAATATAAAATTAAAATGAACAAAGTTAAATAATTTACCAATAAACTTATCCCTGTGTGTACAATGAATCTATAATGTTTCTTTTTTATGTGAATCTGAAATCATGTATTTGACGATACTCAGAAATCTTTAAATGAATCCTGCTTGTTTTTACCCAAAAAAAACCCGGATGTAAGTCATAAAACTACACACATTTATGTTCCTCAGATTCTGATCCACCACTTTGTCTAATAAAAAAAAACCTTTTCCAAATGTTTGTACATTTCTTATTTATTTATAACATTGACTTGAAAGGATTTGTTTTTAAATTCAGTTTTATTAAAAGAAATCATCAGAATAAAAAAAACCAATCCACCCAGTAATCTGAACGACGCTCTGAAGGAGTCTGTTCAAAAACAAGGGACAGATTTCAGGACTGCTGTGTCCGACTCGGAGTTCTGCACCATGTAGTGGAACTCTGTGAGGCTGGGGACCTTGTTACATGCTGCACCTGAGAAGACGACACAAAAGACACACCTGTTAGCTGAAAACAATATTTAAACTCCTCCCTCATTATGACTCGGATTCCTGTTTAATGCATGCTGAGACCTTTCTCTACCTGCTTTTCAGATGCTTAATAATCCTGCTGCTTCTCTCCTGTTGTTGCATATTTACCGTAGATATCAGAGAAAACGTGTTATCTGGAGCTGAGAGAGAGTTAAGACCTGCATTGAAAGGAGCGAAGCCAAAAGATGTGCGGCTTTCAAAGTTTGCCACCGTTGCCATGAGAGCAAAATTTTGAGGGTTGAACAGATTTGGGGGAGCTTTTGGAGGAACAATGGATGACGAACCTTAAAAGCAGGAGATACTTTGATGTGTGGCTGAGACCTAGTAACCTTTACAGAAAACAGGAATCGATGTAACTAATGCAAAAAAAAAAAAAAAAAAAAAGCTATTTTTCACAGATCTTTCTAAAACATCAAATAGAAAATTCACTCATCAGGTTTCCCATTATGAACCTTAGCACATAATGGGAACACTGCTTATCCTTTTGTAATGCAGTGTTTTGCTGGAAAACTGCTGTTATCACTCTAAAGTCTCTGAAAAAATTGGTAGAAAAAAACTTTAAAATCTGAAGTTCTGCTTTGGTCTTTTACGTGTTTTCATAACTTAATGTCATCAGAGATCAGTGATGAGAAAAACATTTTTAAATTGAGTTTTAAAATAAAAAATATAAAAAGCCTTTTTTATTTGTTGGAATTTAGTTTTGGGTTGATATTGTTTTTTTTTTCTTTAACACAAAATCACTGGAAATGAGGAATAAATAATTAATCGGTTCTTTCATATGCGGACATGAACGCCTAATCGGCTGTTGTCATACAATGACCGGGAGAAATGGGCAATAAAGACTTAAAATTTCATCATGATATTCTGTGGTACTGTTGTGATTAAAGTTATGAAAAAAAAATTGTATTACTACTTTTTTAGGGAACTGCGTGGCACATCAATCATAGCCCCACAAACACAAATACTGATTAAAACCAAGTGGGCTTCTTCAGCACACAAGCTACATAAAGACGTGTAAAGAAGTCTGAAATCTAGGTGTAGTAATGGACTCAGACCTGAACCTCCAGGGTCACATAAAGGTCAATAACAAGGTCAGCCTTCTATCACCTGAAGAACATCTCTAGGATTAAAGGACTGAAAAACTCATCCATGTTTTTATCTTTAGTCGGATTGATTACTGCAACAGCGTCTTCACAGGTCTGCCTAAAAAGTCAATCAGACAGCTGCAGCTGATCCAGAACGCTGCTGCTCATGTTCCTCACTAGAACCAGGAAAGTAGAGCACATCACCCCAGTTCTAAAGTCCTTACACTGGCTCCCTGTAGCTCAGAGAATAGACTTCTAAATACTTTTACTAGTTTATAAATCATTGAATGGCTTAGCACCAAAGTATGTTGATAATTTGTTGTCACTATACCAACGCCCCCCAGACCACTCAGGTCCTCTAATTCCAGTCGACTCAACATCCCTAGAATCAGAACCAAACATGGAGAAGCAGCTTTCAGCTTCTATGCTCCTCTGATCTGGAACAAACTTCCAGAAAACTGCAAAGTGAGCTTAGGTTTGTTTCCGTCTCATATTTCTTTGGTTAAAACACGTCTCTTCTTCATTCGGTGAAGTTACTAGCACTGGTTAAAGTACCTGAAATTTTACTGAAGAGTGGCAATATTACCCAAGTAAAAGTATAAAGTACGGTGTAGTACCCCGAGAAAGTTACTCAAGTAAATGTAACCAGTTACTACCCACTTCTGATCTGCTGAGGCTTCACTTTCAAAAGATGAAAACTGTTTAAACCAATACTACTGTGCAAAGTTGGACCTAATACAGTGTTTCATTGTGCTTTATGTTGAAGTAATCCAGGCTTTCTAATAGTCCGTAAGCCTTTCTGAAGACTTGCCACTTTTTATCTCATTTTCTTGCTCATTAATGTAAAAATGAGGACAATAACTTGGTAGATAAAATACAATTTAGAGCTGATGCAGATACATAATCCCTCAGATGATCATGTATTGTGGTGGTAGTTTGGAGTGTTCCCCAGGGATGAGTTCTAGGCCTCCTACTGATAGCATACATCAACAATGTTGATCGAGGAGTATCAAAACTCTCTCAGACTCTTTTGGATCGGCACCTTATTTTCTCCAGCTACCTTTTAATATTGTTCAGTAGACTTTGTTTGATGTTGAACTAGTTTATGAATGGTGAAAAAAGCAAAAAGCTTGAGTTGGTGTCTACATACAAATATTTATGAATCCTGATTGACGACTCTGGTTCATATCTCTCAAACACAGCTGATAAAGATCTGATGCTTAAACATTTTCTTTTTTCAGATTAAGCCTCGTCTGTCTTTGAAGTCAAAGAAAAGAGTAATTTCTGCTGCTTTTGCATCTTCGCTTGATTCCAGAGATTAAATTTGAATCTCTCGTCACAGTGCTTACACGCCTTTTGTCTTTCAAGGAGCTTTGGGATTCATCCAAAGCTTCAAACCTCTTACAATAGCATGTCGCGTTCTAGCGACGGATATATTCTTATTTACAAAGCTATGCTTGGCATTTAACCTCCATACATAACATTCTGCATCAACCAAAACAGTACAGAGCTACCGCATCTTTTCACATAACCTGTTTTTAATAACCGTGCCTAGAGCTTGTACTGAGGTTAGAGGAAAAAGTGTTAAAACCAGTGATGTAAAGTCAGCTAACGATGAGAGAAAATCCAATTGTCCTAGTGACTGTTCAATTATTTTGTTTTCTGCATAATCAAGATTTTTATGGTCAAAGCTGCTGAATTTATGCATTTCCTGTTCAAATACATGGGAGGAGGAGGTGAGGCAGTGATAAGCTGTGCCTCACTGATGGCGTTGTGTTACACAGTCAATGAAGCCGGCAGTGGTCTCTCTTTTTATATTGCTAACATTCATGTTTGATTACAACTATGCCACACAAGTTGATGTTCCAGTCCGTCTAATATATTTAATCAATGTGTGTGACATATTGAGTCTTTCTGATCAGCTGCAAATGAATGGTGAAAATGCATGCCGCACTGATAGGGGGCAGTGTTGAGCTCTATAGGCATAATGGGCAACAGATCCTCTTCTATGCATTGAAAAGACTGAAAACGGTCGGAAAAATACACAGAAAATACAGTCTGAGTAAAGTCCTCCTCAACGGTTATCTCTATTAAAGCAGCCAGAGGTTTAAAAAAGTCAATAGAGCGATAAGTTATTTTTTGGTCCGCTTTGCCTTATGACCTGAATCACACATATATATGCTGTACCTCAATTTAAATGATAATGTGCGTTTTGACTGTGTTTGTCATGTGATTTGTGATTTATTCGCTTGTAAAAACCCGTAATTAAAATGACTACAAATCAGAAGTTGCATATATGACGTCACGTTAGCTAGCACTTGTAATACTCTCAGAGACCTTGTACTTTCCACATGATCAGATTTATGGTGGTTTTCTTCACGTTTAATGATCCTTCATTCGTCCTGGATAAAGGACGCAAAGCTCGCTAAACTCACGGCCATTTTTCTTCTTCTTCCTCTTCAGTTGTAGTCCACTACGTGTTTTCACACAAAACCTAAAGTAACTTTTGCCGCCTGTCAAAAATGAGCGCTTTCTATGCATTAAAATGTCTTTCAAATTTACACATCACATGTTAAATTCATGGAACATTTTAATCAGAAAATCAGAAAATAATTTTATCGCTCCATTGACTCTCATTCATTATTTTTTTGACAGTAGGGGACCCATGGACCAGAAGTAGATGGGTGTGACCTATTTCAGGTTTTTAGCCTGTCAAGAGGAAAAAAATGGGAGTTAATTTTCTAGTCATATTTTCACCATGTCATTCATTCATTTTATAAATCTCACAGTTTATAGCTCAATATTTTATTAGCAAACTAAATATTTAGTTCAGAGCTAAAAATGTAGCTAGAATGCCAAAAAGAGGAAGTGGAGTACCAAAATAAAGCTGGCTCTTGCAACCCTCTATAAACTGGTGGTGAGATTTGTTTCTTTTCCTCTTGACATGTATAACATTTGAGCTTAAAACACAAGCGGAGCCATTTTAACAGCAATTGACAATTCCGAACATCCGGGCTTTTCCAACATTACCCAGAATGCAACGTGCCTTGTGGGTGAAAACAACCGGCATTTTTGATAGCAATTTGCATACGAACCTCCGCAAATCATGCCTAAAAGTTGTTTTGCAGTTGGTTGTTCTTTCTTTACTTTCCCCACGGACCATGTACGATGGAAAAAGTCGGTTAACGCGGTCGAGAGTGAAACCGGACGGTTTGGAATGGATGCCAAGCAGGACTGCAGTCCTATGTAGTGAACACTTAAGTGGGAAGAATTGTTTTGACTCTTGATAAAATCTGCATTATTTTGGATTTCAGAATACTTTATACGTTTAGCTTCAACCATTGTCAATATAAATGCCATTAATTGATGATGTGACTAAAAGCCATGGGCTAGCACCAAGGGCGTAGGTATGTTAATTAATAATATGTTCGTCCCAGAAGAAGAATGCGCAACAAACAAAACAAACGCATTTCCCTTGCCGTTCTGTGCACAAAAATCATCTAAACAGATGCGGGTTAGTAAAATTGGATAAATGCAGGACTAAGCTGTATAGGCTACTTTTACTGCTATTATTTTGTATTTAACAGTGCAAGAAATACAGAAATTTGATATGAAAGTATAAATTCTTGGGGCAACAATAATTACTTTTATGCAAGTTTTCATGGTAATCGAAAGACATTACTCTAAAATCTATTGAAAAACACCACCCTCCGCTCCGCTCCTGCTTATGGTTTGTTTTCACCGTCACTATCCGCCATTTTGATTTGTGACGCAACTATGACGCTACGCCGAAATTGTCAATACAGCGGCTGCACCAGCAGGAGTTTATATGGAGAGACCCAGCTTTTATTTTGATAGTCCACTAGCTAAATGTTTAGCTCTAAACTAAATAGTTTGAAGCTAAATATTTCGCTAGCATCTTGCTAACTAAATGTTTACAGTATATTCAAACTAAATATTTAGCTTGTTAATGAAATATGTAATTATGAAATGTGACATTTATAAATGAATAAAATGGTGAACATATGGCTTTAAAAAATGAACCCCCCTTTTTTTCCCCCTATGACAGGCTAAATAACTCAAACTGTTGCTATTAATTTCTGTGTAACTTTACAAATGACACTCCAATGGTAGGCACATGGACTTCATATACAAAAAAAGGTGAAATCATACACATTTTACAATTATGTTAAAATAAGGAGAGATCTTATATGAGCTTTTTTTTTCTACCATACTGTTTGACAGTTTAGAATTGATTAAAACATATTGAGAGCTTTTAAAGCAAATAAATGTTTTCAACCGAGGTCAAAATTGTAATAAAAGCTTCTATTTTGGGTTTTACATATATAAACATCCCAGTGCCTCAGCAGGGATGAACCTCACCGCTCATCACTGGTTAAAAGCTTCTCGTCAACAAATACTTATGTCTGTCAATCTGTGTTCTTTTTTTTCTAAATTAAACTGCAGCAAAAGGGACGATTTGTGCCAGGCTGCAATTCCTCTGAAAACGCTCTGATATTGGACTAATAATAAATGGCAAAGATATCAATATCCAACCCTGGCAAACCTCTTTTTAGGTTTCGTTTATAGGGAATTGTCTTGTGGAAGAAAAAGTTGCTTATTAACATCAGAACACTATTAGGGTAAAATCAATCCATTATGTTTAGTTGTTTTTTTTCCTTCCTGCCAGCGGGTATGCGTCATTACCTTTGGAAGAGAGTCCATTTGTGAACCCATACACTCACCATAATGGCCTGTTGTGTTAACGCAGATTATGGCTCCAAAAAAGTCTGAGTAATGCCTCTTGATTCTGGAGATGGCCGACTTGCAGGCTGCCGAGGGATCGGCGCCGTTCCTCATCAGCTCCACGGCCAAGTAGCTGTTGGCACCATGACATTGAGAAGACATGAGGAAAACTAACAAGGCTGTAGAGGGTCACAGACCAGGATCATGTTAAAGATGGCCTCCGAATAATAATCTGGCCTAGAAATGGTCAAGGGAAACATACGGAGGGAAACATCAAGAAATAATGAATCGCAGTGATTTTCTACAGCTTTTAAATTGTTTGCCAGATAATTAAATACCAATGTCGGTGGGATAAAACAAAGAGTGGTAAATCGGAAATTATCCTGAAGAATACCACCGACAGTAGAGCTTTAATGTATGGAGGTGGGGGGAAAAAAATTGCTCCTTTGCAGCTTTCTTCTATTTTCTCACCTTTAAATGTTTCAGATCAAACCTGAGTAAATACAACAGGTTGTTTTTAAAAGATTAATTAATCGAGTAGGAAACAAATGCTACCTAAACCAACCCGGCCTTTGTGAAAATATCATTCCCCCTTGTTTAATGATGAATTACCTGTAAATAATGAAATTTTTTTGGGATAGCTGTGTTTATTTTCTCTAGAAACTTCCAGGTCTGATTACTGTCAAACAACATGAAGTAGGCTAGAAGATCTCAAGAAGGAACATATTATACCTCAATCCACAGAAATTCAAGAACAGATGAGAAAGTCTCTGACATCTATCAGTCTGGGAAAAGTTACAAAGTCATTTTTAAACCTTTGGGCTCCAGCAAACCACAATAAGAACAAACACGGAACAGTGGTGACGTTTCACAGGAAAGGCCAAACTACCAAATTTACTCCAAGAGTTTCTCAACGACTCATCCGCAAGGTCACCCAGGAACCCAGACTAAAGCTCTACAGGCCTTTTCTGCCACAATCAGGGTCAGAGGTCAGGATTCACCAACAAGAAGATTCAAAAATGGCCTCCATGAGAAAGTACCAAGACCAGAGCCACTGCTGGCCAATTACAACACAAGGCTCGTCTCACCTTTCACCAAAAACATCGCGATGAGTTTGGGGGAAAATATTCAGTGGATTACGAGACAAAAGTGGAACATTCTTTTGGAAGGTGTGTGTCCTGTTTCACTAGAAGTAAAAATAACAGCATTAGAGAAAAAGGTCATCATGGTGGTGTTATCAGTTTGTGATGTTAAGAGCAAATCTTCTTGGGTTTGTGCAGCAGGACAACAATCCAAAGCATACCAGCAATCCGCATCCAAGTGGTTCAAAGAAAAAAAAAGGTACATTTTAAAGAAGAGCAACTCACCCCCAAATCAACTTTTATTTTCTTTTTTTGCTGATAAACTGTATAAATGAGTGTCTAATAGTGCTTTCTACATGTCTGGTCATTATTTTTGGTATTTAGTAAAAATAAAAATTTTCTACCATCAGTGTGGCGCCCTCTTCAGGTTAAAACCTTACACTGCACTCGAATTTGAATCGGGCATTGCTACTGGCTTGCCCACTATGGCTGACGTCAGCCTTCCTGCTGCTGTGGAGTATAAAACAAGCCCAGTGTTGGCCCACGCCTCCGTAGCGAGTTGGAGCTGGAATAGCGAGGAAGTGTCGACGCCGCCCAGCCCTCCCCCCTGGCGTCCCTCTGTCCGCCAGGCCACGCCTGCTTTTGGCGCACTTTTCAAACTGGAAATGTAGGTGGAGTAATGCCCCGTTCTATTTGTCTTGTAAGCGCGACTTGCAACTCGAGAGTGACGCCACATCCGTGTTGGAAAACAAGTTACAGCGGGTGAGCGCTTTGCTGATGTCAATGTTGTGGATCGAGTGGCCCATGGTGGTGGTGGGGTTATGGTATGGGCAGGCATGTGTTATGGACGAAGAACACAGGTGCATTTTATTGATGGCATTTTGAATGCACAGAGATACCGTGATGAGATCCTGAGGCCCATTGTTGTGCCATACATCCATGAACATCACCTCATGTTTCAGCAAGATAATGCACGGCCCCATGTTGCAAAGATCTGTACACAATTCTTGGAAGCTGAAAATGTCCCAGTTCTTGCATGGCCAGCATACTCACCGGAAATGTCACCCATTGAGCATGTTTGGGATGTGCTTGACCGGCGTATACGACAGCGTGTACCAGTTCCCACTAATATCCAACAACTTCGCACAGCCATTGAAGAGGAGTGGACCAACATTCCACAGGCCACAATTGACAATCTGATCAACTCTATGCGAAGAAGATGTGTTGCACTGCATGAGGCAAATGGTGGTCACACCAGATACTGACCGGTTCTGAGTCCCCAGACCCCCAATAAAGCAAAAAAACTGCACATTCCAGGGTGGCCTTTTATTGTGGGCAGTATAAGGTACACCTGTGCACTAATCATGATGTCAGATCAGCATCTTGATGTGGCACACCTGTGAGGTGGGATGGATTATCTCAGCAAAGCAGAAGTGCTCACTATCACACATTTAGACTGATTTGTGAACAATGTTGGAGAGAAATGGTAATATTGTGTATCTGGAATGAATTTTAGATCTTTAAGTCCATCTCATGAAAAATGGGAGCAGAAACAAAGGTGTTGCGTTTATATTTTTGTTGAGTATAAAACTCAGTCTGGTAAAAAGCAGTTATTCCAGAAGGCGTGTAAAAAACATAAATTAGACAGCCCTCAGATGTGTTCACCAAACTGGGCCGAGATACATAAAAGCTATAACATAAGAGAGAGAAAAAAGGTAACGTCTCACTTCTTTTCAGAAATGTGCAGATGACAGTTTTGGGGCAACGTAGCCATGCCTCTTTTTTTTTTTTTACCTTGTCATACTATTTATGCACATGGTGTTCGAGGGGTGACACCTGAAGCTGACTGTTTAAAACCAACACGTCACAGATGTTGATTTACACTTTGAGCATTTGTGGGTGCTGAGGTGAAGCAAACGGGACAACAAACAAAAATGGTTGAAGAATAAAAATCTGACGACAGAAACCTGAGATGGATCCGGCCGACATGATCAAGGCAGATCAGCTGTGTGGAAATATGAATGGCTGGAAAGCGTCTAAATACACGACAAACTCAGACTATTTTTACACACCAAAGATGTTTCTCCTCCTCTCTACATCGAAGACTTAAAATATGTTGGACTTTCACCTGTTTGATACAATGATGCAGTGAGTTGAAAAAGTATTCATACCCCCTTATCATCTTATTTTATGTGATAACGGATAAGGTAATAATTGTCCAAATATTGCAAAGCCTCACTCAAAATAATTAGGAACATAAGTCTACAAAAAGAATAAATCAGAACTAACGTAGCATAGCTACTCCAATATGCTGCCACCATGAGCGACCATGAACATCCCACCTTCAAAGTGAAACTAGGTGGTGGCAGGATCTTGCTTTAAGCTCCTCCTCCTGCTGTCTTGATATCCTACCCACAGCTTTCCTTAACAAAGTCTTCCCTGTCATTGTGTCTGATCTGATTCAAATAATGAACTCATCCCTCCTGTCAGAGGTTTTCCCCTAGGCATTAAAAAACAGCAGTTATTAAGCCACTGCTAAAGAAGAAGAATCTGGACAACATGTTAATGCAGAACTACAGGCCGATCTCTAATCTTCCGTTCCTCAGTAAAATTATTTAAAAAGCCGTTTCACCAGTTAAATAGATTCATAACAATAACCAACTGCTTTGATGTTTTTCAGTCTGGTTTCCGTGCTCACCACAGCACTGAGACTGTCCTAGTCAAAGTTTTCAATGACATCCGCATAAATACAGACTGTGGTAGAACCACAGTGCTGGTTCTGTTGGACCTCAGTGCAGCATTTGACACTGTTGATCATCATATATTATTAGAACTAGGGCTGGGCGATAAATCGATTTTATCGATTAATTCGAATTTGCAATTTAAGAAGATTTACTTTTGGGAAAATCGAGATTTACTCCCCCAACTGCTCTTTTGGGCTTCCGTAGTTTGAAACAAGGTCAGCCAGTCCGTCTCTCGCAACGCGTAGACGTCAAAATGGCAATTAGCAAAGAGGAGCTTGTTCCCAAAAAAGGGACAGTTTCTTCAATTAAATGGAACTGGTTCGGTTTTGCGACTTCAGACTTGGAGCAACAAACAGCACGCTGCAAAATCTGTTTGAAGGCTGTTGCTTCCAAAGGTGGGAGAACGACGAATTTGTTTCAACACCTGAAACAGAGGCACTCGGTCGAGTGGGAGAAGTGCTGCTCTCTACGAGATGCTCAAGTAAGCAGCAGCTCACAAAACACCGCCAAAAGACAAGCCACCATAGGGGAATCATTTTCACACTGTGTCCATTATGATAAGACGGGTGTCCAGTGGAAAGCAATCACAGATGCCATCACAATTTATATTGCCAAAGATCTGGTGCCTGTTTATACAGTGGGAAAAGCCCGGCTTTATTTACCTACTGAAAACTTTGGACGCCAGGCAGGGGCGGAGATTCAGGGGGGGCTGGGAGGTCGGCATACCCCCGGCCCGGGAGTCAGGGGCCCCCAGCTGTGTGGTGGATGATATGGGATTTAAGAGGACTAGCCCCCTTAATATCTATATACCGATAAACTTAAAAAGTAGAAGTCGACAGTACAACTGTTCCCTGCGCAACTTATTGCAGGGTTTATATAGGTTGTCCAGTCAGGGTTGAGTCATGGTTGCTAAAAATCTTACAAGAAGGACTGACTTTAGTGATGTAGTAGGTGTAAAATATTGAATAAACTGTTTTGCTGCATGAATGGCCTCATTTTCACTCTCACATGTAATTTTACCAGTGGATTGCCGATATTGTGTCCAAGTGCATTTTGGGTAAAACTCGTCACCAGCCGTCCGCTAACGTCATCATCTGTCACTTGTCAACAGCAAACTAGGTGTATTATTTTTTACAGACTTAAGTTAACATGAGTGGTACTTATAAGCATAAAAGTGGATCGGCAAAGCGAAAAGAAAAAGAAAAAAGAGAGCAAGAAAAAACCAAGTTACAAAAACTGGACACATATTTTGTTCGTTGTCCTGGAGATGAACCTGACTTTTTTGTTGGCAGCAATTCAGGCCCGCCAAAACTACCAGGACAGCCAGGGAGTCAAGTTAATTACAGGTAGCAATTCTAAAAATAACTATAAAACAATATGTGAGCTAGTTCTAAATTGTTGGTGGTTGTAAATTGTAGTAGCCCAGCCGCCTAGCTTATATCCCCTTCTTTCTCTCCTGGCGTTATAGCGGTGATGTCAGGGACTCAGCAGTTGCCAGCTGCTCCAGGGTAGAACCAGACCTGGGGCCTGATCAACAGCCCCCCTCCTCATACGTACTGGACACTGGAAATGAAAGCAGCAGCAGGTCTCCTCCCACTGCAGGTGACACGCAGACCGTGGACGATGAAAACCCTCCTCTGGAATGTTTTCCGACTGATCGGGCCAATTTTGCTGAAAACATCCAGGACGCCAACATTCAAAGATACATCCTTAAGATGGGCCCATGCAGACCCAAAGGTCCATTTCCCACTGATAACGACAATCGGTCTTTTTCGGAAAGTTATTACACCTCTACCACTAAAGTTGGAATAAAACTTCCCCGCAGCTGGATGTGCTATTCCCCCAAATTAGACTGCTGTTACTGTGAGCCTTGCTGGCTTTTTGCCAACCGTAATGCCCCGTATTACAACAATGCATGGGAAAATGCAATAAGAGACTGGAAACATCTGTCTGCCAAAGTTGAGAAGCATGAATCCACGCAAATACATCTAGGAGCATGTGTAGTATACGAGCAGTAGAAACTCAACAGCACAATAGACGCTGAAATGGAGAGGAATGTGCGCAATGCAGCCTTGTTTTGGAGACAGGTCCTGGAGCGCATTGTAAATGTCACCCTAACTCTGGCTTCATGCAACCTGGCATTCGGGGGGCACAGGGAAGTTTTAGCTCAGGGAAATCCTGGCAACTTTCTGTCAATAGTCGAGTTTTTAGCTCGCTATGACCCTGTCTTGAAAGAACTAATTAACCGACCAGAAGGGTCAGTGAAAAACCTAAGTCACCAGATTCAAGATGAGATTATTTACATCCTGTCTCAACGAGTGAAAGCTGACATAATTAATCAAATAAACGAAGCCCCGTTTTATTCCATTATCATGGACACGACGCAAGATGTGTCAAAGATAGACCAGCTGAGCCAGGTGTACCGTTACTTAACCGTTGTTAAGAATGACATGGATATTGCAACAGATATAAAGATCAATGAAGCGTTTTTGGGTTTTGAAGCGACTGTGGGCTCATCAGCGTCAGAGCTTGAAAACCAAATCTTGAAGTCTATAGAGAAAAATGGAATAGATCTGTCAAAATGCCGCGGACAGGGCTATGATGGGGCCGCGAATATGAGTGGTGCGTATTCAGGCGTACAGGCCAGAATAACATAGAGCGAGCCCCTTGCCCGTTACGTTCATTGCGCTGCTCATAATCTCAACCTTGCTCTCAACGACTCTGTTAAAAATGTCCCTGGAGTGAAGCAGTTCTATGACACTGTAGAGAACCTGTACAACTTTTTTGGTCACAGTATAAAACGATGGGCGCTCCTCGGTGAGTTAATGACGCCAGAGAGCAGAACTGTCACATTAAAACGCCTCTGTCCCACTCGCTGGTCATCTCGGCTTTTCGCTTTAAGGCACAGATATGGAGACATTATAAGAGCTCTCGTCAAAATATCCCTGACCAGTGACAAAAAAGAGGAGCGTAGTGAAGCAAGTGCACTCAAGAATGCCATATACAAATTTTCTTTCATATTTTTGGTCAACATGCAAACCAAGATTCTTGAGTGTATAAACGCTGCCTCACAATTACTGCAAGCTAAGAACAGTGATATTCTGAAAGCATCTACCCTTCTGCAAAATGCCATCAGTGTTTTGAAGGAGTTTAGGGAGCAATTTGATGAGGCTAAGTCTGCCACTCTTGCTCTAGCTACAAAATGGGGAAGTCAAATGCAGTTTGAAGCAACCAGGGCCAGAAAAGTTAAGCGTCACTTTGATGAACTTTCTGAAGTCAGCCGCCTCACTGATGCAGAGAGCAACTTTCGGGTGAACGTTTTCAATGCCTGCCTTGATATTATCATCCAGCAACTTTCCCAAAGATTCACCAGCTTAAATGGAACTGTGATTATGTTTGAGGCAATTCATCCCCATACACTACTGCATGCAGGAGATGAGGAGTTATACCAAGCTGCCTGGCGGCTTAGTGATCACTACAGTCGGGACATCGCCCCCAGCTTCCCTGGCCAGCTGCTCTGTTTTAGAACTTCTTTCAGGGACCAGATAAAAAAGCAAAAGTCTGTTGCAGATCTGGCAAAAATGCTCCTTGTCAACCACCCAGCAGTAAGTTCCTCATTCAGTGAAGTTTGCACCGCCCTCCTTTTATTTTTGACACTCCCCGTCACCGTTGCAACCTCTGAGTGCTCATTCTCCAAGTTAAAACTCATTAAAAACCACTTGAGGAGCACAGTGGGACAAGAGAGACTGACTGGACTTGCCATGTTGTCCATAGAGAATGAGAGAGCAAAGAAACTCGACATACAGAGCATCGTGGACGAGTTCGCGGAGCGCAAGGCTCGTCATATGCCCTTCAAATAGTGGCGAGCGGGCCTATATTG